>JAPMOR010026997.1:396319-442211 GCA_026543865.1 Argiope aurantia
ATAGAACTCTTCAAAATGTAACTCCAAATATAGAACTCTTCAAAATGAAGAAACTTCTTTTACTATTATAAAAAGACTTTCTGATATATTTTACAATCCCAAATGATTAACTTCGTAAAACATTTCCTCAAAATAAAAAAACAAATAAGCTATGCAATCATCTTAAATACTATTGTCGATTTATCAAAGAATTACATACTTCACAGGATTAAGTGAAGATTAGTGTGCACCCGAGCTTGTCGCCAATATTGCAACCTATCGGAATGCTTTTCTAGCAACCCTAATGATGCTTTGTTTACTACTTTTAGCAATGGTTGAGTTGTACATAAACTACAACTATATTATAAAAAATGTTAAATTTAAAATATTTAAAAAATATCGATTTAAGATTTTAATTTTATTCTTTATTATAATTAAAATTTATTAAATAAAGTTAAGCTTATAATTAAGTTATTTTCTCCTTTTTTTAATGTGAATACGAACAGAAAATATTTCTTCTTTTGCAATTTTTAATTGTCAGTATGCACTTTAAAAAATCGCCTGCATTCTCACTTTAAAAGACAGATGCAATGGAATTATTCGCAGTTCTCGTAATTCGTTTGGTGTTCTAACGTTTGGTTCCCTTCATAATTAGTTATGTCGGGAGTATTTCAAACATGTAGAATGGATGAAGGGAGAGTTAAATATGCATAATATATATATATATATATATACATGAGTTGATGATGTTAGGAAAGGATGCTTGTTTGAAATTTTGTATTGAGAATGGTTTGATATCGAACCAGCAGAATGGATGAATGGTGAGTGGAATAAATTTTTTTACGAGTTAATGAAGTTGGGAAAAGGATGTTTGTTTTAAATTTTGTATGGAGAATGTTCCGATTGCTTCTTTCTCCGTTCTTTTTTTTTTTTTGGTTATGTACTGTTTCTGTTATCCACACAGTTCTTATGTTCAATGTGATAGTGAAGCTACTAGGTTCCAATGTGTTAGCGAAGCCGTAGAATGTTTTTTTAAGTTAAAAAATTCTGCCCGGTGCCTTCTACAGATTTTTATATGCATAGAAATGGTAACCGTAACTGTTCCAGAAATATTTGTTTATTTTGTTGCAGATAGAAAAATCAGGTTAGTAGCAGACATTCACACCAAGTTGTAGCTTTTTGTAAGCAATAAATCGTAAAATGTGGCAACCTTAGCATTTTTTTTATAATATTAAAAGCAAAAAATTGATGTTTCAAAAGCGATAACACAAAATTTTCACTCAGTATTTTTATTCAAAGCAAATCAATAATATGACCTTAATTTGTTTCATTTTTCTGTTTATTAAATGTATAACTCTATAGTACACCTCCTTGCATGCATTCACTTGTCAATTATTTAATAACTTTAAGTTCAGAGTATTTATCTTTACTTCCATTCTTGGCTAACACTGGTGGTAATTCTGTTTTTTCTTGCTTTTCCAGATATTTTTCTTATAATTCCTTTAAGAGAATTTTCTTACTTTGCAAAATGCAACCGAAATGTGTGCTAGTTTGAATAAGTGAATGATCACTATATTAAAAGGTCAGTTTGAAAGGGTAATTAGTTCTAACAACAAGAATATACCTATAATTTCGGTGAAAAAGATAAGTAGCAAATGAAATTTCGGTTAAATTCCAACTGATGGTAAAATTTTGTGAGACTGGATGAGTTTTGAATGAAAGACAAGTACCAAATTCATTTTGGAATGAAATTCTAATTAACAGTAAATTAGAGATAAATTTATTCCAACATTTCCTTTGACAATTTTCTTCACCATTAATGACATAATTTCCATTTTTAATAATTTTACATTACTTATGTCCAGGGGCCTTATTGTTCCTGATATTTTGTTGACTTTTTCCCTTATCCACTATCTGATGAGCCCATTTTCAAAATTGGTACCACATGCTACTTCTTGTGGCCATTGAAAATGGTGGATGTCAGGCGAATTTTACACACATGGTGAGAAACCTGGTACCCAATTCTCCTGTTTTAACTTTTTTTGTGGACTTTTCTTATTTGCTATGTCAGCGATAGTCCATGAATGGATATTGGGTAAATGAGACAGTATGGTAATAAACAGATGCTCATAAAAGATAGAAAAAACAAGACTTCATAGGCAAAACAATCTGAATTGATAAAGTTCATATACATAATTAAAAACCAAGTTAATTATTAACTCTGACTGCTTTGCAGTATTTTTCCAATAACTTGATTTTTGACATTGATAGCATGGCATTATTTGTATTCTTGTTTACATCAAGGGGCATACAGAACTACATTTTCCAATTCTTAATAGAATCAAAATTACAAAACTAAAATTTCAATTTGATCATGACATCTCTTAAGAGCAATAATGGTCCAAAACCTTTTAGTGCAATACTTTTTGATTTTTTTAATAGGTAATTAATTGCATACATCACAAGTATACATATATAAAGATATAAAATGGTTTCAGCATTTAAATGCACTATTTGTTAACAGGAGGCCATATTCCTCGAAACACATCGCACATGCTTAGATGTCCAACAGAACCATTTGACAACAATCATTATCATGGAAAATCAAAATGTACCATCAGTTTATGTGCAAGCTCTTGCATAGGATTTTTGTTACAATGCAAGTAAGATCATAGCACAGCATTTTCAGTTAAGAGATTGAAAATGAGCATGATGGCATAGGAACATTATAGTACCAGTAAGAAACAGAAGTTCATTTCATGTTATACAAGTAAAACAAATTGTTATGCAAAACTTGGCAACCTATTATCTTTTGCCACGAGAATGGTTCAGATAGAATCTTAGGATCATTACTCAATTATAACAAAGGTGAAATTTAAAAAATTGTGTGTAATAAATACAACCTTCAGTATTCATAGACAACTCTTACGATCTGTATGGGGGGTGCGAGTCTTTTTATCCACTATTGCGAAACATTATTAAAACTAATTAGTTGTATTTCTAAAAATATAGAAAAATTATAGAATTTCTTAGTGGTACAATTTCCGTCCTCTTTAAATCAGTATATATCATATAATGGAACAGTATAAATTAACTAAATATTCCTATGAATAAAGCACATTCAATCAGACGCGATTGTTTTTATATGAACAAATCGTTGAGAAAGGTTTATAAGTTTAAATTTTATGCTGAACATGTTGATAAATAAACCGAACAGAATTTCAAATACATCAAATTGAAAAACAGTAAGTTTCTAAGAAACAGAATTTTGTAACATCTTCCCAAATAATGCATTTTAACTATTAATCGATAAATTAACATTTATATTATGAGATTTAGAAACATTCACCGACAGTTTATCATGTATTTTTACAGACATATAACAATTTCAGGAAATCTTAAAGGGTTAAATCTTAAAGAATATATTTGTAACATTCATCGAAAATAAAATACCGATAAAACCTTCCATTAACAAGCAATATTTATTAAATGTAAAAATATGAAAACACATTCCCAAATCACGTTTCCAGTATATTAAGCCTTCCGGTAATTGAAAAACTTAATAATCAAATATAATGATAAAACTAAACTTTGTAAAGTAATATACAAAAAAACGATATTATATGAATACATATTTATAACGATTAAAAAGGATTACTCACTCAACTTCCATTTTCTTCGCCGTATCAGCCATTGCTGTTAATTTTGCCCGAAATTCCGATTGTGTTGAACGTTTCGCGATGTCAATGGTTATGATCACGGTTGCAGATCCCAAAACATTTTCAGCTCTTTAAGTTTCAGTTGGAAACAACAACAAAAAATGAGGCAGCACTCTTCACTAAAAAAATGCTCAAAAAAATATCGCTACTCTGGAAATAAAATCTTGCAAAATTCTTATTCCACTTTCGTAGTTACATTTTAATCTTAAATCCGATTATTGTTAAAAATGTAAGTTAACATTAAGAATAAAGTCTCAAAGACATTATAGCATAATGTATTTATATAAGATTTCATTTTGCATATAACTAGCTGGGTATCAAAACCATAGAAAGACGAGATTTTTTATACTTATTTATAACATCTTGCACTGCAATTGAATGAAATCCATCTCCGATCTCTGCTTTTAGAATGAAAAATCAAAACAAAACAACAAATGTGTAGGATCCGGAGTAAATGGGTCTTCAGATTCTACTCAACCATAAAAAGGATACAGAAAAAGGCAGTGTTATTTATAAGAGAAATAATATTCAGAGTCGTTAGAACAAAATTAATCAAAATAGTATTTACAAGAAAAATTCATATACACTTTTTTAAATCGTCGTTTTCGTCCTAGAAATGATGCACAGACCTGTATGATACTTCCACCTTTTCAGATTGAACTTTAAAATTCAAATGTAAAGTTCGAAATTAAAGCTCTCGTTAAAGTTTGTAATCGCTTGCTTGACCATCAGAATTTGAAGTCAAAATCTAATGCTCTCAAGTCTCAAGTAACTCATAATATCATACCAAAGTGCAAAATTTGAGCAATACTATATAATATTTTCCCCAATGCTTAAACAATGTAAAATGTGAGAATTTTTTAATAATATATAATATTTTTTGCAGGAAATTGTACAATCTTATACAATACTGTAAAATATTATGTACACAGAATGATGTTATACATAGAGATACATAATCCATGATTTTTTGAATAACAAATAATATTGCTATTGTTATTTTTCAATATTTGCTCCAAATATCTGCTATTTCAATCAGATTATTAATTAAAAATTATTACTTAATATTAAATATAAAATTTATTAATTGTAATTAATACTTAATTTACTAATTTAAGTAACGTGTGATTGGATTAATTTATCTATTTCAACTTACTTCTTAAATTTGATTTTTTTTCAAAACTATTTATTTAATTTCTTTATTGAAGTAAACCATTTTCTGAAAAATTTGAATTAAATATATATGTCATTTCTTTAAATTGTTTAATTTAGTTCTATATTCTACCGCCAGTAGTAAACGGAGTATATGCAAAGTCAAGTCGCAGCAATTAAAAATTATTTGTATGGAACAGTGCATCAAATGGGAATATCGGAAGTGGAGCGGCGACTTCACACTTTCCAGTGAAGTCACCACTCCGATAAATTTCAGTGATATGCAATTCAATGATACGATAATTCGAAGAATAACCGGTCCGTTCACTTTTCAAGCCATTCACAGATTTCTCCTTTTCTGTTTCGTTCGAGAGCTTCCATTGGACAGATTGTATCGATTGTTACTTTCCAGTGAAGTCACCGCTCCGGTAAATTTCAGTGATATAGTATCGATTGTTACTTTCTATCGTGATCCAAAACCTGTAATCGAAATATCACCAGTAAGATCGTATCAATGATTTGAATCACACCTAGGGATGATGAATATTTTACGAGCGGTTATTACGTAACCAATATCAAAAAGTCACAAATACTAGTGATCAATACTTTTCAAAGAGGGAAATAGATAAATTAATCCAATCACACGTTACTTAAATTAGTAAATTAAGTATTAATTACAATTAATAAATTTTATTTTTAATATTAAATAATAATTTTTAATTAATAATATGACTGAAATAACAGATATTTGGAACAAATATTTAAAAATAACAATAGCAAAATTATTTGTTTTTCAAAATATCGGGGATTATGCATCTCTAATCACACCCCTCTTTGAAAAGTAATGATCACTAGTATTTGTGACTTTTTTATATTGGTTGCATAATAACCGCTCGTAAAATATTTTTCATCCCTAGTTATACATATTTGAAAACTGAAAATTTACCTTTTAGAGTAGAGGGAAAGAAGCTTTTAAATAGTTCGTGTAGCATCTTTAAATACGAGCTACTTGTGGCAAATCTCTCATCAAAGCCCTTTTCAAATTCAGTTTCAAACCTCGGGCCGTTTGATACTTTATCCATCTTCCTCGTCAGATTTTAAATAGCACTTTTAGATAATGGTAACAGAATATATAGAAGATCTGTTCTATATGAAGTATATGCAATTACTAAATCTAATTCTAAATAATTATTTTAGTTATATTAATTCTGTATAGTTTCTGATTGGTAATATAACAAAATAATTTTTTTGCTCGAAAGCATCATTTGCTATGAGTAAATTAAAGAAATGGGTTCAGAAATAATTATTTTTAAAAGCAAGGCTTAGTTTTCCGAAAGAATTTACAGTTTTTTTAGTTTCGTTTATTTTATGAACAGAAAAATGTCAACATTACTTAGAAGCAAAAGCAGTTCTCTATTAAACGTGGTTACTCGTTGTTTCGCTTGATAAAAAAAATTTCTAAATTTAAAAAAAATTGAATCTGTTGCTTAAACACTTTTTCCTACAGACTTAAAAAGACTTAATCACGGATTGGAAAAGGGAGTTCGGGATATGATTGAGTATAAAAGTTGAATGCTTTCTGAGCGTTTATCTATTAAAATATTAAAGTGCAATAACCAGTGAATTCTTCGCTTGCTTATATATTAAAAAATTATCAGCGATATAAAAACGGTTTCTTTAAGTTATGTCAAGTAGTCATTCATTATTCAAATTCCAGAATTTAAAACTTTTAATTCTTTTAAGATGACAATAGCAATTTCAATTATTTATAATCATTTTTCTTTTCAAAAAAGAAGAATAAACATTTATTTTTCCATATTTTTCAATTTTTGCTGTAACTTGAATAATTTTGAAAAAATTAGAGAAATGAAATAGAAAAAAAAAAAGACTGAGGATCGAACTCTGACTGCTGACTTCCGAAACCATTACCTTGACAACCATACCCTTAGGTTGCTGCACGCAGACATAAGATACTAATATATCAGCCCTACAAAAAGTTTAGAGGCTATTTTCTCGGAACTACTTCCACATTGCGCTTTAATATTTTAATGGATGAGCATCATAATGTTATATCACCATTGTATTAAATTTCATCCCAAACTCAATTTTCTAACCAGTGTCTTTCACATGTTAGTCGGAAAAATGTTACAGAAACTGCAGTGATTTCAAAAGAATGCAAACATTGTACCAGGAGAAAAATCTCATCATTAAAAAGTTTTTATTAAAGTTAAACATAGTAACACTAGCTTTAGAGGGAAAATTTCAACAACTTTTCTTGAAGAGCAATGCAGTATTCTTCTTAATGTTATATTTCAACCTGAATATTCATCTAAAATATTAATGCAGATTGAGAAGTTTCATTCTATCCAAACATCATTTTTGCAACTGATAAATTACAAGTCGTCAAGAAATTTCAGGTGTACTACATTTTTATAATTCTCGCAAATACTTGGAAGGTCTTCATGGTTCAGGATCATTATCTTCAGAAACGTATGTGATAGGTCTGGAACTAAACATATTTTATCATTTTTCGATAGAGAATTTAATTCATATTTCAAATATTCCTAGAATTCCCTTGAGCAGATGTTTAACTAAAGTGATGAGATACACCCACCATCCACTGAGGTAGATAAATATCCTCTCTCTTGTATCTACTTTTCAGGTAAACAAACAGTTGATCCCTGACCCCTCCCCTCGATCCGGACAAAAAAACGGAGTGTAAATGATTATTAGATATTAGAATTTTCATTAAAATCAACAGATTTAATATATAGCTTTCTATTTTTCGCCCTCTTCTCTTTCTTATTCTTATACTGTATTGATAAAATGAAAATATATATCCAATTTTCAGTTCAAACTATTGTACCAAATTTAACTTTAGGCGCATATTATACATAATGTCACTCACCATTTCTTTCCAGTTGCAACTGGGAGATCAGAGTCCAGGTTCCCAAAAGTCCCCCCCCCCCTTCCATAGTCAAATTCCTGTAAAAGGGGTCTCTCTAAAGAAGCATTCATTGTTATCTAAATATATAACAGATGATCTATCTTTACAAACTATGTAGTACAAACTACTTATCTTTACAAACTATTTATCTTTACGAACTATTTTAGTAGAAAAATTATTTTTCAGCTGATGTAAAAGATACAAGGTGCAATTGTATTGTTTGAAATACGGCGCAAGTAAATAGAATGGTCCATGTTTTATTTCCATTTTTTTTTTAGAAAATTGGGACGATTAAATCAGTTTTATTTTTTATTGAAGATATGAGAATATCTTCAAGAATATTAACAATGTTCATCTCAGCTACTTTGGCTTCGAATCTGTCGCTTCTAACAGGATGACGGATGACTTTTACAACTAATTTTTTACCTTTTAATAATCAAAGGGAATGAAATCTGAAAATATTAAAAAAAAAATGGTAGTAATATGATAAATGATGATTTAAAACTTTTAATTTTTCAAATTATCTACGTTATTATCTTTCTAAAAACACTCCATTTTAATTTCTATGATAATTTGAAGAGCCGAAGCCCTAGTACAAAATCACTATGGAAGCAGAGAGAAAAATGTGACGATTTTCATATACACATATGTTTTGTTTAACCATCCTGAGTGGTCTCTCCAAATTCTTCTCGTCCACTCTCTAATAAAAAACTTGTCAAGCTGAAGAACGCCTTGCATGGCATTGGCATACAATAGTTATGAAATAATAACTTTTGGCGCGAATTTAGGATTTTTACTGAATCTATTGTGTCATCTTAACGAGTTTTTTGGAGATTAATTCCTGGCCTGCCGTTATTAGGATCCGAAAATTGAATTGAAATTTTAGACACATATATCTCAATCAATTGAAACAAATATTTGACACAAAACTGTAATTGCATTCACAAAATACCATACCGGATTTGATATATTTAAGTCATTGCATTTTTCAGTTATCGCGCTTACAAGTTTCTGAAAGTACAGATCGACAGATGCTCAACCCATTGTTAAATTTAGCTCAAAATTTGATAAGTGTTTACATTACAGATGCTAAATCTATGAATTTTATCCTTCTAGCTCAATTTGTTTTTTAATTATCGTGTTAATTTATACGAACAACTGGACAAACAGACTTCCTTTGAACGGAATTTACCCAAAATTTGATAGAAATCTGCAAATGTGATGTAAAGACCGTAGATTGTGTCACCGTCACAATCAGTTATTAAACTGCCGGTTGTCAAATTTCAACCGTCTAGTTCAAAACGTTTTCCAGTTATCTTTGTCAAAAACAGACAGAGAGGCGGTCATTTTTCAAAAATGTATTTTTTGAACTAAGAGAGGTCTAAAACGGGGAGATTCGTCAAAATCTCGGGTTCGAATTTTCTTACGATTACTATACCCTCTCTATACTACATATAAGAGAAGATAAAAAGTTGAAATTACTTGAACAAATTTATCTATATAAAAATAAATTGCTTGTTGCTACTGTAGAATGCCTGAAACCAGATTTTAAGGTTTTATCTTCTTCACGCTTACTGACGAATTGTTTGCTTGGTTATATTCAAAAAATCCAATCAAGAGAACAAATCACAGGATAAGAAATTATATTTTAAAGAAATTATTTATTCAAGTAGAATTTTTTTAATTTACATTTGATTCCACACCGTTGTTCTAAAAAAGCCAACGTTAAAAAATGGAAATTTTGAGGGAAAATTTATTTAGGTTGTGAAGATTGTAAGAAAAATAGAATAGAAAGTCTCGAAAAAGAAAAATTATTCAAATTAATAATTTCTCTAATTTACAAACAACAAGGAAGGTAAGGAAATAAAAGGAAACTAATTCATATGAAAGCTCGTGATTTCTAACACTAAAGCTACCACGAGCGGGTCATTTGACCTGCTTCCAATGGCAATTCCAATGTATCGGTGAAATGCCGGTAGGTTTAGTGCTAATTATATCATAAATAACCCCACACCTTTATTCCTTTTCGAAATAAATCGAAAAAAAAAACCCTACTTTACTGCATTTTCTCATACTTGGAGAAACCTCGTTAGTTCGCCAGGCACACAAATAAATAAAGTTAAATTAAAAAAATGATTTCGAAAATTTTGTTTCATATAATTGCTTATGATTACTAGATATGTCATATATACTTATATAAAGCTCAATGTGCGTGCGTGTGTGCGTTGGCGCTCTATAGGCCAGACCGTTTGACCTACAGTTACCAAATTTGGTACATGTATTAATTAAAAACTAACTTTCTCGCCATGGAATCTTCTCATTTTCCCACCACCAAATGAGTAAGGCTTAAGTTTCTTTTCCTCACGCTAATGGAGATAGGCTTAACATTCTGAAGTACTTTTGAGTTAAAATAAAACAGAATAAAGGAAATTAAAAATTTCTAATTTGCATAGCGTTACCCCAACTGGCGTAGAACAATCCACGCATTTGCGTTACCATAACTGGCGTTGAAAATTCACACATGCGCATTATGTTCAGATTTTGACTACTATTATTAACGGATGCGGACTTGATTTAAATTATTTTAGGTTAGTTGTAAGCTTTTGTAATTAAATTTTATTTATGTTAGTTATATATTTTTTGTATATGCTTATAGTTTTAAGTACTTCATTTTTTAAGTAGTTTTTTAACCTGTTTTCGACCGATTATTTTACGATTCTGTTTATTTTCTTAGTGTTTGATGCATTTAAAACTAAACATTGTTAATTAATCGATCTGCTCATGATGAATCTGAGAAAATTTTGTTGACAAATTCTCGAGATATTACATAAATTAAGAAGGATATTCTTCAGTGCCCACAAAGTTTAAACGCTCAGTGACTGTTTTTCAGTAATCATATTATTAAAAAAAATTCTTTGCGTCAGTAAAAAATATTATTATATTAATTACAGATTAATCATTTCCCTTCAGTTATAACATAAGATGTATCTAATTTTCTGTAGGTTCCCGTAGAATTTAAAGCATAAATTTTACGGGAGCTAACAGAAAATTAAAGAGATGCATATTATGTTATGACTGAAGGAAGTTTTGAAATATTTTAATGAAGGAGCTATTAAAGTAGGAATAACATAATATATTTAATTATAAAAATTTTAACGAGCATTAAGATTGGCGAACCGGCTGGTCGCCAAAGGCGGCTAGTTCTTTTATAAAGCATAATTTCAATACATAGTTACGAATATTGTTTAATACAGCAGTTAATTCCAAAATAGAAAAAAAAAAATACAGTTACCTTTGTTGGATGCGTCAGAGGACTGCCGACGCTAAATAATAGGGTCAAGTGCAATTTTCTATTTTGCGCTAATTTCAAAACCACTCATAATTAATTTTTACATATAATTAAAGGAAATTAAGTATTATTTAGCTTCCTTTTCATTCTTATACTGACCGTTTCTTTCATTGTTAAAACGTTATACAGAGAGTTGTAAAAAAATATTCTCGGTTCTTTTACTGACCATCAAAAGATTGTCAACAATTTCATCTATATTTTTTATGTGACTCTTGAGATTTACTTGCACCAAGATCTGATTTTGGAAAATATGGTTATATTTCATTCCAGTATAGATAGAAATACAGATTGCGTCAGAATGACTTGTCATCTCAAAGGAACAAACGTATGCTATTATAATAGAAGCTATATAAAATGAATATATAAATTAAGAATGTTTCACAAGAGAAACTGTTTAGAAATGAATAAATTAAAAAATTATATTCGATGTTCTCCAAAAATCGATTTTTTTTTTTTTAGCGTAATTGCCAGTTTACAATAATTTTTTATAAAAATTGCTCCAATGAGCAGGAATTCAGATGCATTTCGAATCCGAGACGAATAAGCGCACGAGCACAATTAAAATTTACTATAATTTGGGCACGAACAATATGGAATGCGGAAAAGATACAATGTTTCTTAAGAAGATTGGAGAAAATGCTTTGTATATCGAGAGAGTCAAAAGAATGTAAATATCCATGAACGAGTTAGAAAATGTGTTATTTCAATTATATTACTGACTTATGAAATGAAGTAGATATATACATTTATTAACTTATTTAAGCAAAATCGATTATCTTGTAAACATTCAATTAAAATAAAATACATAAAAAAAACTCAACTTGAATCTAACATCATCCAATTTCATACATAAAAAAAATTAAACACTCATAACTCTTTCTCCTTCAAATGTTTTAATTTTATAGATATCACTATTTTTTTCTTAGAGGTTCTTGATATAAGTTAAAATCTTATGTTCTGGCTGAAATTATGTAAATTTTCAGCAAAATCCGAAAGATTTTGGGATGGGAAAACAAAGAGCACTAGAAACGAAAAAATTGCTAATAAACTGGAAAGAATATGGTAAACCCTTAAGTGAAATAGATAAAAAATTGCTGAAAAAAAGCCACTGAATATTTTAATAAATTCTTCACAAATTTTCCAAATGTAGACAGATTAAAGATTTCCGGCGAGCAGAAGACCAATATGACCTACCGATACAGAAGCGAGAGCAGTAGTACGAGAAGTCAAAGCTGATCTAGATGCAAGTGTTGTTAAAAATCCCAAAGCATCTCGCAAAGATCAGCAAAGACAATAATTCCAAGAACTATAAGGAAGACTCTTCATAAACATGTGTTACATGACAGAACTCCAAGTAAGAAATCATTCATCACGAAATCGAACCAGAAAAAAGTGTTCGCTGTTTGCCAAAAAGAACCTTAATAAGAATTTAAAATTTTGAAATAATATTTTATTTAGTGATGAGAAAAAAAGAAAAAAAAACTGAATTGTTTGGCGTTCAGAAGCTCGCAAAAATATGGAGATCAAAGAAAGAAGAATTCAGTAGTAAGTATTCAGTTAAGACAATTAAACAAGGCTCTGTTATTATCAAGGCATGTATAGCGGCAGCAGTAGTCGATAATTTAGTATTTGTCGAATCAACAATGAATAAAATGGAATACCTAAATATTTTAAGAGACAATGTTGACCCTAGTGTTGCGAATTTGGGATTGTCAGGAAGCTGGATCTTCCAGCATCATAACGATCCCAGACACGCATCAAAGTTTATGAAAGAATGGTTACTCTATCTTATTGCAAAGACTTTGGACCTTCTTCCACAGTCACCAGATATAAAGCCCTTTGATAATTTATGTGCATATAGACGCCAAATATAATAGACGCCAAAGAACCATTTCTAATAGGGAAGAGTAGAAACAAATTGTCATAGAAGAATGGGAGAAAAAAAGAATCCTCCCAAATTAACAAAATAATCAGTCACATCCATGCCAAGACGATTAAAGGCAGTGATAAAAGCTAAAGGTGACAAAAGCAGAGAAAATATTAATATTGCAGCTTTCATTGTTCTCTGTTTATTAATTTTTTTGACTAATGAAATTTTATGCTTTTCTAATTTCAGTTGAATTATTTCATTTGTATTTTGATTTAATTAAGCATTTACAAGGTGTTGCATCCTACATGAATAAGTTAGTAATTGTATGCATCTACTTTTGTTATATTACAATATATTTGAAGAAAACGTTCTCTATATCAACCATAGGTGTTTTCTTTCTTTTGTTCTCACTATATGTACAAACTTACTATTTGATGTAAGACTAGCTGATATCCGGCGCATTGCGGCCGCAGGAGGAATGATTTTTGAAATATCGTTTGAAATAGTTATCCTGTTTAATTAGGAATGACAGAAAGAATGAATATATTCATTTAAATTAAATGATATAAAAAGGAGAAGCACGTAAAATATTTAATATTATTATTCAAGTGCTTTAGAGTAGACAATATCTTTTGTTTTTTCATCTTCAGCAAAAACAAATTTCTCGGTTGTCAGACTAGTGTCCATCCAATATACTACTGGCCATGTGAAAAACATGGATTTTCTAGGCTCAATCCACAATTGAAGTGGTTGATATTGCACCTTGTTGATGGTCATCGAGAATGTAAGTCTTAAAATGGGGAATTGCAGTCGTTTGATATCAAAATGCATGTCGGTGGGAATAAAGAGAATGTGTGGAATGAGCACATCTTCTCCATTCGATTTTCTGGTAAGAATAGTTGCCTCGATTCTTGCTGCATGTTGGTCTTCTGAATCTGATGAGTGTGATCTGCTGTCAAATAAAGGTTGTCTTTCGATTCTTGCCACATGTTGATCTTAAGATTCTGAAGCACGTGAATTTGCAATTCGTAAATGATTTACTTCATTGCTCGCATGTCATTCTTCGTTTATTTGAGAAGTTCGAATTGACTATCCAAATAAATAGCCATGCATCGATGTCTGGTAATTCCTCAACGTTTTCAGAATCAGATTCCGAGCTACTTGACAGTATGCGTCTCTTGTTGTATGTACTTTGAATTTTACCTTTGTATCCAATTTCTCCAAACAAGTCAGAATCAGATGACAATTCCATACCATCGCAGCTCATATTCGTCATCCGTTTGCCCACGATCGGGCAACATTTGTAAATAATTATCTTTCATTATGGAAAAAAAAAAAAAATTGCACAAGAAGCGTGTGCTGGTAGAGCGTCGAAAACAAACGACTTAATGGACATTATCGGGCAGTTACTGATAACAAAATGTGGTGTCCTCACAAATTTAAGGTGATAATTTATCATTGATTCTTTTGTTGTTTATTTTAATTTACGAATAACACTAAAACAAATGATAACTACCCCATGAGAATAAATCCAGAATAGGTGTATCGACACCGCAACACACTAGAACGAAATAAAACTTATTTCCGGGTCACAAATGAACGGCACCAAAAGGCGTTGTTCGTTCGGAGAGGACAACTCTGCCTGAGCGCCTACATGTGCTGTTCGCTATGTCGATACTGCTACGTTCAGTGGGGGTAGGGGAGGGGCTCGGCTGTACGCAAGAAGGCGCTGTTCGTTCAGTGCGAGCGTCTATAACTGAACGCCTAAAGGCGCTGTTCGCCACGAAAGGGTTAAGATGGTTTTTAAATTATCATATCCGAGAATGAGCAGTTCTCCACAACCATCCTGAAATGGTGAAGAGTTTTGCCGACGGAACTATCAATCTCTCACCAACAGGAGAGGGGAAATTTCCCCCTGCTAATGCCGCCTCTGTGTCGAGCTCATGACCACCAGCAAATCGATAATTCTGGAAACTATGAGAATAATGATGGTAAATCTCTTGAGAGAGAAACCAATCAGTTTTGATTTAATTGAGTTCAAGCAAATAGTTATGTAAGTTCTCCCATAACGCCTTGTGAAGTTATGGTTGTTTATTACTGATTTGCTGCTTATTGCAAGTGCTGTTTTGTGCACCCATCGTCCGTATTTAGCTAGAGTGAATTTATGTAAAAAAAAGCGCGTAATCGTAGATTATAACGAAGAAATAAAATCTTTCCTTGATTAATTTTGCAAAGATTAAAAATGCAACAACCCCATTGAAAATATTCTTTGACAGCTTTAATGCATGTCTTTATCCTTTACAAAACATTCTAGTTGAACACTTGCAACAGTTTAAACTAGAATAGGAAACAAAAAATGTATAGTACAAAGTATAAAAATGTTTGTACAAAGAGATATCCACAAAATCTCTTTGGAAATTCAGAAATTATTAAAAAGTCTTGGTGAAATATAATCAACTGAATACATTTTCAGTTGGTTATATTTACACTAATTCACTTTTTATACAAGTTTGTGATCACATTGCATGTGTGATTTTTATATACGCTGTTAGTAAGTTTGTTATTTTTATGGAATTTATTCCGCCGAATAAATTCCATAAAAAGGCGACTTATAAAGAAGATTGTATATTGTGGTTTATTGGAAGGAAAAAAGAGAGAGAGAGAGAGAAAAAACGGATGACAAATTCATTAAAATTACAAAATAAAGTATGGAAAGCACCCAACATTATTGCAAATTATCAATTTGTACACGACATATGAAAATTAAAGATGTATATGATATTGAACAAAGAAAAGCGATTTTATACAATTTGCTAATATTGTATTATACTACAGGGTGAGAAATTGAACCCCATTTTGATATGTTTTGCGCAACTAATGATGCCCATACAAAGATAAAACTAATTTCAATGCTTACCTTTCATTTTATAATTCATAAAGGCTTATCATTAATTTTTTTCCTTAATGAAACCCTGGAAGCTGAAAAGAGACTTTATGAATACTATGCATTCCTTTAAATACAACCAATCGGGCAATTTGCATTCTCTGGTCATGAAACCAATGTGCATCAATTTTTCTCCAGATATGTCATAGTTCAGTTAGAAGTAAGATTAATTTTTTATGCATTTAAAGCACATGTTAATCATAAATTAAGCATATTCACACATATATTAAAACATCACTAACTATGCTCATGAGCCAGACAAAGCCATAAAAAACCTTGGTTTATTTGAAACAATGTTTTTTAAAAATTCATTAGTTAATGCATAACAGCCACATGTTTAATAGCACTATTTTTAAAAAGCAATACAATTTGATGATTGGAATTCAAACAATTGAGACAAATAAGAAGATAATTCATTTACTTATCAAGTGTTGATTGAAGTAATTTAATGATTTTTCTGAAGACATACTCATTATTTATTTATTTTTATTAAAATAGTAAAAATTATATGTCAAGCATTAAAATGCAATTACAAACAAATAAAAAGATATATCAAATTTTAAAGATGTTATAGGAAAATTTCAGCATTTCATATAAGTACAGAAGGCTCACATTAATTTCTGACAAAATTATTTATAAATGCATATATATTTATGTTGTAATTTGATAAAAATTCATCTTTTCTGAAGAGGAATAAAATAACATTTGACACTGTCCATGATAACAATGAAAAAAAGGAGAATATGGTAAAAAATATTTGTAAAAATATCTTGCCATTTATAACTGCAGATTAGTTATGAAATTTTTAAGAATATCATTCCAAAATGCATTTGAATAGGGACACAAGCTAAAATTAAGTAACATTTTTATCAAATGATGACAACCACCATATCAAAAAAAATAACTAGTCTAAATTCATGACTAGTTAATGACTAGACTGGTATAAAGGGAAGTACCTTGGTCCATTTCCTTACACCTTGCAAATTATAAGTTTCACATTCTATAATGAACTAACCGAATACTATAAAACTAGTTAAAAACTAACAGTTTTTGACATTCATGTGCATTCAACTAAATCTGGAATGAATCACTAATATTTTCTACACTTGAGGAGATGGTTATAGTATATTTCAAAAGACTAGTAATCATGTCCATGGAAAGAAATTAACATGAAGAAATGTACCAGTTAAGAAATATGCCACAAAATAAGAAAATATAATTTTTCCCCATATGGAAGACTTCAGAAAAAGTTTTTTCATGTACAACAGACTGACTAGAAGCCAATTTTTATGTGAATGTTCTTTGAAGAGTTTAAATCTGGCACGGTCATTAGCTGGCAAAATGGCTGTAGCTGCCACCCAGTACAAAACAGGACTAGAAGAACACAGCATACGTGTTACCACCTAAAAAAATATTTAAAAAAAAAACAGTCAAGAAAGTGATAAAAGAGTGCAAAAATAAAGTGATTAAAGAAAAACATGAGCTTACTAAGAAAAAGATGAAAATTATAGAATGCACTTAAAAAAAAAAAAAAAAAATAGGGCTTTCATACACACACACTTTTGTGTAAGACAAATATCACAGCTTTAAGGAACTGATCACTCTTCACATTTAACTTCCTCTCATTTTTATTTGGCGAGTGACAGGCTGTCCATGAGAGTCTGCCATTGTTCTGTTCCTTTCAACTTTTTGTAGAAAGTATAAATTTCATTTGCACACTGTATATGGAGAATTTGGTCTCTGATATATCAATGGGCATTAATGCAAATAGTTTGCGAGGTATAACAAGGTACTTTCTGGGTTCAAATTTTCTTAAATTTTACTTTATTTTCTAGGTTTAAAACAAGGAATTGAAAAGCAATCTCTTATTTTTTTTTTGTTGTTATTTTACATTACAAAAACTTTTAATATACATTTAAATAAGTTTTTTTAAATGCCATTTTTTTAAAGTTAAAAAACTCATCCCAATTATTTGGGAAGGGGGAGATTTATATTTTAATTCAAAGGTATCTAAATATAGGTGTTTCTAATATAATTTAAACTAAATTTGCTAATGTTCTTGCTTTAAATTAAGTCGAGGATAGTAAGTTAAGGAAATAAACTCATCAAACTAATGTAACCATTTTATAAAATCCTAAAGAAGATCTTCAATAAAATGCATATGCATATATATATATATATATATATATATATATATATATACATTCTATTTCAATCATGCTTTGTATTCAGCTCATCCTCCCATATTTTATAATTAATTTTAAACATAAAAAGAGCTTCAAAGTCTAGGCATTAATTTCCTATGAATATAATTACATATTAGTGCTACTTTCCTTAAAAAAATATCGCAAACATGTTATTCATCCAAAAATTCACACAAAAAAAAATAACTTTTTCAGACTTGCAATCATTTTCAAATATATTTTTCATTTATGTGCCTAATAACTTTTTTTAAAAAATGAAAATGTTTAAATGTGAATGAGGCAAAAATCTTAATTAAAAGCAATCTCGGAAAAATTATCATTGCATGGCATTTTATTTGATTGAAAAAAATTACTAAATTTTTCAAATATAAGTAAATATCCATAAAAATATTTTCTCCTCAAAACATGAATGTTATTATCTAATATTTAAAATAATAAGGGAAACTAAAGAACAATTACACAACCAACAAATAATCCTCTGATTTCCTCAATAAAAACTCATGACTTTTATATATGTCAACAATGATCAATGCACTCCAACATAATTCATTTTCAAAAGAAATCAAAAAGACATTTTAATCTGCATTCTTCTCTTCGAATAATAATTAAAAAAAGTCAGAATGTCCCTAACTACAAACATTGAATCGCTTTAAAAAAATTTTGATTTCATATTAATACTCATTGACTCTTAAGATATGTTACCAAATATCATCTGTCTCCTACCTCTCCATTTCAAGATAATTATAAAATAGAAAATTTCCCATATAAAACGTGTAAAGCAGAAGCATTTTTTAGCTTATCTCAAAAGTGGATGATGATATACCACAAGAGACCACTAACGATGTGTCTAGGTGGTACAACTTTTCATGTATAATAAAAATTAACAAAATCGATATGTTGATAACTGGTGGAATGGTTGTTCAATTTTGCCATTCATTTGAAATATATAGATGATGGGCAGCACTGAAGGTAGCAAGTTTTGTTTAAAATTACTCAGAATTTAAATAATTGCAAATTCATATTCAGATTACTAATGTCGTAATGAGAAAAAAAAAAAAACAACAACAACAACAACAACAAAAAAAAAACATGTTAATTGAAATGGATACGAGCCAAATTTTAAAACGGAATCGAAAAATGGAGCAAATTGAAGAAGTGTTTCAAAGTAAAATCAGAAATTCCAAACCTTATGATATAAGGATCAAAAGTTGATCAATGAAATGCATTGACCAAACACAATTGTAAATTAAGAATCCTTAACTAGTTTTAAAAATGCATTTATGTATGTCTAATGTAATTAGAAGTATTATTTTTGAATTTAATCTGTATTTTTACGTTATTTATACATTAATATTGTATTTTTATTTTTGAAACATTTGTATACAAAATAGTTTGATTAAATTTAAACAAAATAAATTTTTCTTTGCCATTTTAATAAAAACTACTGTTTTGCTGTAAATGATTTTATTAAAAATCTCTGAACTCATTAATATTTTTCTTTTAAAAATCCAAATACAAAACTGCAATAAAATTTCTGGTTGAAATTTCGATCAATATTTTAGTGTAAGTGAAATTATTTTTTAAAAATATCAGATCTCTGATGATTAATTACAAAAATGTAGAATTAACTATCCCTAATTTTATTTCTAAAAAAAAATTAGAATTTCTAAAACATTGAAACAGGAAAAAACTAAAGGTAAATATGAAACTATTGAATATAGTAAAATTCTCATCATAAGAATAGAAGAAATAACACTTTGAATTGCATGTCCCATAATAATACAAGCAAATATCTTAGCATGAGTTTTTCTTCTCAAATACATTATGTAAATTTTACCATTGCCAATCATCTTATGTAAATCAACTTTATCTAGCAAACAATTTAGAAAAAAATTGCATTAATATTAGATGTAATAAAAATTTGTCAACTTACTTGAATATGAATGAATAAAATGCAGAATACTGTGATAAAAAATATATGAAGAAAATAAGGAAAGCATTTAATATTACTGTAAACATCAGAAGTATCATATATTTTGCTGTCAATAAATCCCAAATGCCATAGATCTTTTCTATGCCTAACAAAATATTTTGTACAAGACACTAAAATTATGATCACAATGGGGGCAGCTAATAAGAAATTAGGTATTTGTTTAATAGAAAAATAACGAAGAAAACCAACATCCCAATATCGAGACTGAACATACGAATAAGAAAGAGGAATGCTCCAAAAACACCATTTGCTTGGTTCTGAGGGTACTTTCAGATCATTTCTTGTCAAAAAATTAACAACTATTTCTGGTAAATCATATTCAGACAGTACTGACGTACAAAACAAAAGGTAGCAGTAAATTTGATACATAATGAAAGGAAGACTAAACATCATTAAAAACACAATTATTTTTAATAAAGTGGATGAAAACAAAAATATATTGAGTTTTGTTGGTAGACGATATGATGAAAATACATAATTTATATGTTGCTTTAAAAGAGTATAAATAAGAAAGCCAGCTGATAAAATGCCATTAGATCGAATGCTGGCACTTAGAGATAATCCACATAAGGCAAAAAAGAAACAACCCTTTTCTAATGCCCAGAGACCAGAAAAAGTAAGAAGAGAGAAGAAACTTTCAGAGTATATAGCCGAGAAGAAAATGGATGCAGGATTGATACAGAAAAGCAAAGCACTTGTAAAGGCAAATATTTCTGATTGGAAGACATTTTGTGTACATTTATATAAGGCTACAGTTGATAATGAAGTGAGGATGCAATTCAGAAGTACACCAGCCAGAAGTGTACAGTTGAGTGGACTCAAACTAAATGGAAAAATAATAGATAATATATTAGACGAGTATCTCAATAAAACTGGAAACAAAGGGAAAAAGGCAAGTGTGTTTTCATGAGTGTAACTATAGAGGGAAATATGAAGAAAATATTGTGCATCCCAGCGACTGAAACCTTCCAAGAGGTAAGACACAATTGAATTTGCTATTCCCACTCCTTTTTCATATGGCAAGCGAAAAGCATCAGCATTATGGTCTGGAACACAACGATTGAAGATTACCTAGAAAATGAATTAAAAAAAAAATAGTAAAAATATGTACTACTTTTCTAAATTAATTTCATAAAATTAAATATAGTTAAAATTCAAAGTAGAAGATACTAAATAATGTCAAAAATATTCGCAGTTATACATAAATTTTTCTAGTGCCTTGAAATAAAAAAGAATATCATTACGAAATTTTTTTTAAAAATAAGTGTTTTAAGACATAACACAAAATTCCTTTATTAAAGAAACATTATAAGAATCAATTAGATGCTTTTCAATTTAAAAATTGACCAAAATTACCAAAAAACATAGCATATTTCATTCTAGTTGTTAATGGTGAATCACAAGTGAAAATAAGTTTTAAAACAGATGCTCTCATAAATATACAAAAGTTATATTTAAAGATGAGAACAATGTTAAAATGCATCAAATCTGAGAAGTTTAACAGAAATCACTATGAATTAACTAATAAAAATAGTGAAAAAGATAAATATAAAATCATTTGTATTAATATACCTAATATAAAATGTGATACAGTTCCTCGAAGCCCTTTAGATTCAAAACACAAATTGTATAGCTAGGGAATAATGTGTCCTATGCTAAAATGACAATGCTGAATTCATTGAGGCAGGTTATAGTGCCCTGAGCAGCAAAATAAGCAAGAAAAAATAACAAAAAAAAAAAAATGAAAGAGATAAGCCAAAAATACAATCAGAAAAATATGCAAAACATCATAATAAAAACACATAAGAGTTATCTGCATAAGTGGCAAAGATACTTGCAATTAAAATTATAAACATCCTACAACTTGAAAATGGCTTATCTCAAAATTGAAAATTTTACTCTCCAGTATCCTTAACTTACTTTATATACTTAACTTTGAAAAAAATGTATGATAATACCCAGAATATATTTTTTCAATTTAGGATTAACCCCTTTTTCACATCACAGAAAGATCATAATTTTTATAGCAAATATCTCTTAATTTTACAGATAGCTTCAGAATCTTTCTCTTGTGTTTTTATTATGATACAGTGAACATTTTTCAAATTGGACCTCTTGGCTAATCTTTATTTACTTATCTTTTTTTACAGTAACTTAGTGCAAATTCAATACCTGATCTAGTTGTTTAATAAATTCAGCACAGTCACTTATCTGGTTATATGAGACATTTTAAATTTAAAAAGCTTTATTGATCACCCTATATATCCTACTCATTTTTCATAAGGAAAGTAAAAAGCATCTTCATGTAGCCTGGAATATAAAGGTACAATTTAGGTAAGGTTATATACATATATTTCTAAATTTAAGGGGAGAAATTATTAAAAAAATTGTCTCTTATTACTAGCTTCCTTAATTTTTCTAATTAAACTATCTTATATCAATAGAAAAATAAAAATACTTTATTTCCAAAAAACTATAAAAATATAAAGTTGTCTATGTATTAAAAATTTTAATAAATAATTTTTAAGGACTACCAGAATGCTTGAGAAAATATCAATTTAAATTTATAAAGCACAGGGCATTTTTATTTGAACATTCTAAAATAGATAACTTTATAAAACATTGACCATAAATCTTTTACAACTTCAAGAAAAAGATAAGAAATTTTTAATTCACATGCATTTGTTTAAGTAAGAAAGTGGGAAAGTTTATAAATGCACAATTTTAAGAATATATAAGAAAAATATGATTAAAAGAAATGAAGTCCAGAATACTTGTAATTTTCTGAAAAGGACTTTTTAAAAAAATAAATTTTAAAAATTGCCAAATGCTATTAATGAGTTTTTCAACTGTTAAATATTTAGACCTAAGATCAATAAAAGCTGCATTCTATAAGAATACATTAATATTTCAATCCAAGCAAAATTTGCTTGTTTCTGAAATATTTAATCAAGAGGGGAAAAAAAATCATTTTAATAGCAAACTACACCATTTATCAATTTAGAAAAGTATTGGTTAACGACTAACTTTGAATTCAATCTCAAAGTAATTCATTTAAATAAAAATGCATGCAATAAAAGAGTACCAATTTATATTAATGAATATATAAAGACGCGTATTTTAAAATGACAAATGAGAGGCACAGAAATGCAATCTATGTTGCTACAGATATTAAAAATTAATTTTCCAAACAATTAAATAAATGTTGAAACCATAAATTAATTTAAAATGCATAATTAAAAAAAAAAACTTTGGCAAATAATAACTTTATTTTAAAACTAATTTGCTCTCTTAGAATAATTGTTCGGCAGACTAAAGCAGTACATATTTCTTTTATTTCTGGGAAAATTGAAGTAATTAGCTTGAAGAAAAGATTTTACCTGCAGAAGAACAACAAAAATTCGGACGAATAAAGCAAATTTGAACACATTGCCTACACTCATCGCTCACATTTTTATAAACCACTTTAATTTTCAACAAGCAAGAAAGAAAAAGTATAAAATTCTGTAGCAATGCCATTCTACAACATCGAATAAAAACTGAATTATGTTATAATTTTTTAAAAATTCAGAGCATAAGAAAAAAATAAGAAAAAATAAGTAAAAGTTTTAGAAAAATATAATCATTTAAAATATTGATCTTCAAAATTATTATATATCAACTGAAATCAAATATCAATTTTAAGACAATGAGAATGTTCGGGAATTTGGAAGTCTACAGCGCCATCTACAGTCTGAATCTACAAATTAAAATCAAAACAAAAAAATGAAACAAGAACTTTAACAATTTGCATTTCAAGATGTCGTCTCAGCATAGGAAGAATCGTTCTTCTCGTCATCATCATGAACCAATAATAGAGAATCAAGACAGTAATAGTAATAATAGTACTGGAATAATAAATATAATAACTTCTAAAAAACAAGGCATAAATACTTTTGCGAATGATGGAAGTTTTCTTGAGCTGTTTAAAAAAAAAATGGAGGAAGAGGCAAAAGGTGAGACCAGTGGCACATCTGATGGTGAGGGGAACAAAAGTGCCGACGAAAAGTTGAAGAAGCCAGAGAGTTCAGTAAGTTTTCTTACATTTTTTAAAACATAAATATTTGTTTCTGTTTGAATATTGGTTTGGTGGATGTGCAAAATTTATTCTATTTTTTAATGGCTTTCATTTTGATGCCTACATAATATTAAATGATATAAAGCAACAAGAGATTAAATGTAAACTACCATAATTGAATAAAATTTCGCTCTGAAAATATTGTTCATTTTCTGTTTAATTATTATTTTGATTGAGTATAACTATAATTATGCAATTATTACAACCACCTAATCAATTCGTAATAATTTCAAATGGATATTGCTCATTGAGGATTTGTATTTAATCTTGAAAAAATAACATTTGTTATTCTGATGGGTATTTTTAAATCATGTTTTATTTTTAGTCTGATATGATTAACCTGTGTTGTTTTTTAATTAATAGTTACTATTGTCATTTGGCAATACAATAATATGACAAAAATCAGATGCATTAATTAATTTTTTATCTTTATGTTTCTCTCTACCCATGATTAAAAAATATAGTTTTAAAATTTTATATAGAGTATCTAATGTTGTGTCTGAGCATGTGAAATTTATAAATAATAAATTCCACATGCTCATTAATTTGAAAAAAATTTCTGAGTAAATTTTAAAAGTATATCTAAATATTGCCAAATTGCAGCATTGAAATTACCAAAAGATTTTTTTTTCCTCATGTATACACTTTTTTTAAATATAAAAATGCATGACTTGGTTAAATTTTGCAATCTGGAAATGTAAAATGTGGATATTATTTTATAATTTTTTACTTTATATATTTTCAAATTAATATTTCTTTATATATCAATTTATACATTTTCTCGAAGCTAGCCAATATATTGTGTTCAAAATTTAAATGCTTATATGCAGAAAATTTTTTATATAAAAATAATTTTTTTATAAAACAATTAAATAAAGCAGAAATTTCAAAAAGTCATAAGGTAATTTAGAGGCTTATTGTTAACTGTTGTAAATGTTGTTTGACTGTGTTAAATGTTTTTAAAAATTAGGAACTATTATAGAAAAAATAGTACAGAAAGGAATTTGGTGTCAATGAATAAATAAAATTAATTTTTTATGTTTTTTGAATATTTTTATTAACATAATTTATTCTGAAATTACTGCAGAAAAACAATGCATTTTCTTATAAACTGAATATCTAATTAATATTAACAATTTGGAAAGCTAGCATTTTTTTTTCTTCTTATTTTAAATAATAAAAATGCTAAATTTGGCTGAATTCAGCCCTGATATTTAGGAAAAGGTGTGGAGACATGCATTGTCAGAGTGACTTTGTTGATGTTATGCATCATATTATTTTTTTTATTATATGAACTTATGGCTCAAATACATGCCTGGATGATAAGTTTGAAACTGATAAATTAATATTCTAACTTCTTTATTAGCTAAAATGAAATTAAAATGTATAATAAAAATTAATTCATTTATTCCTTGAAATGTAACTTTAAAGAAATGATTATGTGTGAGTATAAAATTCTGTAGTTAAAATCCTTAATTCTGCTTACATAAAATAATATCTTATGTAAAATCAGATACAGCATGCAAACAACCAAACAGTAATTTATTTTAAAGAATTGCTTGTTACTTGTGAATATTTACAGCCTCATGATTTTATCGTCAAGCAAACAAGAGTTTTCACTAAAAATTTTAGTAGAGTTTAGCAATTTGAAAATTGCCATGTAAGCTAGAAGTCATAAATGTCCACAGATATTGAATTGCATAAATGTATAAATTGTTGCTTCATTATTAAATGATTATGAATAACTTCAAATTAGATCTAATTAGAGGTGAAATTTATTTAGTATAATTGTTATGTTTAGTATATTGTTAATCAACAGTTTTTCATCTTTTGGAATGTTAAAGATGTTGATAATTTATCAATCTTCTTAACTTATTATGAATTTTAAATTCTTTGAATTTAATACTGGTATATATAATTTTAATATAATTATAATTTTTTTTTGGTTAAACTAAACACAGAGATGTGATTATTCCAGGTATTCATTTGGGGGAAGGGTTCTCATCTTTTTAAAAAATCTGTTGTTCAGTTATATTAAAAGAATTATCTTAATGATAAAAATGGACAGAAGTCTCCATAAAATATGAATTCAGCAGCAAGAAAGTACAGAGAAGAAATTCTTAGCCAAGAATATATATATATATATATATTTGTGACAGTCAGGTCCAAGAAAAAAGTTAACTTTAATCAGCATCTACTGTAACAAGATCACATGCCAAAATTCCTTCATTAAAGTTGCATTTACATTCATGTAAGAGTACAAGAATTCAACTTTTTGAGGGATTCGGTTCAAAATCCACACAAAATCTTTGGATTTTAATCTACACTTTAAATGTAAAATCTGTATACTAGATTTTATTAATTAAATTTTTAAATTTTGTAGTTACCATGTTCACTTGTACTTGCGCAGATAAATTTTTTGTGAATAAATAGATGGAATTCTGTAAATTTATTGTAAAAACCACATCTTGTTCAAAGTATTTTTAAGTTAAGTTCATAGATAGACAGGCATAATTTCAAAAATGGGTTTTTTGCACCCATGGAAATCTAAAACATAAATATTTATCAAAATCTCAAGTTTGATTTTTTGATGATCATAATACTTTCTCTTTGTATACTGCTTATATAAGAAGAAAAGGAGAGAACATATTTTAATATAGTTTGGCCAAAATAAGTAGTTAGTTCATAATTTGGGATTGTTCTGCTTATTAATTTGAAATAAATGTGATGATTTAATTTTTAAATTCATCTTTTATTCTTAAAAAAGTGTATTTATTTCTGAAAGATTATTATTGGTGTTCTTGTTGTTGATAAGGTCATGTTTATGTGTGAAATGTAGATAAAAGCAAATATCCATCTATTGACCTTTCCTCTGGATGTAAGTGTAAGACTAATTAAGCCAGATTTCGAAGGAGTTCACCTTCTTTGGTGCATTGGATTTTGCTAATGGTGGAAGTGCTTTGTTTCTCTCCAGGTAAAGCGACGGATGAATAAAGTGCTCAAGACAGGCATGGTTAAGAAGCAGAAGACGGAGGATTCCCAAGAGGTAAGGCATCTTTCTCTTTTATCCAAGATACTAAAGTATATTTTTGTATGATTTTATCTTTATTCCATTATGTAGAGAAAAATTTATGTTAATGACAAAGAAATTTAATTTATGTTAATTTTATCTTTATTCTTTATCTATGGAAAAAGTATTAAGCTCTATAAGCTATTATAACTTATTTCGGATTCAAAATATTTAGCAGGATTCTGATTAAAGCTCATTTTTTATATACCATATTATTCATTTATCTGTAATAATTTAATACTATAAGTTGAAAAGTGGTATTGTTCCTAAATTTTTATACCCCAGTGACTTCTGTGAAGTCAACAATCTGATCTGTATCATTAATCACTTTTATATCTTTGTTTTAATAAATAGTTTTATTTATTATTAAAACAATTTTTCTAAAGTGTAATCTGCACCACAAGTAATATTATATTACATTTCTTTTCACACAAAATTTTCGGTAGATATAATTTTTGTTTATAGTCTGTTAGCTTTATTCTGTGTATTTTCTGTTTCAATAGCTACATGTCTTGGATTTAATTCTTTATAAGAAAATATATTGCTAATTTTCCCTCTCTCATTATATTGGATTGAGGTATGTTTAGAATCCTTTTAAAATTTATTTCTTAAAATATCTCCCCCAGAGAATTGTTTCACTTTTGGGGTTAAAGAAGAAATATCTTTATTTTAGTCTTTCTGGTGGTAATTATTTTCAAATTTATTATTAATATAAGAATATACATATTTGATCTGATAAACTGAAATGTTATAAATGTATACAAATTCTGAATTAAAAAAAAAAACTACCTACTTACTGTACATTTAAGTAATACTAAAATAAATTTCAGGTTTTTGTGTAAAATGTTCTAAAATCATGTAATTTCTAAGAAGAATCGGAGATTTTTTTTTTTTAAAGAAAGAATCGGAAGTAAATAATGGATATAAAAATCTTACTTCTGTTTTCCTTGTATTGAATTTATGTTAAAATTATTTAAAAATCTACTGGTAGTTAAATAGTATATAAATTTTAAAAAAAATTTCTGCAGGTAGAATTTTTTTTTAAATTCATATTCTTAATTACTACTATGTGCTTTATAAATGCCAAAAGGCAAAAGAATTCTTTGAAAAATAAGAACTAATATGTTTTGATTTATTTATTTAGGAACCTCCACCTCAGAGTGATGCCTGGGCACGTTACATGGCAGAAGTAAAGAAGTATAGACAACAAGCTTGTGATGAGGATGGCAAAACTCGTCCTCTTGTAAAATAACAAAGGATCTGCACTAATTGTAAAACTGTATATATATTTTTTATTATCTGATATAATAAGGCTTTTGTTTTATTCTCACAATATTATCTATAGTTTATATTTCTACTTGTGTTGATGTCCATTCTGTGATGTTCTGTTGAACCTGTAGATAAATAAAAAAATTCTTTCATAGACTTATTATAGTGTAAATTAATGGTTTATTTCAAATTCATTCATTTTAATTCAGTTTTTTTGTTTGTTTGTTTAGCAGTAACCTTGTAGTATAATACAGGTTCTTCAAGACTAAATTCTTCTGACGTATGTGGGTTGATTAACAATGACATGTTAAATTTGTCATTTTTAATTAACTATGTTAATGTTAATCAACATTGTTGATTAACAATGACACATTAAATTTGTCATCGTTAATCAGTCATCAATTGCAGTTACTGATTAAAATGTCAACATTCTTAGCAGTTATCTATTTGTACAAAATTAGAATTATCAAACCATTTTAAATCGTATTACATAAGGTTGAGAGAATAATCATGAAAAATTCTTCTGTATACCTATTAGTTTCTGTTGATAACATTTTGCAAAAAAGTTCATATTCAGCATATAAAAACCTCTCGTGACTAGATTAGCTCCTAGTGTTCAGAAAATCACTGCATTTACATCGGGCATATTCTTTCAGTAATTAGGTTCTCCTTGCTTGTTTTTTTCCTCAATATTTTTATGCCATCTTCAGTATTTGACCAAATTTATACTTTTAACTCTACTTCAGTCAAGTTTCCATTACCCTCTCGCATCATGGTGTTTATTTCATGTTTTTATTTAGTAAAAATGTTGTATAAAAATATTTGTTGAGATTTTTACACAAAAATGAAATCTAACAAATTAACAAAATTTGATTGTGACAAACCTAGTGATTTTAATGATCAACTAAAGGGATAATTTATCATTACCCCTTTAAAAGTGGATACAATATTGTCAAAGTTAAGCACTTGTAATTTTGAAATACATTTATTATCATATTTAATAGTAATTTTAGCCACATGACAAGCTAGATTTGTCATTAGGATTAATTAATGATTTTGTATTGGCAACTAGATTTGCTCACTGGTAAAGAATATGAAAGAAAATCGATTACAAGATTCATTAAGTATAATCTTTTTATATCGGCAGTTCTGAGATAATTTCAAAAAGCTAATGAAAGCAAAGATGCAGATATATATTAAAATATGATTGTGATCAAAATTCCAGTTTATTTGAAGAGTCTGTCGAACCTTTTATTTTCATAATTTCCTGGGTTTTTTTTAAATTTATTAATAAAACATATATTAGGAATAATTATTTTCTCTGTTTTGAAATGACTAAACAAACATTTCTCTCTGTATACCATTATGTAAATAGTATATTTCCCCATTTTGATATGGTGCTCTTACGTAACAAGCAGGTGTCTTGAGACATTGAAAAATTTTTCATTTCATGACTAATCAATATTCTATAGGTATGTTATATTTAGTTTTTATTTTGAGTGTACAAGGAATTCTCTAACCTTAAAATTGACCAAAGTTGGGATTCTAAGTGCTGTCTTGCTTTTTAAAGAATATTTATGTTATGCTTGTATTTGCAACTGATAAAACATGGAAGGAATAATATGACTATATACAAAAATTATTATTATGTTTAGCTTAGAGATTTTTGTATTGTCTGTATTGCTGTTGATGAAGAAACCATTCAATAAAAACCAGAAATTTATAATTCATCTTAGGAAAATAACTATTTCAGATGTAGTTTCTATATGAAATTCATGATTCTATTCCTCATGCAAATTATTATCGAAGACTTTAAAACTTTCAGCATATCTGCGTACATTAGGTATTTTCTAACAGTGCTTCTATGCAGCATAATATACAGGTCAGAAAACTGAATTTATTTTCAAATGAAGTGAAGTTAGGCTCATCTGTATTTGTGAAAGACAATATTTCAAACATAATGCTCAGACAGATAGCGAAATTTCCAAACAGGTGCTTTACTGCCCTCTCCTTGCCTCTATTTCACTTCTGCTTAATACACAAACCCTCTTAGGATAAGTCCATCTAATTTTTCTATCAGCATATGGAAACAAACTTTTAAAAAAATGTGTGTTTTTCAGGGGAAGGGGATGTGGTTGATAGCTTTCATTGCAGGTACACACAGTAATATTGGCAGAAATAATTATTTAAAACAAACAAAAAGAAATTTATATAATATATTTAAGTTTTGGGGAAAGTCGAAAAATATCAAAATTATATAAAGTAAAATTTAATTAAGTTGGATTTCTGGTTAAAGTGATCACAATTCTGGTGTTTAAGCTCAGTTTACAAGATAAGAAAAAAATAGAGCTTCATAGAAATATTTGTGTTCCTACTCTGAAATGATAGTATATTCTGGCAACTTTGTTTAGTAAGGAATAATAAATCTTCATTAATTTATCACCAAGTTTGGCAATCTTTACCAGTAAGCATATGTAAATGTAGATTACTCCAGAATCAAATTTTCCTACTAGTTTGGATATGCATGCGTAGAAATGCTGTACTGATGACTTCATTAAAGGTCAATTTATCAAATGAATGACACATTTTATGTTTAATACTTCTAAAATTTTTATAATTTTTAAGAAAATATGGCGTGATCTAATGTAGGGGGGAATAAAATTTTAAAGTATGTATTATACTCAAATTATTTATGAAATTTTTTTTAATATAAATAACACTGGAGTTTTATGTTATTTGAAGAAATAGAGGTCTTGTGTGACAATAACCTACATATTACTCATTATAAAAAGCAGCGGCGAATTCAATTTTAATTGTGACCTCACTTGTCTTAAAGATTTTAAATTAAACAGAAAACTCATTATTCAGTTTTAAGATTATTTGTTGCTTTCAATTTGTAACAAATTAATTAATGTACATACATTTACTTTAAAGAATAAAAAAAGATAAGTAAACATCCATGAACAGAATAATTTACAGAAATCCTGTATACTAAAAATAGCAATTTTATTCTTGAAAAAAAAAAATTAAAGCATTTTTTTATAAAGTGAAAGAATTACATTTTTTACCTTTACAAGAGAAATTTGTTTGCTTGCATATTCATGTTTAAAATAAAAGTCATGCTTCTTTTTTATTTAGTCAAAAGTATTTTTATTTTAAAAATAAATTTCATTGAAACAAGCTGAGTTAATCATGCCATTTAAACCCAAGAAAAAACCTTACCAGATACTGGTTTCATGTAAAATGAAACTTCAAGTTAGTCATTTTATATTAAAAAATTTCAATCATATCTAAAAAAAATTCTTGCATATTACCTTTAAATTTTGAAAGATATATTATTAAGCATTTCAAAAGCTTATATAGAGAACTTTAAATGTTGGTCATAATTATTTGATAAATGATTTTTTAACAGCAGAGTAGAAAATTTCCCTGGAAAATAAAAAATATCATTTCAAAACCATTATTAATGAAAATCTTAGAAATATTTTAAGTTATTATTTTAAGATACTTTTTAAATCAAAAACAAAGAATAAACATGATATACCTTATTCTGTATAACACTAAATATACCAAAAAAAAAATTTTTTTTTTAATACACAAAACTGCAAACTTTGAAAAAAGGTATTCGACATGGTGTATTTAGTGTTAACTGATCAGCAAATTCAGATATATATGAAATAAAAATATTTCAAGACTAGAATTACACAACAACATTCAAATAATTTAATTTTTGAATATAAATTATACAATATAACAAAAATGTAATCCTATTTTACATATGAAAATGAGTTGGAATGCTGAAATTTGGTTTCCATGCTTCTACACACATATATGAATCAGCACAATGCCACACTATCTGGTGATAAGAACAACTTTTTGCTGGATTAGATAGGATGAACTTGAGTAAATGACAAGTAACACAAAAATTGTACATACAGCTAAATTAATTCATTTTGTCTCCCATGTTTACCTTGGAGTTCTGAAATGAAAGAAATCAGTTATATATATATATATTATAAATCGAAATCTTTTTAAATAGTAAAATCAATGTAAAAAAATCTTTATACTAAAGAACAATATAAAAATTTTAAAATCTCAAGGAGTAATGTGCTCTTAGTTTTTGAAAGATATTTTTTTTCTTTTGCAAATAAAAATGAAAAAGCTTCCAAAATTTAAATTAAATATACCATACTGTTTAAATTTTTTAAAAAAGTTATCAACTATCTTTTATAGATACTTTTTAAAATAAAATTTGTGACAATTTTGTTACATCTTATTATGATGATTTTCTTTATAGTAGAACTGATTATGTGGGCCTATGTCAATCAAACTGGAAAAAGAAAACTAAACAGTGTTTTTCTGAATAGAATGCCAAATTTGATGTTTTAATTGATTTTTATGAGAAGTTGATTTCTGTTGGCACTGTAGTTGGTTTCAGATTGCTTCCCAAATAATGGCATGAAAGAAGTCATTACTAGTAAATAATTTTTTATAACCCAAGATGTCATTTAGAGAGAAAAATATATAAATGCAATTTCATTTTAAAAACTCTGTTGCTATTGATTATAAGCGAGGATCGAACTCGCAACCTTATGGTTCGTAGCCGCGTAACATGACCACAAGACAAAAGAAATTGCTCTAGTTTCGTAGCTGTTATCTGGCTTAGAAAGCGTCACCACATTACTCCCCCTCCAGTGCGTCGAAGGTGAGACGAACGATATTTTGTCCTGTTTTTGCTGTAATTAGTGGTGATATATTGGCTGTTGCGCCTTATCCATTTTTTTTATTGGCTGATTATTTATCAGCTTCATTTTTTTAAAAAATTATTTATTTCTGTTAGAGGGCGCCACAACAGTTGTATGAAGTTTGCGTATTTTCGTCACCGGGTCACCAATGTTTCTATTGGCGATATGCGAGGATCGAACTCGCAACCTTCTGGTTCGTAGCCGAGTAACATGACCACAAGACAAAAGAAATTTCTCTAGTTTCGTAGCTGTTATCTGGCTTAGAAAGCGTCACCACAACTCCAATAGTTATGTAAGTTAATTCCATATGTTTTCCAGGGAGTCGAAAGATGATATTGTAAATGCATCAAAAAGTTTTGCACTGTTACTGATTTAAAGATAGAATCAAATTAAAATGAATTCAAAAATGAAATCTGCCATCTCAAATTTCAAGTTATGTAAGAATTTTTTTTTTTTTTTTGATAAATTGCTTAGAGCTAGAAAGCTATATTTGAAACTCAGAATCGAAACGGAGACGTTTTGCGTTGAACCTTGTGATTCAGAATCCAAATGGACACGTTCTGTGTTTGAAGTTGAGTGTTGCGATTGAGAATCTACAACCCACTGCATAAGTTTAAGCTTTCTTCGTTCCCGTTGTAAAGCTATTTTACGTTCATTTTTCCTTCGATCAGCTTCTAATACTAAATTTAATCATTCGTTTTTGTTGATTGAATGTTTTGTCCCTGAAGGTTTTCTTCCGGCCTCTGTTTGCTCTTTCATTCCTTTTCTTATTTTCTTTGCAAGGCTTCGTCGGGAGAAAGCTTAGGACGCCCCATTTATAATTTATTCATTGCCTACGCGATTTCGAGCTACAAACCCCCTCTAAACAAAACAACATCATGTTCTTTTTCCGTTCTCGTTTCTCGGCTCCTAATAATGTAAGCGACGTAAATGTGGTATTGTTCGACAGAGGACATTCAGTAGAGTGTATCGATGCCAGTCGTAAATAGAATTTTTGCAAAAACGAGGTAGAAAACCTCGCTCGAAAATTCAAACTTTTACAACTTTGAGAGCCCATATCTCGCGAATCACCCGGAGTAGTAAAGCGACACTCGTATCGTTACGTGCATTTCGACGAGTACTATCCAACGATATGAGCAAATGCAATGTAACTCGAATTTGTAAATTTCGAGATAAGAGTTTCGGTAAATGTCATTCGACTCTATTCATCGAGACAAGTGTTCAGACGGATTGCACTCGTCTCTACGTTGCATAGAAACCGAGATATAACAACTTCCAGTCTGACCGGAAGTTGACGCCTTCGGCATCTCGAGACCTATAGGAACTCTATGGCATCGATTCGACCAATATTAAGCAAAATCCGTACTGCACATGCACAATGGATCCAAAATTTTGGGAGGTTTAGAAGTACCCCCCAAAGGTCCTTCTAAGTGAAAACTCCATGTCTCTAATATATGTAGTTTACGAGATATAATGAAAACATCTGCTCATGCGCAGTAGATGACTCCATGGGGATCTTCTATAGCCGCGTAGGATTACTATAGTGAAAACCCATTGTCTCTAACATACGTAGTTTACGAGATATAACGAAAACCATCTGCGCATGCGCAGTAGATGACATTGGGGATTTTCTATAGCCCTGTAGGATACTATGGTGAAAACCCCATATCTCTAACAGCAGGTCAACCTTTTAAAAACGCATTTGCTCTTAAAGAAGTATACATAATAATAATGCAATATTCGTAAAGTGAAGCAGATGACGATGGATATTGCTCGTATTTATGCTTTATTCATTGCCTACACAATTTCGGGTTTCAATTATTCAAAACCCCGTAACGAAAACACCATCATGTTCTCACACGATAATATCAGTAACATTCGCAATACTCTTATAAGAAATTTGATTACTCAAAAAACAATTTGTTAATATTTGTGGACTTTTTTTATATTGTCAAATACACAATTTTGGAAAATCTTGTCGGAAGAAAAGCGAATATGATTTAAAATGTAATCTCAATCAAATTTTTTATAACCCAAAGTGATTATGAACCCAATCAGCTTGGATCCAGCTAAAGTCCAGTAAAGCTTTAAAATAAAAGAATCTCTCATTTCATATAATAAAAATTAAAATTAGAAATAAATAATTTAAAATTAGAAATAAGGCTTTATATAAATAGTATGATTTATTGAAAAATCAAATTTCTTATTCAAGGAAATAAAAATGTTTAATCGATTACCAGATTAAAACAGAAAAGTTTGTGCAATTACTTGCCTAATTTACTATACAAACTAAAAAGAGGAAAATAGTAAAAATAAATATGAAATATATATGAATAACAATTCCCCCTCTTTAAAATAAAGAAGTAATAGAATTACCATAATAATGGCAACAATAAGTCCAAAAAGTCCAATAGCACTGGCAAAAATCTCCACAATCAAAATTTTTACGAAAAGTGCAGGGTTGGCAGCATCTGCTAACGCTGCACCAGATCCAACAATACCCACAGATAAACCACAGAAGAAGTTGCACAAACCAACGGTCAAACCAGCGCCAAACATCACATATCCTGAAAATAAAAATTATATAAATGTTTTTTTAGTTTGAATAATCAATTTTGCATAAAATTGCTGCATGTTCCAAAAACGTTTGTGCTGTTGGGGAGGATATGAAATTGAAATGGAAGGTATTGATAACGATATGCTTACACAAATGACAAGGGAACTTGACATTCTCATTAATCCTCAGTCAATGTATAATACTAAATTTGCTTGGAAAAATTGAAAATAAATATTTAGAAAGTGCAATTCTAAAATGAGCATGTCAATAACAAAGAATGTTTTAAGGTTGCATTTCCCTTACAAATTCAAATTGGGAAGCAATACAGCTAAAATTATTCCAAAAAATAAACTCAATATTTGAAGAAATATCTTTAAGTGGCATACAGTGTAAAAGAGATCTTTCAATTTGCCCTGGGAGATGAAAGAATCTAAAACTAACCAAGAACTATAACTAAATAAAAGTAAAAGGAATAGAGTTTGGAATATCAGAGAAATTCAATTCCATCAATCGATTGCATTTTCATGATAATAGAAAGATATAAAGGCTCAGTATGCCGGTGTTGACTGAGGAAAAAAAAGAAATTTCCTATATGCTCTTCATTTCTTTCACATCACAAGTAATCTTCATTTCTGGACAAGATGTGATAAGAAATGGATGTTACACAATAATTATGATAGAAAACATCATTGGCTATATCATTACAGCATTTGCAAAAAAATGAAACATTTATGAATGAAATGTATTAACATTTGTCAAAATATACTAGTCCTATACATTTTGAATTCTTAATGACAAGACCATGACAGCCATGGTTCATTCATTCCAGCTGTAAAGTATAGAAACTACACTATGTCAAAAGTAAACCCAAGAGAAAGATGCTCAAGTTTAAAGTATAGGCATGTGAACAGTGGGCACCAATCTTAGGGAGCACAAATAAACTCTTTTTAAAGAAAAATTTGATGGAAGTGCAGAAGAAAAAAAAATACCATATCTTAGGTACAGTTTATTAATGCAAAAGCAAAAAATATATAGTAGTATACCAGTGTGTTACTTGCCTCTTCTATGCCATTGTCAACAAGATAATGCCCCACCACATATATTAAAGTAAAAACAAAGAGGTAGTCCATACATAACCTTTGGATGGGGAAATTTAACTCATTCTTCTTACTTCCTAAATATTGCTTCATCTAACATTTCGTCATGAATAACCATTTGTATAAAAATATTTCCATAAATAAGATCTTATCACACAAGCAACAAGCCATCTTCTCCCCTTTGAGAATCTGAACTTTTCTCATTGTAGGATATATAAGCTTATAACTCTGGTAACATGAAATTCAAACTGCAGGAAAAATTTTCCTCTTTTAATACAAAGCATTTTCAAAAAACATGCAGTGTAAAAAAAAAAAGAAAAAGTGTAAGAAAGCATTCAGAAATAAAACAAGGATAATATAAAGTTTAAGACAATAAAATTTGTGATCTGCAGATTGGAAATATTTTAAGAGAATAACATTCACAGATGGCTACACCTATAGATATATATGATTTATATATAATGTACAGAAATTATCAAAAGTAAATTACTAATCCATTAAGAGACAAGCATTTACTTCCAGTCAGAAAAAGACTTCAAGTAAAAAATAATTATATTTTATGTTCCTTGAGCCTATGAAAACTAAATTAAATATGTTTTCACAAAATATTTTTCCATGTATTTCTAAATATGGGTTTTAAATTGAAATTCCTTTTTTAATTATTATTTAATATCTTCCCATACTTTGTAAAATCATATTTCAGGACTATATACCAGTAAGAAACTTTTACTGAAAAACAGTTTCTAAAAATTTGGATTATACTCGCACTATTAAGGGATTGTATTAGACATTGAGAGAAGATCTGTATTGCTAGTCAAACTACTTAAAAAAAAATGTTAATGCTATTTTGGAGATTCCTTCCCAAAATTTGTGTCAAAATAAATTTTAAGAGAATTCTGAAACTTTAAAGATAGGATGTAGGGATTGCCTTTTGCAATTTTCTGGAATATACCTACACAACAAATCCGCCCATTTGTGGTCTAAAAACTAATTTCTAAATCACAAGTGATGGGTATTTCAACAAGAAAAATACTTTAAACAATATAAAGAATTATATTTTATGCTCACAGTTGAAAAAATTATGAAGCCTTAATTTTATATTGTCACCTGATTCTATTCATCATATTTCATAAAACATTCTTGACACATTAATATTTTAAACAAAAAGAAGTTTCACTTTTATGCAATTGATTACAGAAACTATATCAAGCTTTAAATTTTGTTATTTTAAATCTATCATGAGCCACACCTGCTGTCCAATAATTAATGAATTTTCCCTAAAGTGGCCATTGAATTCGGTATAAAATCCATCAAAAATAGAGAGCTTCATAATTCAGTTTTTAATTGCCAAAGAACAGAGCTTTCTTTAAAAAGGTGTGTCAAGAATATTTTGTTTAATATGACTGAGGAGGGTAAGACTAAATATTTTAGCTTCCCAATTTTTTTTAGTCCATTTATTAACTTAAAGAACAAAACATTTTTGGAAGGAATTGGAAGTTGGAAGTATTTGCCTATTTTTAATAGTTTAGAAATTAGTTATTTAATTAGAAATAAGGACTGAAAAATTTTCATTTATATTGAACTAAGTTTAATAGTTTGTTCAATAATGTAAAGTGCTCCAGAAACTTGGTATATACTAAAATATCTCACATAAAATTAAAGACAACTTACCAGACATATAGTTCATGGATTTGAGCTCATAGTTTAGATCAACAGTAAGTGAAGTGAAGTTCTAAATAAAATAAATAGATAAATATAAATATTTATTAAAGTCAAATTTATATATACATATATGATCAAAAAGACATTATAAGCTAATGTTAGTATTTTGTTACCACTACCAGCATATGCATTTTATATAATTTTTAAATCACATTTCAAATCTAAAAAGAAAATTTGACAAGATTTTCTCTTTTATAATATAAAACAGAAATAAATAAGAAATAACTATAATTTTCAATCAATGCCTCTTCTTTTTGCCATTAAATTCAAACTTTAAGCAAACAGAAATAAAAATGATCCAAAGGATCCTAAATACTATAAAATTTGAAGCTATTTATTAAGTTGGAATTGTAGTTTGACTTTGATAATCTATCTCATAATGTTGGACACAAATCTAATTAAATAAAAAAAAAGGCAAAAATGGCACTCTAATTTTCAGGGAATACAGAAATTTGCTTTCTTCCCACACCTTTTTTTAAAATCAAATGTAGTTCAGTGCAAAAGATATGTCTATTTGATTATGAAAACATTTTACATTATTTTAAGTGATATTTTTCAATATACCCATTTCCCCACCTTTTAATTTTGTAAAAAGAAATTTAAATCTGAAAGTACTTTTTGCAAATTTTAATTATAATGTATTACATATTAGTAATTTTCATTGTAAATAAAGAGTAAAATTAACCAGAAAATGCAGCACAATATTTTCACATTCAATTCAAATACATTTTCTTGAAATTTTTATTTTAAAAATATTCTTGAGTACACAAAGCTTAGATATATAAAAAAAATATAGCTTGATTATTTTAAAAAGCTCCTTTCTACGAATTTAGAATTATATCAAAAAAATTTGCTACTATAAGATTAAATACATAGCCATAATATTAGAATTGTTGTTAGCAACATCTTAATATTTTGCTGCAACTTGCCAAATTAACCTATGTTTTTCAAATTACAATAATAGAATTTTCAAAGTTATTTCAGTTATCTGTTCTTGCATATTTGATGAAATTTTTCTCTCTTATTAAATAAAACCATGGTGCTTATAAAAATATCTTACCAAGCAATTTTTTGACAATACAATAAACAATATATATTTAAAAGTTTATTGTTCATTTGAAAAATATTCTGGAATATATATTAGAATATTTGTTTATTCAGCAAATATTCTAATCAATGCTAGAATATATATCAGAATATTTATTTATTCAACAAATATTCTGGCCAATGCTAAGTATAGAGATCAGATTAAAAAGTACAGTCATTGGTATTTCTATCTTTTCTCCTCCAAGACAGAGTTAATATAGTGCTCCTAAATGGGTTTAAAAGATTCAGCAGTTTATTATAATACAACAATGTTAATGAATTGTTAAATATAAGTGACTGGATCATCCTCATCAGATCATCAGCAAAGTAGAGCAATTTTTTTTCTTTTTTCTCTATTTGCATTTATAGAAAAATTAGATCTTCAGTGAAATTCAATTACAATTGTCATCACAAAAGTAATCTCATATATAAATAATTTTAGAAAATTGGAAGTAAAAGAGAAAGATTCTTTTATAGAACCTTTAAAGCATTTAAATCAAAAGACAACTTGTTGAATTCACTGAATTCTGCCAGAATAAATTAAATATAATAAGAAAAATGAAAGTGAGGAATTTAATGAAAGCACTGTTAGATAATGAATAATTTTTTTTAAATGAAGATTTTGGAAGATGGGGGGAAAAACACCACCTTAAATACAAAGTAATACTTTGATTTGAAATACTCTAACTATTAAATTGCCAGAAATTCCTCTCCCAAAATTCTAAAAAAAAAAAAAAATGAAGAATGAAACAATTTCGAATTACAATTTAGCAATTCATTCATATCAAATACTTAACTGTTACTTGAATAAAAATTACACTATCTAAATTCTCCATTATGTCAGTTTGTTAAGAACTTATAGTCAACTGATGATATCAAATCATTATTTCATTTGAAAGATATGAAAAGAAATAGGTATTAAAGCAATTTCTTATTAATTATATTCTAGAGCTGGCAAATTAATCAACAAATCAAATAAAAATCAGAGAAATTGAGAACTAACAAGTTTAAAAAAAAGCATCTGTGGTTAAAAGTTTTTGAATAAGAATAATCTTTCAGGTGTAATAATTATAAATGTATTAGTAATTTAGACAAAAAAAAAAAAAAACATTATAGCAATATTGCGAATTCAACTTTATTTCAATTAAAATTCCCAAATTTGATGATTTAATTTTATTTTTAAAAAAGCAAGCTCAATTTTTAGAAAATATCAATAAAAATGCAACTGTTTCATTCCAATATCAATAAAAATGCAAATCATTTCCAGAAATACAAAGCTAAGGACAACCTTTGTAAAACTGCCAAAAATAAACATTCTTATGTTATTAGTAAATTAAACTTTTGAATGAGATATCTTATTAAAATCCACTGCTTATCAATGAAATCACAACATAAATAGTAAGAAACTATTAAAATTGATTGAATAACCAGCATTTTATAATATCATCCAATTAAAAAATTACTTGTAAAGAATGTGACTATCGCATGCTCTCGTACAAAAATAATAGTGCAGTGCATCCCAATCTTCAACCACCCCAGTTTTTACTGAGATGGTTCAAGGATTTAATCCCACAGCAGTTTAATTTTACAGTAATATATAACCATGGAATAACACTTATTGTTTTAATACACTGATAAAACAAATACATATACAGTTCTTCTAATCATAAAAGTTTAGATGTTAAATCATTTAAATGACAGCTTCCTTCAAACTCATGATATTTGACATTCAATATCTGATAAAAATCCAATAACCTTAAAATTTGCAAAATGGTCAGATCACCTGCAAGAAATAAACTTGGTAATTCAATGTTGAGATGAAAACAAACAATATCAAAATTAAGAGAACCGATTCAAAATCGAAATAGTTTTTCTGAATTTTGTGGTAGTAAAAAAATAAATATTTCATTATTAGTAAAATACAACCCAGAAACAGCAATTATTTGTGATAATTCAGCTGATACCAGGTGAAACCAACACTCTAATTGGTCTTGCATCATTTTACCAATTTCTAAGTCATTACAACATTTGTGATAAAAAATTCTTTAACCAAAATGTGGGTTCTAAGCACAGTTTTCAGACACAGAGTTCATAGACTAATTCTTAAAAAATAAGCACCTTTAGAGGAGAAATAAGAACCAATTTTAACCTAATATTTTTTTAATAATAGAACTAAGTTTGAATGAAATAAATTAAGTTAGGTATTAACTAAGTAAGTGTCGCAATTTTATACAAATATACACATAAAATACTACTAGGAATTGGTGAATATTTTCCACCAACATTGAAATTAAGTTATTCAAAGTTTTTTAAAAGTAAGTTTCATTAAAAAAACCTTATTAAGACTTTCATTGCATATCGTAAATTATTTAATTACGCTGGAGTTAGTAGAGTAAGGACAAAAGAAAAAAATATGACATAATATACAAAAAATGATAAAACATTTTCAATTCAGAGAAAAATGAAAATTATTTTTCTTACTTTAAGTCCATTCACTAAAACTATTGCCATGATGATACCATAAATAGCAACAGCTTCACAAAAGATGATACTAACAAGATTTTTAGTTCTTATTCTAGGGGCTTTAACACCTCCACCAACAATACTCACACCAGTAGTATAAATGCCCCTAAAATAAATTCCTGTTATTTGAAAAAATCTTTGTACAATTTTAGCATAATCAAAATACATAAAAAGTAGTGATTTCCTCTTTTATGAACATATCTTACAAATTATGCAAAAAATAAAAGTTTAGAAAAACAAGAATATATTTACAAAAAATAATTATACTTTTAATTACATAAGAAAATTACTTAACATGCTATTTATTCTAATATCATCAGCCCTGAAAACAATGTCAAAAAGCTATGTATTCTTTGTTTTTTTTATTTTTCCTCCTTATATTTCACTATAAAAGAATAAGATTTTGCTATTGAATTTCTCTTAAAACAATAAATAGTTTGTAAAAATTAGCAGTCTGGTACAAACACGACCAAATAAAAATTTTTAACTGTTTGCAGTTTTATCAGTTACAATTAAATAACTTTTAAAAAATTGCTACTTATCCCAATCTTTTGTAATTTTACTTAAATTTAAAATAGAGCTTTATTATAAAATCCAACTTTAGCACCTTTTGTAAAAAAGGCAAAATGGAAAAAGTAAGAAATTTAAATACATTTATACAATTAAAAAGGATCAAAATGAAAAGATATTTCTTAAATGATTTACAACTTATAATCAGAGAATTGTAAATTTAAGAATGGATTAAGAATAAGTATTAACTACTGAATTAAATTAAAATTATTAAATTTTATCATATACTATAAACAGTATCAGTACATGGTAATTCTTAAAAAGGATAGCATTTTAAACCAGTATGGTCTACTTTCAAACTGTAGCTTTCTTAAAAATGTGAAATTATACAGGGAAAAAAAAGCAACAATGTAATAAATACATTAAGATAGATATTTTAAACTTATCAATCTAAACTAATCATATTTTACTATGTCTGACATTCCTGTAAATATAAAATTTTTCAAATTGTTTAAGATCTACAATTATTTAGTACTTTCTTTATACTAACCTCAAAAGAAATTACACATTTTCTCCTAAGTAAATATTAATGGTTACAACTAGGCTCTAATTACAAATACAATTTCACACAATTATAAATCCCTCTTTTTCTGAAATTTCAAAATTTCTACTTAACCATAAAATATAAAGAAATTAGTATCAAGAAAATTAATAACTCTCCATATTCCTTTTTCTAAAGCATACTATATGATTACCATAAATTTATCAGCTAGATGTAACATTTCAAATTCTATTCTTTTTTTTTAATTGCTACAAAATTCTGAAATACCAAATCTATTTTGATTCAAATTAATGAAAACTTTTATCTAGTTACATTATTAATGGATACTTACAAGGCAGCACCAACTACAGACAGAGATATAGCAAAACCAATTCCCAAACTACCCCACATAAATGGAGAAATGTCTGTTAAAAGCCTGAAGAAGAAAATGTCAAAAGTCATACATATTCATAAAAGACTTATTTCACATATACCTAAATTAATAAAATATAAGATTCTGAGTGCTACAAAAACAAATATTTTATGAAAAACATTTTAAATTTTTTAAAACCGTTTAATTCGAAAGGGAAAAAAATTTAATAGTCAACTAATATATATATATATATATATATATATATATATGTGTTTTTTTAAAAAATGATATAGTTAAATCTTTAATGAAATTAGAAATAAAGATTTTTTAACTTTATCTTTCGATACACATATACAATTTAAGTTTCAAATATTTCATATAAAAGTTATTATTTTACTTTGGAATCTGATTTTTAAAAATTTGTATATCAAAATAAAATATATCTATATGCATGCAATGTAACTACATACAATGTAAATATATATTACTACACCAATAATGTATGATGAATAATGGCACAAAAAGAATAAATTTTTTTGTATGCTGCATTAAAAAAATACAAAAAACGAATCATTAGTTGTCATTATTTTTTAAACTATAAGAAATAACCATCGATGATCTATTTGCATATGTTAAGACTACTTTTTAAAATTAAAAAATTACCATTCCATTAATTTAAACTTGTAAAATTTATAATCTATTACTTGCAGAAAAAAGTAAATTTAATTACCATCCAAAATCAATACGTTGGCCTCTGCCAGACAAAATATAAAACAAACCTAAAAAGAAAAGGTGATTTGAATTAAATGATGCAAATCCTTATAAAGTTTTCAATTCATAGTATAAAATATTTTCAAAATAAATATAACATTTAATCTCTGCAATAAAATAATTGTAGAAATATTTATACAGAATTAAAATTATAAAAGATAATTTCAAATAAAGCAATCAAAGAACAAGTATACATCTGGAACAATCATCAACATCCAAAAACTTTTCATATAAAGAGAAACTTAACTGTTCAACTCTCTCTCTCTCTCTCTTAAGTAAAAATTAACTTACGAACCTGGGAAGTACTATACAGATTTAAAATTTATATAAGCATGTATTTAAAGGAAATTAAATTGATATGTAATTAACAGTGACATATCAAAATTGTGCTAAACTAATAATATTTTAATAATAAACAAAAAATCTGTACAAAACTTTAAATTTATAGTCAAACAAAAATTGATATAAAAGAATAATTTACATATTAAGAACAATAAAATATAAACACTATGCAAACTTACTTGAATTTATAGTAACATTAAAAGGAAAAGAATTTCAAACCAATAATGGGAAATTCAGTATATTTCATTATTATCAGATTTTGTAATTATTCAAAAACTTTAAGAAATGAAATATAAATTTTAACTCAAAAACAGTGGCAAAGAGTTATTTTCAAATTCTTATATTTAACATCTTTAACTTTTTATATTTTCCTAATAATTTACAATAATTTGGAATTACATTTTTTCTCCCTATATCATTTTCAGTTTGTTCTAAATGTTTTACTGAACTAAAATGCATTCCCCAAGATATACAAGCAGAATTTTATCAATGTTCATAGAGCAGATGTTTTGAGCATTGATATAGCAAAAGTGCTAATCAGCAATTCTCTTTAAAAAGTAATTTTATCAAAAAAAAAAAAATGATATTCATGCATGATTAATTAGGGTATAAAATTTACAATTGATAACATTATAGATATTTATATCCAAATGTAAAAAAATGTGACTTTTATTATCTTATAACATTCTTATTATTCAATTTAAGTTGAATTATTTTTAAATTAGATCAAATTACACAATGGTTTTTTTTATTAATTTATTTTAAGACAAATCTCTGTTTTGGCCCACATTAATTATTTCTTTAGTTTACAAGATGTGCAAATTATTATTAATAGCACAATTACTATCTAAATTTATTAAATTGCCATGAATTTGATCATCATAATACATTTCAAATTATTTGAAAATGTCTGGCAATTAAATATATTTCTATTGGAATTTTCAAAGCCATAATCAGAATACTCCATATTTTACAGATTTTGATATGTTGATTAACAAAAATCTGTAAAATA
>JAPMOR010026997.1:442221-716947 GCA_026543865.1 Argiope aurantia
AAAAACTGCCAAATCTGTAACTGCGGTGGCGTTAATACGTAAGTACCTTAATTCCTTTAAATTTTCATATACAGTTTGGTCAACATAAATTCTTAAGCAAGTATCAAATAACACATTAAAATTAAAAAAAATTTAAGGATAAATTTTAGAGACTTTAAAAGAAAAATCTGAAATTAGACAAAATACAAGACATACATGGTAAAACAACAAAATAAGATATGGGTTTTTCCTTACCAGCTAAATCATGCCAAATGTTACTATATATTGAGCAAGTTATTGGTATTAAAAGATTTGGCAGTTTGGCATTCGTAACACATTTTTTAGTCAGTCCTTTTTAACTAACATCATAAAAATAATTATAAAAAACACAGTCTATAGTGGCATTATAAGCATCATTATAATATATTAAAATTGGAACTTTTAATGTATTATATTTATAAGAATGGGCAATATACTTGAAAAATATTTTAAAATATGACGACTTTTTATTATATTAATAAATACAGTTCCGTCTGCCAAAAAAGTGAAAATGGTTAAAAAAAAAAATAATAAAACTGAAATAGCTATGAGCATATATTAATAGTATTTAACGCGATTCCCAATTCCAATGAAATCGAAAAACTATCGTGTGCATGATCGCATATATTACAAAGGAATTATATGGTGGGGAACAAATTCTCGAAGAAAAGTTATTTCTATAAAATATATGAATATGTATTGTCAGAAATGTATGAAATATAATTTCTTACATAACTAACATATTGCTACAATACGCGAATATTTTGAAAGTTCTATTAATCTAAAAAATTACTATAGCTGAATATTACATTCTAGGTTTCCAAGGAATATATACATTAAAATTCTTATAATGCAAAAGTAAATAATATGTAATAAAAAACTTCAAGTGAATCTTACCAATTATAGTAATTACACTCAATGTAACGGTATAAACAGTGTATTGGGTAGTTGCTAAAACACCCATTTTAAAAACAATATTTTTTTTTTTTAACGAAGAATTAATTGATAGAATTTTTAAAGCAGACAAATTTCAATCCGCAACCTCACCTCTCACTACTCATATGATCTTATCTACAGTTACCGTTAAATATCCGGTACGGAATTTTCGAGTTTATAGTTCAAGCTACTTTTTAATTATTTCTATGAAAATGAAACATTTATTAGAATATAAATGAAACTAAAAATTAGATCGTACAATAATGAAGGCTGGATTATATTGCAACTAAATGCAATTTTTTTATTGTAGTGCTTCATTTTGCTATTCTGCACAGAAATCTTAGAGATTGTGGAATGTTTGGCAACTTTATTGTTTATTTATTTATATTTAGGAAGTGTGAACCATGCGTTGCGTTAAAGTCATGTAGTTATTAAAATTGTCGACTCTTATTGTAAAATGTTATTGTTTTTTAATCAAATAATCTCTGGCAAAACTTAAATTTTCGTGCAGCATAAATCAATAAAATAATTCTTCAACTTTGTCTGCTGTTTTGTGAATGTGTTTTTCTATATTTTGTTTTTTCTAAAGCAAAATCCATTTTAATATTTCAAGAAATGACCGTTTCGGGGATTTTTCTAGAATGAAATAAAAACCGCACTTCAGTCTAAATGTCAAAAATATCATTTTTTTTAATTATCAAAGTTGAAAACTGAAAATAATATTTTCATAACTAAAAGTTACTTTCTTTTTAAAGCTTTTAGGATATTTTTTTTCAAGTTTTTAAACGTTACGATTTAATTATTCATTAATTTAATAGCTGTATTCATTAGTTTTACAGTTTGGAATCATGTTCAGAATATTGATGAAACAATGTTCGAACTGGCGGTTCTTATTTACTACTATTAACAGGTACGGATTATTAGATTTTAGTTTGCTTTACAATTTATTTAATTTTAAAATTTTTACATTTTTTTTTCTAATGAAGCAGTAGTGATTTGATGTTTTTGTTTGTTGTTGTTAGTATATAATTTTAATTATTTTGTTGTTTCTATTCTATTTGCTGGTATTAAAATATGTGATTGATGATGCAAGATGAAAGGAAAGAAATGTTTAAGAATTTAACATTCGAGAAACGTTTATCATTATAGGAATGCAATATAACTGTTTTACATATGTATGTTTTTACAAACCATTAAAGCTTTGTTAGAGAATATTATAATAAAATTCCTCAAAAATAAAAAACATCAAAATAAGAAGAAGAATATATTTATGTAATTATTTTTGTCACATTTAAAAAATGAAACTCTAAAAATCGTAATATTTTTATGATTTGAAAAGTTTTCTTTCTGTTCTTATATTTAGTTTTTGTCATAAAGCATAATTCTTTCATCACTATTATTTTTGTCTCTTCATTCCGTGGAATATATAACATTAAATATGTGAATAAATATATTTTGTGTTATAAAAATTATGCTTATGATATTCCTTTACTGATAATTTATTTTCATAAAGTGTTGGCATTGTATCATGAATTGGGTTGAATCCTAGTTTAATGTATCTCTGAGTTTGTCACTAATATGTTAACCCAACAAATAAATATTGATTAAAGAATTAAATTTAATTGTGTATGATAATTTAAAGTTTTTTATTGCTATTAAAATATTCTAGTGTTATTTTTAGTATGAATTATGAACAGATAATATTTATTCTTTTGCAATTTTCTTTGAATTATTTTGTGTTAGTGAAAAACAATTTTATAATAATTAAATCAGAACTTAAAGTAAAAAATTATTACATTTTAATATAAAGAATTTAATTAAAATATCTATATAATTTTGTGTGATTGAAATTATCCTATGGAAAAAATAGAAAAAACATATTAATTTTTTTCTTTGACAATTCTTAATAAATGTATTTATTATTTAATTTAAAACATTTGCACAAGCTTTTTGAAATCATATGCATTAATAATGTAAAGACTCTTTTGTAATCTGTTAATTCTATACAGAAATTTTTTTCTATTCTGTAATAGAATTCTTTACACTTTTTTAATTTCTTTTCTTGAATGAATGATTTCAGCTTCATAATTTATCATTTCTTTATGACAATAGCTAATATGTTTCCTCTCATGATGAGTGATTAATTAAATGAAGAAAATGCATTAATTATTTAAAATTTCCTTTGAATAATATCTATTTCTAGTAGCTTTGCTACTAAGGAACAGACATTTATTAGTATTTAGTGTAGTTTCTGTTATTCTCTGAATCCTTATGTTTAATGTGTCGTTGAAGCTAGTAGCAGGTTCTGGCTTTCGCTACTAGTAAAGCCATCTGTATGATGTTTTTTTTTTAAGGTAAAATATTCTGCTCAGTGCCTTCGTCAGGTGCCAAAGGCATCACATGCATGATTTATCTCACTTCTTTTAAGTTACCCGAAAAAACAAAATTTCTTATATTTAATGTACTAGCAAAGCTGCTAAGTTCTGCCTTCCATTGCTAATAAAACTGTATGATGTTTTTTTTTGCTTTTTTTATGTTAAAAAATTCTGGTTAGTGCCTGCTTCAGATGCCAAAGACATTGCATGCTCTAATTTTATTGTCTAAATCTTAGGTTGGCTCAGTAGGTTTGCAAAATTTCTTTATTTCGGAATTGAAAGGGTATTCAACATTAATTATTCATAAAAGTTCAAAAAGAAGTCTTCGTACATAAAACAATAGTGATGAATAGAGCTCATAATTTTAGCAAAAATAATAGCTAACTGTAATTGTTTCACAGGATTATTTATCTGGTCTGCCATTTTGATTAGTGATTTGATACTTTTGGCACCCTTGGTGAGGTAAGGGCACACTAAGCTAGGATTTTATTCATTAACTGCTCTGTATGATAATCTCATAAAAATAGTTTCTAATTTGACAAAACTTTATATTTCAAAAAGTGCCTAGTATAATCAATTTTTGATGCTTTTCTGTTAGTATGAGACTAACCAAATTCACCAAGTATAGTAACATTAATTAGCTATATATGTGTATATAAAATATTCTTAATTTTTTGAAGAAAAAGGCTGGGAATTCTGGTACAATTTTTATTCTTCATGATCTTAAAGAAACAGTCCAATTTTTTTTATTATTATTATTACGATTTTTTATTAAATGACTAGTACAGTGCAGCATGCCAACTAGGAAAGGAAAGAGCTAGAAGAAGATTCTGTGATAAAGTATATAGTTTTTGAAATGAATTTGCTATGAGAAAATATTGGGTTGTTCGGAAAGTAATTTCGTTTTTTTTTTTTTTTTTGTGGAAATGAAAGACAGTTTTCGTATAATAAACAAATACTTTATTAAATAATATATTGGCCGTTCTGGTCCAAAACCTTTTGTTATCTTTCTGGTAGTAGCATAATTCCACGCTCATAAAATTTTTGGTCTTTGCTGCCAAAAAACTGATCGGGTGGTTTTTGACCTCCTCATTTGAGGTGAAGGTTTTACCTTCTAAAAAATTTAGCGAACCAGTTCTGGCACTGGCGTACTGTCAACACACCTTCTCCATGCACATTGGTCAATTTCTTTCTGGCTTGAACAGCATTTTTACACTTTCTGTAATAAAACAGTTAGATATGTCGAAAATGCTGCTTATCGCTCTCCTATCGCTCTCCATATTTAAAAGGGCACCAACCAAAAACTACTGCGTAGAATTAATTGGAATTTTTCACACACAGGCTTTGCTATATGAGCTCTCAAAGCATATAAAAATTATACGGCTTAAATATGAAGTTGGGTGCAAAAAAATACAATTAAATCCTCTGTCGGGAAAAAACGAAATTACTTTCCGAACAACCCAATATAAATTCATGCATCACAGAAGTTAAAATAAAACTGAAGTTCATGTGTTTAGAATGTAGGTATTAAATTATTATTAAAATTAAAATGTATATATATATATTCTGATTTTTTGATGTAAAATTGTTTTATGTTATTGATGTGTCTTTCAATCAATAATTTTTAAAGAATATCTTGTGAAATAAATCTGTTGCATTTTTTGTAATTATAGTAAGTTAATGTAGTTTTTTAAATTACAGTATATTTATCTATTGTGCTTCTCAGAAAATTGAAAATTTGTTATCACAATGTTATGAACACAAATAGCACCCATAAAATTTTTGAAAACTATTTGGCATTTTAAGAACATTCTATTCTTATAGTTTTTGTTTTTTTTAACCATTTGTTGTGCCTAGTTTTAATTCTGTATTTTTAAATTTGATTTGCATATTTCTTTCATCTGAATCTCCAATAATTTTTTTTTTCTTGTCCAATGATTTTCTGTGTGTATTTTAGAGAAATTAGCTACTAAAATGAGATTTTAATCAAAGATGTAATTTCTATACAGTAAATGATTAGAGTCTTTAATTTTTTAATAATTAATGTAGAATTTAGGTACTTTTTTGAAATTTTTGTTCATCTTTATACATTATTGGTTTTGGTATTTTACAGGCTGAATGATGCATCAAAGCTGGACATAATTATTAATTCCAAACATGAATCTCAAAAAAAATTTGACTTATCAGATGAGGGAGTTGGATTACAACCACCTGTTTTTGCCAAACCATTTGCAGAACTTGAAACAGAAGAAACTAAAAATATGCCATCTGAAATTGGAGAGTTTGTTGATAGCTTAGGGCCTCCACTTCCTATTACTTTCAATTTAGCAGCTTATGTAAATCACTCAGAATCACTTCAAAAGTTAATTCACCTTGGAGTTGATTTGTCTGAAATTGAGAAAAGGCCAGACCGAGCTAAATTTGTTTTAAATCTAGATTTTGAAAAAAATGTGAAAAATCATATACAATTTCTGTATGATAATGGGGTTAATGCTGATGACATGGGAAGATTCTTCACTAAAAATCCATTCATATTTAAGGAAAGAATTGAAGATTTAGAAGTAAGGATAAATTATCTGAAAAGTAAAAAATTCACTTCTGATGCCATTGCCTGGATTATAACAAGCAATCCATATTTTTTGAGTCTTGATACAAAACAAGTTGACTTCCGCTTGGGATTTTTCCAAAAACAATTTTCTCTAACAGGAAATGAAGTGCGTCATCTTATTGCTAGGTGTCCAAAATTAGTGACTTACAGTATAGATAAATTTAGAGTAAGTTATATACACTGAAAAATGAGTTTCCTAAATAATTTTAACTAGCATCGTTCTGTTTGAAACTTGTAATTTAGAGAATAAAATGTGTAGCTATTATCTGGTCTAATGACTTTATTACATGAAAATATTTTTTTTTCTATAATTAAATTTTTAGAGGGAAATAAATTTTTTCAGGGAAATGCCACTAATCTCTTTTCTGGCATTTTCTGTAGCTAATGGTTCATATGACACAAATTATATATGTGCAACAGCCATAAGTGTTACACCAAGGATTCTTAGCCTAGCTCAGCAGTAAAGAATATGGCATGCTAATTTGTAACCTATTGGAGCTATTTGCCTTGATACATTTTAGTATTTTTATGCACCTTGTTAGTTTTTATAAATTGTAATTAATGTGTTTTATTCTTCACTTATTTCATTACAAGTATAAGAATTTAATCTGCTCATGGTTTTCTATTGCATCTTCATTTCTAGACACTGTATGCCAAACAGAAGATGTGGAATTTAAGATACTTAGTTTTTACTATTCTTAATTACTAAGCATCTGTAGATGACTTTTTAATTTGAGAAATAACAATGAATTTCTCAAGGTTTTCTGAAAAATCTAACTCTGTCTTTAAGGATCTGTACTGTTTGAGACAAAAATTGCTGTTTCCTTAATTTAGTCCAGATGTTACTTTGTGTTTAAAATCTCATAATCTCGGAACATTAAAGGACTGTAATAAATTGATGTTACATCTTCTGTTTTGGGTCCATAATATAACATATCTATAATCAGAATCTTCAAATATCTCCCATATATGATAACCTGGTGAATATTAATTATGTTTATAGATGTTTTGCCTGATGATTACATAATATAAAGAATCTATATTATACTATGATGTGAAATTTGATTTGTGTAATTTAAATTGATCTTGAAGGAAATTTTTTACTCCTTAAGGTCTTAATTCACTTTGTATTTCAATGCATTCACAGGAAAAATTATTTTCAATGAAAGAAGAACTTGGCTTTACAAGTGAAGAAATGAAAAAGCTGCTCTTAATGAAGCCTAAAGTATGGATGTTAGGTATGAAAATACTTTGATATAATTTATAATTTCATAATAATAATTTATTATGTATTTATAAATAATTTATACAGCTTATTTTCTATCTTAGCTAAAAAATTTTTTATTTGCATTGATTTCAATTTATTTATGAGATTCATAAGATAATTAAATGCCTTTATTGATTGCAAAAAAAAAAAAAAAAAAAAATTCAAAGCAACTGTTTGTAAAATTTTTTTAATTATTCTGTGGTACAAAAAGTTTAAAATGATACAATAACTGCAAAATAATTCTATATTGCTGTTGCTAAAAACACTAGATAAATTTAGCAAATTGGAACTAACAAAATACCTTTCTTTCTGTCATCATTTTATATTTAAATTAAATTTTAATACTAAATACAATGTCAATTGATAATAATAAAGTTGCATTTGCGGGAGGTTTATTTAATTTTTCTTTAACCTGGAAAGATTTTTTAGGAATAAATTATTGCTTTTCCAGATTGAAAGCATTATTATATTTAACTGTTGATCTTGTTTGAACCAAACTTCTTTGTGAAGGGACATGGAAACAAACAAACAAAAAACTTAGGATATATTTTACATATTTTTTAAAGACAAAATTAACCTAAATAAATATAAACCAAACTTATTTTCCAAATTAATCTAAATAAACCTAAATCTAACAAAATTGAAAAGTATTCAAAATAAACATTTAAAAAATTGGATTAAAAGTGTATTTATTTATGTGATTTCTTACTGGCTAATATATTTATCATATTTGAAAAATTGCAATTTTTCATAATTTTCTTTTTAATGATTAATATTGTCAAGGTATTTAATAATCAATCATGCTTGATCAGCAATAATTAATTAATTTTTAATTTATTGAAAAAAAATTTCTGTGTTGACTGGGTAACAAGTAATATAAATAATTATTTAAATGATGTTTGGACATTTGCAAAAAGTTATATGTATATATATATATATATATATATATATATAATTATTACTTCATATGGTCATATGGGTAGTGTTTTTTTTAATGCTAATTCATTTCTTCTGTCTGCACTATTACAATATTAATCGCAGCATTTTTTCTGCTGTTTGTAATATAATTTTTTTAAATTGCAGATATTTACAAAAAATTTTAAAAATATATTTTTCATCAAATGATAAAACAGCAAATAAAAATTATGTTAGTCAAGTTGAATTTTGTTATAGCTGTTATAATACATACAATCCTTTTCTCCTTTAAATTCTATTCTCAAGAAAGTCTGAAATGTTTAAGTTTTTTTTTGTTATCTTTTTTTTTTTTTTTTTTTTTTTTTTTCTTTTTGAAAGTAATTTAAATTTTGATCATAGGATTTGGAATTCATATTTAGTTGTATTTACTAAACTAAAACAAAAGCCAAACAATTATTTTTGCTTGCAACAGTTTGTTGATGCTATTAATTTTTGAAATTAATGTAAACCATACTGATGCACTTAAAATAAATGGCCCTTTTTTATATTAATTTTTAATTTGTTAAAGGAATCATTTTGGAAATTAATATTGTATCTTATTATCATTTAAATCTTCATTATTCAATACTGACAACATACTAACAAATCAAGAAATACGTCGTACTATTTTTCATTTCCCTTTCAAGAGTTTAATCTTGCCTTTCACCATTATTTTGAATGTAGTTGATGTCTAAAGATGGAGTTCAGCACCAGTATTTGAGTATGAAGTGTGCTTATGTTTTCTTATCATTCAAAACACACACTATAAAACAAATAAATGAAAGAAAGGTTTATTTACAAAGTGTATTTACAGAAAGAAACTTAATTACCATTGAAGTCCATATACTGTCCTACCTTGCTTAGTGAGCAAAATATTCATTTTGTTACTGAGACTTATTTTACCGAACAAGTGATGAACGATTGAGACATCACATGTTCGATTGCCCTGTATCTCAGATATCAATCTGTGTTATGTATTTGCTTGAAGAGAGTTCTTTTATCTATATGAAGAAGCTCTGATAAAATCATTGAATATGATTCTGAGGGATTTTAGCTAGTACAAAATTTAACTGAGAAGATTGTTTCTGGTCAAGATTATATGGTTAGAGGTGGGTAGGATTGACATTAATGAACAAGTGGAAGAAAAAAAGTAGAGCTATCAAAAAACTTATAAAGTTGCATTCAGTGTCACAGCAAAAACCTATAGAAGAGATTTGGTCAAGAGAGGAAGAAATAACAGTCTCAGGAAGAACCACAAATTTCCAATGAAATAACAGAGATGCTGAAAGCATAGTAAAATATTGTATTGCATATTAAGAAGCATCACTCTAAACAGGCAACAACTATGTGTGCTGCAAATTTATTTAAAGATAATGCTGTGTTTTATTTTCGGCAAGTTGTGAAGCAAAGCAAAATACAATTTTTTTTTAGATAATTTTCTTGTAAAGAAAGTATTATAAATAACAGATTGCATTGTTATAAATTTGTTTGAGTATTATTATTAATATTTTCAGAAAGGAAGGCATTGGTTTATTTTATATTGATTCCTATGAAAGACATTATTTCACATAATGAGTGTTTGCATTATGAGTAAAATGCAATAATAAATCATGCTCATGAAGTAAGATTCTTTTGATCAGTGTTTTCCCTTCTCAGGAAACACATTTCCATAAGCATTGCTGTTCTTAAGCATTAATATTATTCCCTTTAAAAGTTTGACTTATCTTGTTGCTCCTCAATTTAAAAATATTGTAAAGGTGTAGCATTTTTCTTATTAGAATTAAAACTATTCACATAGTTGTATATACTGTCATTGTGAGTTTGCATTCAATAACAGCGCTTTGAAGCAGTGGAAAACCATGAGCATGATGCACCCTCTTTTTTTTTTTATTTCAAATATATTATTTGCATCTTCTATTTTGCATTTCCTTATTTGTTTTTATTTTACAGGACGATCACAAGTGAAGGAAAGATTTGATGTAGTTCACAATCTTATGGGTATACCTCATGAGACTATTATTAAATTTCCAGAAATATTCACTAGACGAGCTTTCATTACAAAGCAGAGACATTTGTATCTTGTTCATCTCAAGCGAGCACAGTATGATCCAACTCAACCTTTATATGTTTCACTTAGGGATCTAGTTCTTTTGTCCGACTGTGAGTTCTGTGAAAAATGTGCCCGAACTTCAATTGATATGTACAATGAATTTCTTAAAACATTATAGCAAATGTTTTATGTTGTAAATACTAGAATACTAAATATATTTTTTATATTTTAATTTGGTGTTTTATTTTCATACTGAGTTACAATTATATTTCTTCATACTTGGCTACATTTCTGTCTATTACTATTAAAGTGAATATTTGATTTTTAGTGTTTTTGGTAGTAAAATAAAAATTGTCATAATATTTTAATATTCAAACAACTTTTATTCTGATCTAAATTCAGATCCATCAAAATTTATATATAAAATTAAATCTTGTTATAGGAACGGTACACATATTTTAATATTGTTAGTTAATGATAAAAATTATTAATAATTTTTAGTATATTTGACTTTTTGAGATTGAAATTTTATGCATTGCAAAGTTTTATTCATATGGTTCAGTTTTGTTTTATTGTTTTTTAACCTATAAAAATTTACAATAAATGTTTTCACTTCTTTGGTATCACTACACAATTACTGATTATGATAAATAATTACAAAAATTACCCTAAAAAATGCATTAAGAATTAATATATATACAAAATCCAAGTATTTGCTAGTACACAAAGATATTTTTCTATATCTTGTGTTTCTTAGGTATATCAAATTAAATATTTGTAATCATCCTACTATATTTGTTTGATATAAAGAATAACAATATGTATATATTCTAGTTAACAGTACTTTTATTTTTTTTAGCAGTAATGAGAAATAACATAGGTGTCATAATTTTTACATTTCTATTGAATTTCTTGCAATTAATAAACAATTGTCAGTGAGTAAATAAAACATCGTCCCCCTTCCCTTTATATTAATTTTGAATCTAATTCAGTCACTGAATTGATATATGGCACTTGGCAACTTGTAAGAGACTACTGTAAATTTTAATTTAGCTGTCTCCTTACTAAGTGCTAGAAATGTTCCAGATGTGGACCAAGTTCTCTTGAAAGAACCAAAACCTGTTTTACCATTACACCATTTAACAAAATAATTATTTTGCATGTGAAAATGACATATTTATTTCTCAGTCGATGTTAGCAAAGTTTAAATAGCAGATACTTTATTATTGGATTTTTTTCAATGTTGTCACATAATTGTATTGTTGAGTGCTGCACTGTTTTTTTCCTCCTCCCATTTTAAATGCTTCAGAACCAAAAAGTATACAGGAAGGAAAAGAGAAAATGTGAATGTAGCAGAATTCAATTTAAATAGGACAAAAATTCTGATAAACTTTTTTTTAGTGGTAATAGAAGATGAAGTACTAAACGACATATACTTCCACAATGACCTGCATTTTTCTCATAAATATGCCTCGGACTTTCAAAGGACATAAAGTCATAATTGTATTGTTGGTCTCTTACTGTATTAAAAAAAAAACTATTTAAAAACACTTTTTGTGTTCATTTGTGCATGTGTGTGTGTTTGTATTTCCACAGCCGTTGTGCCAATCATTCTTGGATCATATAACACCTAATTTCGTTAAAAAATAAGGTGTTGAATGTGTTTATAAATCAGTGGCATATCAATGATAAATAGCATGCATGCATGATAATTTTTGTACCTAGTCATTTTTTTTAAATAGCTCATGAATGCATTAATTATATTTCATTTTTTTTTTCTAGATTTGTGTTTGCAGAATTGAAAACTATCTGGTCATAATTTCTCCCCTCTTCTTTCAGTTATTACTTATATGTTTAATGCATAGTAACTGAGACATATTTGCTTAAAATGGCATATGGGCTGATTACGAAATATATCTTAAATAGAACTAGTAATGTGGTTTTTAGTGCAAGCTTATTTTGATCAAGAAATTAATTAATTTTATTTAATAACCAATGTGTAAAAAAAATCTAAATTCCTGTAATCTTGATTTTTTTTTATTAACAATAAAAAACTCATCGAAGCATAAAGAAAAATAAATGTATTTGTTATTTTCGTGTTTGTTCAAGAAAAAAAAAATTAAGTACATTTTTATTTATGATTTATAATTTTTCATTATAATTACTATATTCTAGGTTCAAGAAAATTTTCTGTGGTGGAAAATCGTTAAAAAAAATCACTCGTAGCATCATTAGTTGTATAATTCAAACATCTTCCCTTCACAGATTGTGCAGCAGAATGAATGTGCTTTATTACTATGCATGCACAACAGCAGAAATTGGTATGATTTAACTGAAATTACAGTAATTGTACACTACTAAGCTAATTGTAAAATACATGTTTAATCAAATTTAAACATGATATTGTGTAACAAATTAATTGCTGCAAATAATTTTAACTTGAATCTAAACAAAATATCATTTTATGAAATGCAAAAGCTAAATCTATATATTTAAAATAATTAATAGAAATGTTTTAAATATATAGATTTAGAAATAATCAATCCCCCAGACCAACCATTGGTCTGATTTCTCCAATTCTTATTTTATATGAAAACTAATGAATCATATATATGTTATCATTGTATACCTGCACCCTTCGCCACTCTTTGTTTATGAGAGGAAACTCAAAATCACTACTTCATTGTGTATTTTCTATCATTAAAAGCTTTGACAGTGTTCCTCAGCCACAACTACTGTATGAATTTTTATTTCATATGAAAGCTTGTGATTCATCAATGATCGTCTATTCCCTAACAGCTTCCATGTTCGAGAAATATTGTAAAATATCTAATTCACGGTACTAATTCATGTTGGAATTGAAGAAAGCTGAAAAATTTAATTTATTATATTATTAGGAAAAAAGGTCAATTTTAGAAAATATGTTCGCTTGCTTCAAAATATAAAGTGAGATGAAAACAAAAATGCTCACTCTCTCTCTTTTCAAAGATAAAGATCATCTATCTATACTTATATAAAGCTCAATGTGTGTGTGTGTGTTTGTGCTCTACAGGCCAGACCGTTTGACCTACAGCTACCAAATTTGGTACATGTATACCTTGGAAGTCGGAAATGTGCACCTGGGGTCCCTTTTTTGAGTTTTAAATAGAATTTTAATTATTAATTAAAAACTAACTTTCCCGCCAAAAAAATCTTCATTTTTCCCAAATGAGTAAGGCTTCAGTTTTTTTTTTTTTTTTCCCCAACTGTAATCAGGCTAGGGTTAATATTTTTCGGCCGATTATTTCAAACGATTCTGTTTATTTTCTTAATGTTTTATGCATTTAAAATTAAACATTGTTAATTAATCGATCTTTCAGATTCATTCTGAAGTACTTTTGAATTAAAATAACACAGAATAACGGAAATTAAAAATGTCTGATCTGCATAGCGTTACCCCAACTGGAGTAGAAAAATTCATGCATTTGCGTTAATGTAACTGGCGTTGAAAATTCACGCATGCGCATTGCGTTCTGATTGTTGAACATTTTATCAACGGATTATTCTTGATTTAAGTTATTTTTAAGTTGGTTGCATGCTTTTGTAATTAATTTGTATTTATGTTAGTTGTATATTTTTTGTATATGCTTATAGTTTTAAGTACATCGTTTTTTAAATAGTTTAAAAAAACCTGTTTTCGACCGATTATTTTAAACGATTCATTTTATTTTCTTAGTGTTTGATGCATTTAAAATTAAACATTGTTAATTAATCGATCTGTTCATGATGAATCTGAGAAAATTTTGTTGACAAATTCTTGAGATATTACATAAATTAAGAAAGATATTCTTTAGTGCCCATAAAGTTTAAACGCTCAGTGACTCTGTTATCAGTAATCATATAAAAAATGCTTTGTTTCAGTAAAAAATATTATTATATTAATTGCAGATTAATTCTTTTCACTTTAATTTAAAGCGTAAATTCTACGAGAGCTAACAGAAAATTAGAGCGATACATATTACTTTATGACTGAAGTCCTTTATAATATTATGAGTGAATTATATGACTACCAAAATTTGAAATTTTAAAATATTTTGATGAAGAATCTATTAAAGTAGGAATTGCGTTAAATATTTAATTATTAAAATTTAAACGAACATTAAGATTGGCTAACCGACTGGTCGCCTAAAGCGGCTAGCACTTATATAAAGCTCAATGTGTGCATGTGTGTGTTGGCGCTCTACAGAAAAGACCATTTGACCTACAGCTACCAAATTTGGCATGTGTATACCTTGGAGGTCGGGAATGTGCACCTGGGGTCCCTTTTTTTTTTTTTGAAACTTTAATTATTAATTAAAAACTAACTTTCCCGCCAAAAAAACTTTATTTCTTTCCCCACCGTCAAATGAGTAAGATTTCAGCATTTTTTTCCCAACAGTAATGAGGCTTAGGCTTAACATTTTTCGGCCGATTTTTTCAAACGATTCTGTTTATTTTCTTAATGTTTGATGCATTTAAAATTAAACGTTGTTAATTAATCGATCTCTCAGATTCATTCTGAAGTACTTTTGAATTAAAATAAAACAGAATAAAGGAAATTAAAAATTTCTAATCTGCATAGCTTTATCCCCACCCTTAGAAAAATTCACGTATTTGCGTTACCATAACTGGCTTTGAAAATTCACGCATGCGCATTGTGTTCTGACTGTTTACATCTATTTTCAACGGAAGCGGACCACAGAAAGAAGATCTCTTTCTCTTGATTTAAATTATTTTTAGGTTAGTTGTATGCTTTTCTAATTAAATTGTATTCATGTTAGTTTAAGTTCATCGTTTTTTAAGTATTTTTTTTTTTTTTACCTTTTTTCGACCAATTATTTTAAACGATTCTGTTTATTTTCTTAGTGTTTAATGCATTTAAAATTAAACATTGTTAATTAATAGACCTGTTCATGATGAATCTGAAAAAATTTTGTTGACAAATTCTTGAGATATTACATAAATTAAGAACGAAATTCTTTAGTGCTCATAAGGTTAAAATGCTCAGTGACTCTGTTTTCAATAATCATATTACAAAAAAAAAAAAAAAAAAAAAAATGCTTTCTGTCAGTAAAAAATATTATTATATTAATTGCAGATTAATCATTTCCATTTTAATTTCAAGCATAAATTCCACAGGAGCTAACAGAAAATTAGAGAGATACATATTACGTAATGACTGAAGGCCTTTATAATATTATGAGTGAATTATATGACTATCAAAATTTGAAGTTTTAAAATATTTTGATGAAGAAGCTATTAAAGTAGGAATTACATAAAATATTTAATTACGAAAATGTTAACGAGCATTAAGATTGGCGAACCGACTGGTGTCCAAAGGCGGCTAGTATAAAATATATCAACGAATCTAGGGCATGCATTTAAATTTATGCATCAAAAAGAGACTTCTGGACCATTGTACAACTTATAAAATAAAAATTGTATTAACTTATAAAATAAAGGTGCTAAAATCCTGTGTCCACATGCGTCTAATTTTGGGAATTTCAAAATTAGAATGCAAAGTAATGGAGAAGTTTTATTTCTTTTAGTACCTCCTTAAAAGAATAGCATTCCGTTGTTCAGATATATTCGAGATCGAATAGTAGATCCCTCATATCCATAATTCTTCTCTTCTTACCGGAATATATTTCCAGAATGAACACTTTTTTTGTTAATTTGTCATCTCGTTACCACTGCTGCCTTTAGCTTCATTGTCTTCTACAAGGGGTGTCCAAATGAAAAGGTACGAAACGTCATATCAACGTAACCGTTAACATATTTGCCTATACCGCTATGGGAGAAAGTAGCGAGACATCTAGAGATGCGATTGGAGTCTCCGGCGTATATCGGAGCATGTACAGGAGAGAGCATATTTCTGACAGCGGAAGGAGTTACACCAGTCGCTATTCATCGCCGGATGGTCACCGTATACGGGGAAGACTGTGTGTCAAACAAATCAGTGAGAAAATGGAATGCCCGTTTTCGGGCAGGTCGTGAGAGTTTGATGATCCGAGACCAGACCAGGCAAACACAGTTATCACGGCCGACCTCATTGACAAGGTGGACGACCTAGTGAGAAGTGATCGGGCGTGTCAGATTGCGAATGTTGGCGGTGAAAGTGAATGTCAGCGTTGAAATAGTGTGGACTATTGTTCACGACAGGTTGCATTATCGGAAGGTGTGCGCGCAATGGGTTCCAAAGCAGCTGACCGATCATCACGAGGAACTGCTTATGGGACTTCAACATCTGTTTCGGTATCATGAATACCCCACTTTCTAGGATCGGATCGTCACAGGTGATGAGAGTTACTGCTATCACTGCGAGCCAGAGACAAAGCGGGACAGCATGCAATGGAAGCATACGTCGTCACCTCTCCTTAAAAAGTTCAAAGCCGTGGCGTCAGCAGACAAGGTGTTGCTCGCCATCTTCGATCATCACATGCTTCGACGTCCAAGGTCCGTTACTTATTGAATTCCTCGAGCACAGAAAGACAATGAATTCCGATGTGTACTGTGGGACACTCCGAAATCTACGCAGGTCCATCAAGAACAAAAAACTAGGGCTACTCCCGGAGGGAGTGGTTCTGCTCCATGATAACACGCGCCCACACGTCTCCAGGCTCACGCACGCAGAACTGGCCAATTTCAAGTGGGAGAACACGACCATCCACCCTACTGACCCGACATGTCACTCTGCGATTTTCATGTGTTTAGTCCCCAGAAAAACATCTGAAAGGGAAGCGTTTCAACTCGGACGGCGAACTCAGGGACGCTGTGAAGGACTGGGTCTCGTCACGGCCACAGGAATTCTGGGATCAAGGAATCCTACGGCTTGTTAATCAATGGGATCGTTGTGCTCAAGCCTATGGTATATACTTTGAATAAAGTTTTCATTTATACTCACAGTGTCGTTTCGTACCTTTGCATTTGAACACCCCTTGTATTATTGTTCCGAATGCCGATCGCATTCTATATACATAAAGTAGCATCCTGAAATAATACTTATATGCTGTAACATCCTGAATAAAAATCTGTTGGACAAAACATTTTTGCTAACTCAATCGTCATGCGTGTGTACTGCCATTAGCGACCTCCGCCAAGTGTGTAGCAGAATTTTTGTTTACATTTGAAGTTATAATTTTGAGACATTTTCTTTCCTCTTATTATATGTTAAAAGATGAAATACTGGCCTACTGTTGGAGGCTTTAATGCGAAGCACAAGAGTGATTATCATGATGCTTTTATTTTAGTTTCCCTTCAACAATCCTGACGTGGGTTGTTAACATTGGAATAGAAGATTTTATGCTTTCTTCGAAATCGGTGTTATGCTCGGGTCATTTTGAAGAATTCATTCTTTGTTTGTCCATTTACTTAATATAGGAGACTGATACCCAAAGTTGTTCCAGTAATTTTGTAGAAAAACTCCATCGAAGAAACAGAAATCGGTAAGCAATTTGCCATCAAAAACAAATAGGAACAATCAAACAAAATCGTGAGTGCATTTCTAATTTACTTTGCTGACATTTGATGAAATTTCTGATAATTTTGAATATGCTTAGAAAGTTTTAAAATGCTTACATGAATAGTAAATTACATTTTTCCTGCAAAATCTTATCTAAATTTAATTGATGTGAGTAAACAAACTCCTGTTGCTCAAAACATCACTCCTAACTTAAAATTAACATAAAGCTAAACTTAGGTGGAAGTGAATAAAATATTTATTTAATAAATGAATAATTTATTAACAACTGAAAATCCGATTTTCTTATTGACTGTTATCAGCATTTATAGTTGATGTATTTTGTTAAAAGTGTTCTTAATTTGATAAATTGAATGCTACATGTAAGAAATATATATATAGTTTTGAAAGTACATATCATTTAATTAAGTATATAAATGTGCAAATGAATATTGATTACTAAGCCAAATTATGGGAATTCTGATTTCAGTGGAATGCACTCTGCTTCTTCCCAGACTATTACCTTTTCTGAAATAATCGATAAGATCAGTAATATGCGAAATGAGCAGAATTTGACACAAGATCGCATACCGAATAGCGTTTGTGGAATAGCGAATAAATAGTCTTATTGGCGAATAAATAATCAAAGCGTGTGTGGGTCATTGCATTTACAAGAATGCGGAAACACAGAACTACAAATGATCAACTCTTTAATTGATTTGGTTCAAATTTCTTAAAAATCAACAATTCAGATGTATGTCAAATTTGTATTCCAAATTTTATCATTCTAGCTCTTTTTATTTTGTAGTTATCGAGTTCACTTGTACTCGAACAATCAAACATAGAGACTTTCTCTGAATGGAGTTCTTCCGAAATTTAATGGAAATCTGCAAATTTTGTTGAAGTTCATGTACTAAATTTTATTTATCTAGTTCGAAACATTTTTAAGTAAATATCTATTGTGTTCATATACAGACAGACATATATATTGCTAAAAATATGTTTTTCGAACTCAAGTATGTCTGAAACCTGGAAATTCGTCAAACTCACGTTTGAATTTTTTTAACGAATACAATACTTTACAATTCGCATACGAGAATATAGAAAACACGAGCTAACTCTTTAAATTCACAGTTTATACTATCTTGATCAATGCTTCTTTTTATTTGCCTAGTACATATGGAAAAATATCTAATATAATCCAGAGATCTTTTATTTTTTTCTTATGTTAGAATATTTAAAATTTAATTCTCCTCGTTATGAAAGTGTATGCCATTTTTCTACCGATTAAAATAAAAGTAAACGCCTCTTGTCTTTCAAAATTAGAATTCGGTTTAAAAAAAATTGGAAAAACATTGTAAGCTGGATTCCTTAATTATTGTAAAAGAGAAAATAATTTACGAGATAGATGGGTTTTGCAGTATCGAAATTATTGAACGAAAAGTTAAGATGCTTAATTTGCATGCAATTTTAATGTAAATCTAATTTAAAGTGCACAGTTTAATGTTTATCAAAAATGTAACTTTTCTTTAAAATTTATTTCATCAAAAGTCGATAAAGCTTTCTGCTACAATGTAACTTGTATTATTTTTATTTCATATTCAGGGTGCTTAGCATCATAAAAAGTGTTGAAATTCAAAAACCATTTTTAAGAATTTTAAAGGTTATACAAGAGGGTACAAATGGGTACATGGCAGCATGAAGCATCAAATTCTAACTTTTTCTTTTTTAAGTTAGTAAGTCACCAAATGTGTTAAAAAACGTTTCTTAATATCTTACTTCACACACTTAAAACTTACTATACACTATAGTAAAAATATTATGTTAATATTGTTATATACAATAGAAACATAATATTCTTGTTATTTTAGACGATAACTAATTGTCAGATGTATTTCTAAGTCCTGATAACCAACATTAAGGTACCCTTAATAACTATGAAAGGACATCCGAACTTAATAAGACGATTTATTAATTGAACAAGTCGCAGCAAGACATTTGCTCTGTGTGGTTACATACATAGTTCGTTTCTAATTTGTTGAATACTCTAGACACATATACAATGATATCTTCTATGATCTAAAATTTGGATAGGTACCGAAACAATTCTACAGCCACTGGAATCTGCGCACTGATGTGTAGATCATTCTCATCAGAGATCTAAAATATGCTCATTGAATAAAGCGATTTTCAATCTTAAATGCCTGAGATAAGAATTGTGAATTCTTAATATTTCTAATAAGATTATGCAAAACCCACAATTATGTTGATTCAAACAGGTATTTTTTTATATTAAGCTATAGCTCTGCTGAAGCCAGAAAAGATCTTAATGCGGAGCTAGAATTCATCAAAAATAGCAAAAAATACGACGAAATCCTTCAGATGGTACAAAAAAAAATTTCTATTTAAATTCGCGAAATAGGTTGTCCAACATTCTCTTGAATGTTACAAGAACATTGAAAAGTCCATGAATCTAGACTTATATAAATAATCAATTGTAACAATGGTTGTTTTTCTCTCAGTTTCATTCATTTCTACTTGCTAGTAGTTAGCAAAAACAATCATGAATCAAGAATAATTGCCACTATATAAATAATTCATTATGTTGTTAAATTTGGGAAGATGTGAAATGTTTCTCGTTGTTACTTTATTTAATCAATGACAGTCGAAGGACAATTTCCCTTACAATCATCTTCAGTCCTTCAAATGTCGAGTCTTGTATCGAACTTATTAGTGTGATACTTGATCTGAAAAGATAGACCTACTCATAATTTAACAATGAACCGCGACGCATAATAAATAGGTGCACATAATCTTGAAATTGATGCTTCATTAGCCGTACTTACAGGCTTCCGGACTTCACTAAGCATACACCTAAAGAGTTGTGGCGTGATTCATTGGTAGAAAAAAAGAACACCAGAAATCGATTTATTTCTTCTCTCACAATCAGACGTAAAACAAAAAGTAGATTCTAATCGTTTTCTACAATAGCAAAGATTAAAATATTTGATAATTTTGCCATCATTTTTTTTGTGTGATTCATTATTTTTGTTATTTATACACATGCTGACATTATTTAATTAATTTTGTTATTGTGTTTTTTGCTTATAATACCTGATAGACAGACTTGCAATGTCTTTTATGTGAGACAATTTTTATCATTTTCAGTCATGTTAAGATACTAGATGTCACTTCACTGTGATTAGGATTATTCCTTGAAATGTGTTCGAACTAGAGATGTATAATCCACGATTTTTTGAATAACAAATAATTTTGCTATTGTTATTTTTAAATATTTGTTCCAAATATCTGTTATTTCAATCATATTATTAATTAAAAATTATTACTTCGTATTAAATATAAAATTTATTAATTGTAATTAATACTTAATTTATTAATTTAAGTAACGTGTGATTGAGTTAATTTATCTATTTAAGCTTACTTCTTAAATTTGATTTTTTTTTCAAAACTATTTATTTAATTTCTTTATTGGAGTAAACCATTTTCTGAAAAATTTGAATTAAATATATATGCCATTTCTTTAAATGGTTTAATTTAGTTCAATATTCTACCAATAGATGGCGCCAGCAGTAAACGGAGTATATGCAAAGTCAAGTCGTAGCAATTAAAAATGATTTGTATGGAATAGTGCATCAAATGCGAATATCGGAAGTAGAGCGGCGACTTCACACTTTCCAGTGAAGTGACCTCTCCGACAGATTTCAGTGATATGCAATTCAATGATACGATAATTCCAATAACCGGTCCGTTCACTTTTCAATCCATTCACAGATTTCTCCTTTTCTGTTTTGTTCGAGAGCTTTCATTGGACAGATCGTATCGAATGTTATTTTCTAGTGAAGTCACCGCTCCGGTAAATTTCAGTGATATCGTATCGATTGTTACTTTCTATCGTGATCCAAACCTATAAACGAAATATTACCAGTAAGAACGTATTAAAGATTTGAATCACACCCCTTTTTGAAAAGTTTTGATCACTGGTATTTGTGACTATGATATTGGTTACGTAATAACCGCTCGTAAAATATTCGTCATCCCTAGTTCGAACTTATGGTTTAGTACCGATAGTTCAATTTCTATACTGTGGTTTCTGATATTGCAACGAAAAGTACAGTTTATAATTTTTTAAAAATCATTATGCTTACTTTTAATGAAACTTTTTGCAAATTAAAAATGAGATTTGACATAAAGCTGTTTTATGTCAAATATCATTTAACGAATTTTTAAAAGTAACAGAATTATTAAAAAAATACTTCAACTTCGTCAATTAGTAACAAATACTTCAACTTCTACTATATAAACAAACAGTATCATAAACACGAGGTTTTCTTGCAGCTTTTCAACACTCCTTTATTTTATAGTAACTGAGCAGGGTAAACTCATGGAAGAGAACACCAGGCGATTGGAAGTGGTAATTATTTGTATTTGATATATTATATTTATTACCTATATTTTTATGCCCTAAATTATAATTTTCTGTTTATTGTTATTAATTATTCTCTTTTTATTATTTGTGAATGTACATTTTTTTTTGTTTAAATTATGAAAGTATTTGCCATTTTTCTACCGATTAAGATTTAAGATGCTTAATTTGCATGCAGTTTCAATATAAATCTAATTTAAATTGCATATTTTAATGTTTATCAAAAATGTAACTTTTCTTTAAAATTTATTTCATCAAAAGTCGATAAAGCTTTCTGTTACAATGTTACTTGTATTATTTTTTATTTTATATTCAGGGTGCTTAGCATCATAAAAAGTGTTGAAATTCAAAAACCATTTTTAAGAATTTTAAAGGTTATACAAGAGGGTACATGGCAGCATTTAGCATTCAATTCTAACTTTTTCTCTTTTAAGTGAGTAAATTACCAAATGTGTTAAGAAAAGTTTCTTAATATCTAACTATATTAGTTAGTTTGCATGTTTTAGTCAATTTGGTTAGAATTTTAGCCTTGGTGAAAAACTGGTGACTGATTTTTCTGTTTTATTCATTTCAGAAAGTACTTGATTAAAAAAAAAAGACATTAAAAAGTGTTTAATTTTTTCAAGAAGTGCAAAGGAAACATTTTTCACTTTTTGTTTCCTTTGAAGTTGAATATAATAAATCGAAAGCTTTAGTGTCGATTACATTAATGTATGTAATGGAGAATGGAAAATATGCCAGGAGGAAAACCAGGTAAAATAGATCCAAAGTTGTTGGTGCTTATTAAGATAATGTTTTATTACCTTTTTTTTCACAGCTTTTTTTTCTTCTTCTATTTAATAATGGATACTATTTTACCTATCCATAATATTGTAATTTTTATTCTGAAGGAGAAGTTCCAAATACTGATTACCAAGTTTGTGGACTTGAACATTTTTTGAAGTTCTTTAATTTTTAGTGTTTTAGAGAGTGCAGATTTTATTTCAGTTACATGTAGAGAGTGTAGATTGAATCCTTTTTTATTTGTTGTTAACAGAAATGGTGTTAAAATCTGTCTTACAAGTTTAAACTTCCCTCATCATGGACTTCATGATGGGGGGGGGGAAGCAAGGTGAATAATGATGATCATTTCAAATTTTTACATGATTTTTATCTTGTATTTGGTAGTCGATTCATGAATGAGGCATAACATTATTGTCAGAATCTTTAGAAATTTTTTTTTCTATCTTATTAGTCTTTTAAAAGAGTGCTTTATTGAGAAGTAATTGCCTTCACCAGTGGGAAACTCAAATCACATCAATTATGTTTCCTTATTTAGAAATATTTTAACTTTAATTCTAATCCAAATATAACACAGAAACAGGATCTGACAATCTAACTACAAATCTTTGAATTTAATTACTATAATATATGTTTTTTACATATTTTGACAACTTTTTTTTAACAGCATTTAAATTTTGTACAAAGCTTTTATAAGTTAGAATATAAGAGCTTATGGCATATATATTTAAATGTTAAAAAAATAATTTAAAAGTAGATAACCTTGTTTCTGTCCATTCTCTGATATCTAATGGTATATTTCATATTACAAGAAAAGGGATTTTAAATTATAATTAATAAATATAATATTGCAAAAGAGACATAATTACAAATGAGAAAACTTGCTATGTTTTTAAGTAAAATATTATATACTAGATCATTGTGAGATTGGGTCCTAATGATTTTAATGTAGCTGAATTCAGCTTTTTGAATACATTTTATAAAGGTTCTTTTTTTTTAATGATGGATACAAATTTTATTTTCTTGGATACAAATTTTATTACCTATTACTATCTATTCCTAAGATGTTGAGACTTTGAAGGCTATTCTGAACCATTATAATGTAGATATAAGTTTTAGAAATTTAAATAGATCGAAACTTCTTTTGAATGTATATGTTGTCCTAATAGGGCATGCTATTTTTTTTTTTTTTTGTCTATCTTTCCATATGTAAAATCCATTAGCAACTTTAGAAAGTTACTGTTGCGGTTATAATATTTTCTGTTTTTAATGCATCTTGCTTCCTTCCAAAAATTTGGAGCATATTCTTCAGATTGAATTTTAAATTTTACGATTTGTTAAATTACAATTGACTAAAAGCAACAATATTTTCTGTCGAAAAATATTGATGACTGGTATTAAGGTTGATATGATTAAGAGTGTACACAACACTCAGCTGTACATATGTACAATATATCTTGTAATATCTCTGGTGCAATAAAGAAAAATTGCCATTAAGAAGAAAATTGTAAATTTCTTTTAAAAGAAAATTTCCCTCATTAAATTTTTCCTACTCCAACGGAGTAGGAGACAATGAAATGTAAGTAAATATTTGTTCATTAATTTTTTAAATTGTTGCAATTTAGACATAAAAATTATTCAATTATATTTTCTGTTTTTTCTTCAAATTCTTAACCTGCATTTTAAAATAATAATAATCTATCAGCTTAACCTGATATTGATAAATTAATTTTTCTGAACTAGTATAGAATTGATTAGTGATTGTGATTCTTTATTATAACTTATTAGATATTTGTGTCATTGCCCTCCCCTTCATTGTCATTGTCTCCTACCCATTATCTTTAGTAATTAATATTTTAAAGCCATTTTTAATAAAGATATGTTCAATTTACCAATAACATAAATCTTGAATGTTTGTAACATATAGATGGATTGACATGTAGTATTCAATGCCTTATAAATCAAATTTTCAAATTCTTGGATTAATTATTACTTAAAATAGTGTTGATTCATCAATAAGTGATGTAAGTCACTAAGCAAGATTATAATCACCTTTGAAACCATGTGTACAATTAAAGTATAAAAAAAAAATCGTTCAAGATTTTTTGAAAGGTTTTTTTCAAAATCAATTGATTTGAATCCATTAATTAATCCCATGTTTACTGAGATTTAAAAAAATCAATACTAATAAAATAAGAAGAAAACACAAATAATATTAAGTTTCTTTAAACATTTTTAATGCAGATAAAATAATTAATTTTTTGAATGCATCTTTTAATTCTTGATTTAGTTTTGATAAATATGAAAAATGCCCTGGTCATGTTTAGCTTTTACATTGGGGTTGACATTTTCAGGTATGATGCATCCATCCAAATTAAATGGCAGTTTATTAATTTTAAGAAATGTTGAATTAAGTCACAGATTTTTACTGTTAATCTTATAAAAGTTGTTAATTTTTTAATGGCAATTTCTTGTGTCATCTTTATTTATTTACTTTTTATCAAATCAAAATGACATCCTTTATTTTGCAATAGATGTTGGGCAAATAAATATTAATTTATAAAGCAGAAAACATCTTATGCTGAGAAAAAACAGATTTCTACATATGTACAAAGATGTTTTTTTTGGTTAAGGTGTTTAATTTTTCACTATATTCCCTGATTTTATGTGAGAAGATTGCTATTATATTATTCTTTCTCAAATACATATTTTATATAGCTGTCATCTAGTGAAGAAGACATCACATGCAGAACATTTATATTCAGAAATGAAGATCATACCTTTGGGAATGCACTACGATACATTATCAGTAAAAAGTAATGTTTTTAATAAGTAATTTTTATTTTCAACTTAATATGTTTTTGAATGGAAATTTAATGTAGTTTATTGTTCTAATTTAGTCCTGAAGTTGAATATTGTGGATATTCTGTACCACATCCATCAATACATGATATAAATTTTAGAATTCAAACAAAAGGTAAGTCATAGATTTTATTTATAAAATAATAGTTTTTTTATAATTTAGGATATGTTTTTACTTTTACTATAGTTCATTCATAAATGTTTATTTCACTTAAATAATATAGAAAAATATCAGTAATAAATATGAATGAATAATTAAATAGTATTTCTTTTTTTAATTCTTACCGAATATTTTCTTGAAGGTGATAAATAATTTCAACTGTGTTTTCCTTTAGAAAAAAAAAATTGTTCAAATTAACTTTTGATAATCTAAAAGTTGATTTTACTCAATTTTATTTGGGGATTAATAATTGCATATTATTTAAAAAAACATGTTATAGAAATATAACAAATCATTTGAGATATAATATTTTAATTGTATAGATAGAAAGTACTTAAAATAAGGGATAGATGATTTGCATTTGATTTCACTGAATAATTAATTTATTACTAATATGGAAAATTGTAATAATGAATTTTATTGGAGAATTTTTTAAAATTTAGTTATAAAACATTCTTTCTAATTCAGTGTTACTTTCTATAAAATATTTGCATTTTTTAATTAACTCTATCAATACTGAAAGACCTCAAATTCCCATTCATTGAGACTTCAAAGGAGGCTCCAGATATTTGGCTGTCATTACAAAATCCCTCACCCCTTGTCATTTTGTATAATTGGCTGAACCCAATTGATTTAGAGTATCCAAGGTGCACACTTTATTCATTAGAAATGCTCACTCATATGGGTTTAGAGTGCAGGATGATTTTCTGAAAACTCAAAGGATGTCCTAACACACATTTACTTAGTAGCCCTGAATTAGGTAGGATATATTTTTTTATATCTATCCTTTGGTAATGCAGGCTCACATTGCATTTTTTTTTTCCTTGGAGAAGGGAGGGGCTAAGAAATTTTCCAGTATTCTGAGATACCTGAATTTGAATGTTAGGGAATGAGTTTAAAAAAAAGTTTAAGCAAGAATATATATTCTGCATGGCACATAATTTGTGTTCTGCTTTTCTTTTTACGAACTATTACTTCCAGAATTACCTTTTGTGAATATTCTGATGATGTGGATGATTTACTAATGTATGGATACATATTCAATGAACAAAAAGTAAACCCATATATTATTATAAGTCAACTTGAAAGGATAAATTCAGCACATTTCTTTTAAAATGCTGCCAACAGAATTTAATTAATAAAATATGTATCAATTATTCAAGTAGGCAAAAAATGCTCTATAAAAATACGATCCTTACATTTTAATTCAATTTATGTGGAGTTTTTTGTATGATTAAACAAAATAAATAAGATTTTAAGTTTATTATAAAATATAATTATTTTAAAATTCAGGTCTGATTATAAATAAATTTTTTTTATCTCCCCCTAATTCTCTAAGTTTTTAAAGGCTATGAATTATTATTAGCATAATATTGAAAGTTTCATAAAGAATAAATTGGTAATATGTTTTTGTAAATCTGTCAATTTAAGTTGTTTAAAATTGGAAAATGATTAATTTTTCTGCATATCGTTTTTATAGGAGCTGCGGCTACAGACATCTTAAAAAAAGGATTAGAAGATTTACAAACTTTGTGTGATCACATGAATAAAACATTTCAGGTATAGTTTTGATAAAACAAAAGACTAAATTTGATTTTAATAACTTTACAACTATGCCCTACCTGTTTATTATATTATGAGACACTTATACATATAGGCTATAAAACATTAACTTAAACAGAAAATAAAGCAATATTAGAAAATTCAAAAATATCTGTTTTGAAGTCTGTATTAGAACTATTTAAGAATGATCATCACTATTTTTAACTATGAATGCTTGATATAGACATTCCATACTGTCTTAACATCTATAAATTTTTACAGAGATTTAGCAACCCCTAATTCCATAATTTACAGACACCTATATGTATATTTAAATGGATTAATCTCTAAATTTTGAAGCTGGATGAAGCTTATTACCACACTATCCTTAATTGTAGTAGGAAGGTATTCTTAATAGATTTAGAATAGTGAGCATAAAATAGAGAAGATGCACAAAGCATTTTTTGCAGTTGTTGATGTAGTGAAGCATGGTCAGACTTACATTTCTTTATCCATTCAGCTAATTGATTTTGGCAATCTATAGTCCCCTTTTCATTGTATTCCATAAATTCTAGCTGTCTTTGATGAACAGCTTGACTTTTTAGACTGAATATTTCACCTTGTTATTTGATGCAACTAAAAAAATGAATTTAATTGAATTAATGTGCTACTAATTACCATGGTTACAAATTAAAAGCAGAAGTGAAAATTCTGCTTCAGATTTAATATCCAAAGAAAGTGGTTTTTTAAACATCTTAACATTGGCAAAAGCATATGATTGAATGTTTAGATGGATGAATTTAAATTTCACCATGACATTAAAAACTTAGTAATAGATATTCATGACAGCTATGTATGATATTTTATTCAATTAACATAATTATGAGCAAATAGATCGAAAATTGGATATTACTTTATATAAGGAACCACTAGTGAAGTCTTGTTTACAAACAGCATAAGCCTGTAAAATTAATTTCAATTTATCATATTATAGATTATGTATTGAATTTATCAAATGTACAGAAATGAAATATCATTAAAAGGATAACTTTTTGAATCTTAAGTAGCGAAATAGTGAATAAGTTCAGCTGTAATAACATTTAGTTAAGCCATCTGAATGTTTGCACAACAATTTGTTTATATTTGATAATAAGAAATAAGTTATTTCTATGCCGATCCATTTATACAGAATTTTCATATTCTTGTAATATACTGAAAATAAAGTATTCATATACCTGGAATCATAATGTATGGTTTACAAAATCCTTTATGTACTATAGAACTATTTTTCAGCCCAACTATTGCTTTATACACTTAAGCAAATCCAGTTCTTATCTGAGATGCCCACATTTCAAGTAATTAGAATCTGGAAAGTTTAGAGAGACTACATAGAGTAAACATTTTAGTTTCCACTTATTAACAATTAATCTTATATCTAATGATTGAACAGATTTAGGGAATAAAAAAAAAAGGTAAATGAAGTTGAATTTAAAATATTTTAGTGGTGTAATAAATGTAGTCAGAAAAGAAAATGCTAAATCAGACATTTATATCTAGTAAAATTTTTCTTATCAATCCCCAATAGTTGGATGAAATTTGTTGACTAAGCATTTTTAAGATAGTCAAAACTATAAGAAAATCGGAGACCGAATTAAAAACTGTCAGTGAAATTTTTTTTGACATTAGATATTTATAGAATTTATCAAATCTACTTAAATGTTCATTTACAAATAATAGATATTTGAATTCCTTTCATGCATTGAATTTTAGATAATAACTGAAAGTCAGGAATGGCTTATTTGTTTTTGTTACTGATTTAAAATATTGATGTTCTTGCTTAACATTCATAAATTTTTTAAAATTTAAAGGCAGTTATTCATTTTAAAATTATGTAGTTTTCATTTTTCTTTTCAGAATGCCTTAGAAGAATATAAAGGTACAAAGATGGATGATATTGAACAAGCTCTTCAAGAAATGGATGCTTAATTGTACAGTCTTTCATATTCTAGTTGTATATTTGTGTTATTTTTCTAATAAAAATTCTCTTAATGATACTATTTTTGATAGCCACATTTTTTCCCGATATTATTTTGAAGCAGAATAATAGGTTATATGATAATTCTTTGAATATAATAAAATGCTAATGCTTTCACTAAAAAAATTAAAATTGTACAATTTTTTAAAATGAATATAATTTACAAATGCCTCAGTTTGAAGAATTTCATCCAAATTCTAGCATGTGTACTCGCCTTATGTTTCACATTGAGGACAAAATTTTATGATGCAAAAATTTGAAGGGGGTAGCAGAAAAATAAGAGATGCTGGTTTTGCATATCAGTGGACAATGTTTTTATTACTAGGGTTATTTTAGAATGAAAAATCATTACTTTTTAATTATTCTGATTGCAAATATGTCATATCCCCATTAATTGTATAATAAACAGTATCTTCAAAATTATGACAAGTACAATCATTGGATATCTGCAAGTTTCATATGATTACTTGTTTTGGAAGGAGTTACAAATATACTTGGCACTCCTAGATTCAATAATCTGTCCTGTTGAGTGTTTTGGAAGATTTTCAGTTTTAACTCGCACATTAACAGATAATATACAACTATAATTATTTCATTACTTCAAGTAATAGATTTCCACTTTTTATTATATTATCCTTCTTATAGATTAATAAATAATAAGCAGAGATATTTAAAAGAAAAGTTAGTTTTTTTAATAATAATTATTTTATTAGCACCTTTTTTAAAAATAAAAATAAGTTGTGGATTTCATTATATCATTAAAAAGTTTAGATCAATTTTTCTCAGGACCGTTCAAATCAAACTGAAGCTGATTGTTTTATGCAAATATATTTTCTAAGATTATCATAGTTATATAAATAAAAATTCTTTGAAAAGCTAAAAATGAAATTTAGAGTAAAAAATATTGACAAATTTCTTTTTACTGCTAAAAATGACATGCTTCTAGGAAAAAATTATTCAGCCTTTTCAATTGTTGAGCGCATTAAAAATTGATAGCAAGTTTTAATCAATACATATTTTTTCTAAAAATGAATACTTATGTCTCACATAAGTTTCAAAAAAGAAAACTAAGTATAAGAAAGAATTTTTATAACTAAAAAGAATTAGGGGGGGGGAAATACAACATGAAGTAAACAATGTACAGGAAAAGATGAGGGCATAGGTTTTGTACATACTCCATGCAAATAATGGAACCATATATGCGTTATATATGGAAGATAAAAACAGTGTAAAAAATTAACAAGGTAAAAAAAAATATCTAAAAGAAACTTATGTAAAGCTTCAATATGAATTGAGTATAAAATGCATTTTCATGTCTTAAATTCATAAATAAGATCAGACATAAGTTTCAAAATTATCAGTCCATAGAGTATCACATGTAGAGGTGGAGACATTGTTGATTGTGTCTTTAGCAAGTGTCTTGATTTCTTCTTGCACTTCACTTATTTCTCGATCAGTATTAATAACCTATTAAAGATCAAAATATGATAATAAATTAAAATAAAAATTTTCCAAAATCTCAGTAAGAATGTCTTTAAAATATAAAACTTGCTCTAATCTTATTTATTATTCACACATTTTTTTAAAAAATGTCAATGCTTAAAGATGATTCATAAATTTTTGATTTTATAAACAAACAAAAAAATAAAAATTGCAATGACAAAACTAATAAAAGTTACATACAAGATCTCATTTTTTTGTTGCAACAGCACTGTAACAAAATTAAAGTATTTTCAATAAAAAGATAATATATATCCATGAAAATTGTTTAAATATTAAGAATTTAATTTTTAATGTCCCACCATTTTTTTAAACTAGTATAGAATAACCTTATAAAAATATTATATTTCAATTTTCTTGTGCTCAATTCATAAATTTTGAAACTCTTAAAAAACTAATTTTAAATTCAGTAGTTTAAAAAAAACTGTTTTTTTTTTTTTTTTTTTTTTTTTTTTTTTTAACAAATTACCATAGCATAATATTGAAAGAGAATCTGTACCACAGAAATATAAGGAAAAAGCAGTTATAATGAAAAAGTTCAGAATTCACACTTATTCAGTTCTAAAAGAATTAAGATACTAATTTTCAACAAAATTTTATCACAACCATAACTTCTTTAAATAATTTTGCAAAACCATCTACACTCAATATCATCCTATTGCTCAATTTCCTCCTATTGCTTATTCATGGTTCCACCTGTATTTGTTTCATATGTATATAAAAAAAAAAGCACAACACATATACTTTTGTATTATACAAAAGTACAATTTTTGAATTCTTTTATTCACTGCCTTGAGAGGCTTATTGGACTCTCAATCTTAACTAATAATAATTAACTATTACTCTAAAGTTTTCAAAAAAAATTTATTTTTAAATTTTACTGTTTGGAACATATATGCAGAGATTGTTGGAATTCCAAATTTAGAACTAGGAAACATATATATTTGGTCATGGAAGAAAGAAAAATAGACAGTTTTTTAAGTTGATACTGAAAACTAAGAAATCAATGGTTTTAAGAAAAGAACATCTACAATAACATATTTTATATGAAAAAATATTATTAGCTGTTTTAAAATATTTTTATTCAAATACTTTTGATTTCTAATAGTTTTTTTTTAATCCACACTCAAACCCATACTATTATAGAAACTGTGACATTCATAACAATAATGGTTAGAAAAGGAAAGAAAAAGCTTGAATTATCAATACTACTAAGATAAAAAGATGGCAAAAATCTAAAACTAGAAGAAAGTGTTGACACAATTTAGAAATTATGACTTTAAAGCCAAAGCAATAAAATATATAATTCAATAACCCTAGACAAAAAACTGTCAATAAAAATACACATATTTCATTGGTGCACTTAAAAAAATGAAAGTGATAGAATACGAGACAAAATTAACCCAAACCATAAAAGAAATTGCAATAATTTGAAAAGAAGTATAAAAAGATATACAAAGTGATATATAAAGACCAGAAAGATGCTTATATTGCAAAATAAAAATATAAGTGAATATGTCAAAAGAAAGTAATAATAAAATTGGCATAAGCACACAAGTGACAGATGTAATACAGGAAAATAATATTTCAGCAACAATAAAAAAGAACTAAATTACATTTAAATAAATTTTGGGAAATCAATTAAAATCAGAGAAACAATTTAGAAATGAAAGTGTAATTGCTGAAAAGATAACTTTATGAAATTTAAATTAATATAAAAATAGTTTTTAAGGCGATGATATGTTCCAAAGTTATGGCTGAGAAATGTAAAAATCTTCTTACCCACTCAGGAAAGAAGGGTATATCAACTTTTTAATACCACAAAAAATGCTTTCAAATACTAAAGAACACATATATTAATTTTGATTGAATTCACAAAGGCATGCAGAAGGTAATAGTCAGGCAATTAAGTAAGAAGATAAGGGATCAAACTTTCTAAAACTTCTTTCATGAGAATCAAATTTCGCCAAATCTCAAGACCTTGCACTACCCAAAAAAACATTTGGCATTTAATTTGATTAAAAGTAGCTAGAAATATCATTAAATCAAAATAGTAGCTACAATATAGATTAATTATCATTTTTTAAAAATCCTCAATATATGTAGAATTGAGATGATACATAATTATCTCAGAATGAAGTAATCTTAAGTTATACAACTGGATTTGTGTGCTGTCTCTGTAAGAATCTGTTAATAATAATGGCATGAAGAAATAAATTTTATAAACAAAATTTTAAACATTAGGATAAAGATATTTAAAGCACAAACATTTAAACCGAGTGTTGAGACTTCATTTAACCTGTAATATCCCCCCCCCCCAAAAAAAGTATCATTTTTACACAAGCAGAATCCATCCTCTTCTTCAAAATTTATTTACAATATTTCTGAAATAACAGAACTAAGCAACTTCTTTAATTACAATTTCCCAGTTTAATCTTCCTAATTTTTGCAATTATCAATTTCCCTCATGTGATTTTGAATTTAGCCTCATTAGAACAATATCACCGTAATCAGGTAAGAGAGCAGTGGTTTTAAATACTAATTATTAATTTATCATATGCTACTTTACATACAATAATGCAAATCAATTTTGTGTGCATGCAATTTACTTCAAATATACCACAGAATCTTTCATTGTTCATTTTTTTTAAAAAAACTATGACTTAGATTTTAATCTTATGATTAAACTATCAACACTTATTAGCAGTAATAGTAAATGTAATAATTCTTTCGTATTGAAAGCTCCTACTTTTAGTATAACATTTCATAATAGTAATTATAAATACAGGAAGCAAAATATATTACAACTTTAGAAAATACATCATTTTTATGATTGGTAAGAAAAAGATTCCTGCAATGAAAAATATTTTTATTTTTACTGTCAATATCTTTGTTTTCATTGCCACATTCTATTTTAAAGTTTTTTTTTTAATTATTTATTTACTTATTTTGTGATAAACAATTTTTGCATTTTGTATAATATTATTTGTAAAAGAAATCCTAAGAACGCTACAAAAGAATAACTGAATCAGGTAAGATAACATGCCAGATAACCAGGTAAGATAACAGAAAACATGCCAATAAATTAATAAAACTGCAAATTAAAAACACATTTTAAGCTGAATAAATAAGATGAAAGAAGAAAAAAAATAGTAACTGCTAGGCTTTTTTTTTTACCTTCCAGTTGTCTTCCCTCAAAAGCCCATACACTTTCTTTACTTCATTTTGAAAACTCTCCTTTTCATAGACTTCATCACCAAACCCACTCCTTTTTGCCATGGCTTCAGGTGGCAAGTCCAAAAATAGGACAAGATCTGGTTTAGGTAAGCCAACATCAGACTGCTTACACCAGGAGAAATTTAATCCCTAATGAATACAAAATCAACTTGAAAACTCATAACAAATTAATAAATTTGGTAAAATATAAAATAAATACCAATATGCTTATTTCAATGCAAAAACATTTTTATGAAATTTTATACACTGGAGTGGATTATGTATTATGGAACTGCAACAGCACAATCTGTTTTTAAGCATAAAAACAACCTCCAATTTACTTATTTTTACACGATATTCAAATGCATAAAAAAATCTTACAATATTCCTTACAAAGGTGTGCAATTTTAAAAATACACGGTAAAATGATAAGCTTCATTTACTAATGAAAGAAAAGTACAACATATCTGAATAGCATTGATTTCTACTTCTAAGCATATGCAGCAACTAAACATACTCATTTTGATGATGTGAAGGAAAACAAGGTGCTGCTTTTAATAGCAACTTCTATACCCCATACATATTATAACTGAAACACTCCCATTGTCGTATATATTTTTTAATCCTAACATCTGGTAATAAAAAAAATGATGCACAATCATTGATAACTTAAATGTTAATAATAAAATATTATACTATCCAATTTTTTTTCCATATATAAATATGAAAGAAACATATATATAATTTAGCTTTACAGCTCCAGTTGAATAAATCTTCATCAAGGAGTAAGGAATGAAAATCCTTTAATATGAGGTTTGATTTTTTAAATTAAAATTAATTGGAAATTATTATTGATTTAAAACAGTTTATTTGTTAATTTTACCTGTATCAAGTCAAAATTCAATTTATTTTTTTATTTTTGAGTGCCTAGTTATTAAATTATACAAAACTAATTAGAAAAAGAAAAACTTAGGATGTGATGAAAGTTATCAGTGTGTGATACAGTAAAAGTCATAGAACTTGTAATTGCTATAGTCAGAAGTTGCCATTGTTTATACACCAAACTATGCACCACATTCATTTAACTCTGTAGATTACACATAAGCTATTTTGCCATATCTTTCTTCAAATGAAAATATTAAAAGATGTCAAAAATAATCAATCTTCCTTGAAACCCTCTTTTGTTTGAAAAATAAATTTACAAATAAATTAGTTAATTTATTTAAAAATTTCATCAGGGAAAATGACAAAGTCAAGTAAGTAAAGAATTAAATCATAAAAAAGTAAATTTATCGCAATGCATCATTTGTATTTAACTTGATTTTATTTGCACAGTTGAAAGTTTTAAAAGATGATTACATTTAAAACATTGATGCAACTATGCAAATAAGGCAAATAGCAAAATCCTTATATTATTTAAATAAACAGATTTTTTTTTTTTTTGTATAAGGATGATTTCAGCCTTGTGTTAAGGCATGAGACATTGTTCTGTATAAAGTTAATGATGGCATGAGACACTGTTCTGTATAAAGTTAATGACTCAGAATTCTACCATACACAAAAGAGATTTCAATCAAACATTTATAAAAATTACAAGTCATTATTTTATAGCATTACAATTATTGAATGTATATTTTATAATTTGATAACATATAGCCATAAAATAAGAAAAAAATAAATACTTATTTGTTTGATTGCTATCATTGAATTTATTTGAAAATAATTCCCCACTTCTATTTAGTTAAAAAAATAAGTATTTTGAATATACCTGAATAGATTTTCAAAAAATATATAAGAATATTTTCTGTTAATAATATATTTTAAAGATAAAAAAATTATGTTTTCATTATCTAAAATTTTTTTTTCCAATTAAATATTAAATTCTGAAAACTAGAAAATGCACCTATTTTCTATAATAGACAAATGAAAGTCAATTCAGTTTAAAAATAGCATTGTTATTCAAGCAGCAATGAATTCTATTGATATGCTTCAATACAAAAGAAATTATTGGAATGCTCATGCAATATGTTAAGATTTTCCATTGCAATTTAAATTATTTGTTTTTATTAAACAAAGTAATAATTTTATTATTAACATTTCAAATAACAAATATTTCTTGGAGGAAATTTAGTGTGTTATATTTAAATAATTTTGTCTCAGAATAGTGCCAAAGGAAAATTTTTAAAAATAATACACAAATTTGAATTAATTTTCTATTTAGTTGGTGAATTTTCTAGGATAGCGAGAGTGAAGCTTACCATATTGTGCAAAATAACATTCAAAATGTTTGAAAGAGTTTAAAAAGTTTTATTTACAAGAATTTCAGAACAGGAAAAGCGTTTCAAAATGGGGGAGGGGAGGGGGACTTAACAGTTAAAATTTGTCAGAGGCATTATGATAAATTAAAGTTTAAATAAAATGAATAAATTCATACTTAAGTAACACTCCATAAATTAAATACATTTCCAAACTTGTACCTTTTTGGCATAAGAGAAAGCTACTCCAGAATAAGCATAACGATCCACAATTAAATTCACTCCCGAATTTAAAAGCCTTAGCATTTTAGGTCTGAAAATAGAAATAAATCAAACTTAATACAAATATACATAAATAATATAAAATTTCTAAATAATTTTAATAATAATACTTTTTTTTCATGTCTCTCAGATAGTTAAAAATACTGTAATTTTAATTTTCTGATATCTGTAAAATCACATAAAAATCAAAAATCTCAAAAGAAATCAGTAATTTTTTAAATGGAAAAGAACTCCCATTTAGAATGCATATAAATTTAAAAAGAGTTACTATGAATCTTTTTGGTCTTTGTCATTGGTGCTGTGAGTATGACTAAAGAAAAAATCTTTAAAAGCATTTAAAAAATAAAAACTTTACCATGTCCATGAAAAATAGAAACAAAAATGTGTTTTAAAAGAATCCTCTTATTCATTTAACAATAAACATACTAAGAATTAAGTAAAACAATAAAATTACAGAAAATAATTTTTTTTTTTTTTTTTTGCATGTATATCAGTCATTCTTTGGCTAGATAGATTGCAAAGATAGCATAGATGCAAAAGATGTATTTAACTTATTCACTTAAAATATTGGCTCTCCTTGGCTGCTAAACTATTAACATGAAATGCTTTTAGTTGAAATTTCCATTTTTTGAAATGATTTAAAAATATTAATTTAATGGAAAACTCTACAACAAATTACTGTCCTTGCAAATTAGAATGTGAATATAGTATGAAATAAAAATCCCACTTCAGAATTTCTTCCAAAAGAAGCAATTTTTTTAAAAAAAATCTTAATCTAGATAATTACAAAATAATCTTAATGGTGATTAAATGGAACACAGAAATTAGTTTGAATTTCATCTTAACACTTAAGTCACTGTTACAGATTGCATATCAAATTAAAACAAAAAATATTAAATTCAAGAAAAAAAAATTATATGGAAATGAAATAGATATCCTTGAAAAGTTAATTTTTTTTTCCAACTTTTTTTTAAATGTAATGCAATGTAATTTTTTTTCATCCAAGATAACATTTTTGAAAAATATAGTTAAAAAAATACTAACAATTTATTTAATTTATTATTAAATAATACTTTAACTTTTAGTACTTCGAAATTTATCAATTTTTTTCTTACCTTGAGCAACACATATACCAGATTTTATTTTGAAATATATGTACAAATTTTTCAAAAAGTCACTTTCAATTTATATACAAATTTATTTCACTGTGAAAAATTTGAGAAAAACCACAAATGCCATAAAAATCAAATAATTTTAGACATTACTGAATGTTGTCCAAATTAATGCGATTTATACTAGAAAACACAATACACCGTTTCATTTAAGTTATAATTGCTTTAATACATTTGGAATAAAAACATACAACATACCCTCCAACACTAGTTACCCAATCCATCCATTGCACTTACAAATATATTAAATATAACATATTATTGAAAAATAGATACTTCCAAAAATTTTACTTAGAGTATTGCTCAAAATAATTTAAAAAGCATTTATAATTGAACTAAATATATGTGGAAGAATTTTGCCTAAAAAAAAACTATGATTTTGTTGATCAAATTAACACTGTTAACATTTTTTAATTAAATAACAAGCAGGTTTATTTAAGTCATTATTCCTCAGTTTAACATCATACCAAACTCCTAAATGCATTTTGCAAAGAGGAGCAACTCGAGTGTTTTTGCATTCATATAGGAACAAAATTTCGTCTCCCCCCCCTTCTTAAACCATGTTGAAATTTTTTTCACTAACCACAGCACTGATTTGAGTAAGGATTCAGGAAGAGGGTATTTTCAGTCCATAGTTTTTCACTATATATCCATAACTCTGTAGCTTCCACTTAATTTCCATAGCAACTACAAAAATTCCATAGCTGTTGGAGGATATGATGCAATCTGTTATTTCATTTTAAAAATTATTTTGTTTCTTTCATGTAGTTTCAGAATTAAATAAAAGATTTCTTTCAAATCGATTGTTTAGAAAGTTGCAAAGTAAAGCACCTCTTTAAAATTATTAAATACTAACAATTTTACACAAAATTAAATAAATAAAAAAATATTTCATAAAACATCCTATTAGAGTAGATGAACTTTTTGAATACATTTTTTAAAATTTCTATTTATGTAAAATGCTAAATAGACTTTTGAGGAACTAACAAATTTAATTTAGAGGAACTAACAAATTTAATTTAGAAAAAGTTAAAATCTTATTTCACTGCATAGGTAGAATCATAATAATAGTTTAAAAAAAAAAAAAACATAGGAAATTTGCAAATTTTTCTTTTTTTGAACTGCATTTTCAACAACAACTTTCGACTGTTAAACTAAAAATTAGATTCCTTCTTGAAAATAAATAGAAGCTACATAAAAAATATTAAGCATATATCAATATATTTGTCTTACTTAAAAAAAAAAAAAGATGATTGATATTTAATGATTAGCTACTTTTAAAAATATAATTTCAATGTTAGAGACAGAAAGCATGAAATCATTAAAATTTCTTCATTGATAAAATCAACAAATTGCAAAAAGTCTTTCTCAGCTATGAAATCAAACAAAATTAAAGAAATAATTAAAAATATTTATGAAAAAGAACTTTATATGCAGCTATCATATACTAAAATAAAAATGCTTTTAATGAATACAAAGGGCATGGAAGAGAATTGCATGTAAAAGTTTATAGGCTATGAATGGTAGAGAATTTTAATACATTCTTGTACTTTTTTCCTAGTTTAATAACTGAATGATTCACATCATGCAAATTAATCATTCAAATGTCTTGAAAAACTTTTAAAATTTTTTATATTGACAAAAAGATTGCACATACACTTGTTCCCAGCGATTTGCAGAAAAAAGAAGATGTATTGCATGATCTTCCAGTTCTTCAGCACCAGTTAGATACTTATTTATGACGGAACCAATAGCTGTTGTTCGATCTAAAAAAATAAAAAATATATATCTCCATTATTCAACAACATTAGAAGAAAAACTTTGCATTTTGTACGTAAGTATCAATCAATTGGATAATCAAAATTGGATTAAAATAACATCCACAAAAATATAATGCATGAGATATTATCTTACTCAGTTGTACAATTTTTATTCCTGACCTATTCATAAATATATAGTTTGAGTTCATTCCATCAAAGATAATTTCACCCAACATTGGAATTTTATATTATCCAAGAATTTCTGCTTCGTGCAAAAACTCATAAATAATTACTTCACACTGTTATTTAGTTTTTGGCTTTGGTCGGAGGATGGCTTAATAGTATGCACGGTTAAACCATTTTTTTTTTTTCTCCAGTAAGCAAGAACTACTGTCATCTGTAATGAAATGACAGTAAAAGTTTATAAGATTGCTAAATTCCATCTTCAGAAAAATATTCTTACCTTACCTTTGAAATATTGTAAAATTCATAGAATTTCACAAAAATATATTAGAATACATAAAAAATGAAATCTTGTTAAAATTCTCTGAATTCAACATCATTGGAAATTCATTTCAAAATATTGTTAAATTAAACCTAATAATATATTGTATAAGTCATTGATCTATGCAATTCAAAGGAGCAATGCATTGAAATTTAACAATAAACATTTTTTCATGCCATTAACAAAATGAAAAATCATAAATATAGTAGTAAAGACTCTAAAGAGCAATGAAACTATATATAATGAAGTTGCAGCCATACAAGTATCAACTATTGGATGTAATGGTGGTGATGAAAATAGTAGAACTTCAAATACTCCTATACTTGTTATAAAATAAAATACTGAATTAAAATCATTATATTATTGCTGAAAATATTATAGTATCTTAAGCATATGAATATTTTTCAATATGTTATTTTTTTATAAAAATAGTTTTGCTCATATAAATATCATTGAATATATATTTTTAACATTTTATTTTGAAAAGAAAATTTCTCCCCCCCCTCCCCTCAATTTTTTTTTTACTTTACATGGGAGTTAAAGTTAATGGCATGATAGATTCATATCTTGTTAAGATGATGCATACAAAACCCTCAAAATTTCTAATATGATAATATTTAATGCAACAGTTATGTTTGCATCATATACCAGAAGTTAAAATCTGTATGAGTAGTTAAACAAAATGATAGGGAAAAATCCTTTAAATTAACAAAATTCTTCATCGACATTTTTGTTTTATAACTGTAAAAAAAATAGCCATTTCAAAAACAAAAAAAAATTCTCTTTGTAATTAAAGATTTATCTAGTTTCTATTTAAAGCCAAAAATCAAAAAATTGAAGAGAAAAAACACTTAAAAGATACAAATTTACCAACCCATGAGATTAATATTTTGCTAATTTTAACATACCTGGAAATTGCAGTGATTCCACTTTAAGATCCTCAGATTTTAGAGCTTCATAAAGCATTTTAGAATGAGTAGATTTCCCAACCCGGTCACAGCCTTCTAAGACTATTAAAGCTCCTCTTCGTAACATGGCAAACACTATACAGAAGCAATCATTGAAAGATTAATCAATAAAATTTACAACTTATTCACAATCTTGCGTCGGATTAAATTTAAAATGCAAAATAAGAATTGTATAAGTAAGAAAAACTAAAAATAGAGTTATTTAATATTTAAGATATTAAAAATGATTTTAGTAATTTTATTAATGTTCACTTCACTAACAAAATCAGAACATAATTTCCAATTGATTTAATAAATATTGTGTTTTAACCAGGGTATACAAAAATTGGATTAAAAATATATATAACAATTTTACACATTTTATATTAGGTATTAAACACTTTTAAATTAAATTTTAAAAGTAGTGGCAAAAACATGACTTTTCATAAAATTTATTATTAAAATAATGACTGCAAATTAATTTCATTTCATAATGTTTTACAATTATATGGGAATTTTATAAATACAGTTCAAAATATAATTTTAAAAAATGATACTCATTCAAGAGGGAAACAGTTCTTATTTAAATCATTCACATTTATTTTTTCTAGTTTATATAAATACATTTAAATATGAAAAAAGGTAAGCATACATTTATTTAAAAACTTTTTACCAAGCTAAATGATTACATGGAACTATCCGTAAATTCTTTATCAAAATAACGGTATCTTTGTTCATTTCAATAATTAAGCAAAACAAATTTGAACAAATGATTTCAATTGATATATTTTTCATAATGGAGAATGGAATATATTATGAAAAATTAATATATCTGTTTTTGTATTTCTGCAAAAGTACAGAGTATATAGTGGATGATTTCATGCCCCACTAATAAAATCTAACAATGTTCTAAACTGAAAAAATTTGCAAATTTTAAATCTATGTATTTAAAGGAAACAAAGGATGCATTGTAAACAAACAAAAGAAAAAAAAAAGAGTAAATTGACAATCCTATTGCATTCATTAAAATGTCACGAAGTTTTTTCGGAAATTCATTTAATGATACAGGACGCAACTTATACATTTTTAATAACTAATTCACCTTATGCTTTTACCGGCAGCTGACAGTATTCACAAATACAAGATCTTCGGCTTTCGCGGCTTTTCCGAAATGAAAACACTCCCAACACCACCCAGCGACAATTCTGCCACTAATTGAAGGTGCCATATTGATTTCAGAAATAAGTGATGTTTGATTTTGTAGCCACATTCGGATTTAAGAATCTGGGTACATATAATCTTATTTTTCCATTTATTAAACTATGAAATTGCAATTCTAAAACATACAGAAGATTTCATTTTATAGATTTAGAATTAGAAACACTAGAAGGCATAGCCGAACGGAAATCTCCGAGGACATCTTGCCAAACTTCACCACCAATAGATTAGAGATGCATAATCCACGATTTTTTGAATAACAAATAATTTTGCTATTGTTATTTTTAAATATTTGTTCCAAATATCTGTTATTTCAATCATATTATTAATTAAAAATTATTACTTAATATTAAATATAAAATTTATTAATTGTAATTAATACTTAATTTACTAATTTAAGTAACGTGTGATTGAATTAATTTATCTATTTCAGCATACTTCTTAAATTTTATTTTTTTTCAAAACTATTTATTTAATTTCTTTATTGGAATAAACCATTTTCTGAAAAATTTGAATTAAATATATATGTCGTTTCTTTAAATTGTTTAATTTAGTTCTATATTCTACCAATAGATGGCGCCAGCAGTAAACGGAGTATATGCAAAGTCAAGTCGTAGCAATTAAAAATGATTTGTATGGAATAGTGCATCAAATGCGAATATCGGAAATGGAGCGGCGACTTCACACTTTCCAGTGAATTCACCGCTCCGATAGATTTCAGTGATATGCAATTCAATGATACGATACTTCCAATAACCGGTCCGTTCACTTTTCAATCCATTCACAGGTTTCTCCTTTTCTGTTTAGTCCGAGAGCTTTCATTGGACAGATGGTAGCGATTGTTACTTTCCAGTAAAGTCACCGCTTCGTTAAATTTCAGTGATATCGTGTCGATTGTTACTTTCTATCGTGATCCAAAACCTGTAATCGAATTATCAACAGTAAGATCGTATTAAGGATTTGAATCACATCCCTTTTTGAAAAGTATTGATCACTGGTATTTGTGACTTTATGATATTGGTTACGTAATAACTGCTCGTAAAATATTCGTCATCCCTACAATAGATTAGAGATGCATCATCCACGATTTTTTGAATAACAAATATTTATGCTATTGTTATTTTTAAATAATTATTCCAAATAACTATTATTTTAATCACATTTTTAATTAAAAATTATTAATTAGTATTAATAATATTGTTTAATTATAATTAATATTTCATTTATTAATTTAAGTAAAGTGAGATTTACTTAATTTATCTATTTGAGCTAAAGTTTTAATTTGATTTTTTTGAAAGGCATTCATTTAATTTATTTATTGGAGTAAAGTATTTTTTGAAAAATTGAAATAAAAAACTGTCATTTCTTTAAAATTTTCACTTCAGTTCTGTTTTCTCTCTATAGATGGCGCCTACAGAATGAATGCCAATAGAAGATCACATCACAGACAAATAGAAATTATTTTTCTTGGGTTCTGGTATTGCCAAGCGCGATATAAGAAATCTTCTCAGCAAAGGAATGACGTCACTCCACTTAGACAATGTGCAGAGCATTAAATCTATACGATAGAGTCAGCCATGGCTAGCTTTTTCAGTATATAATATTCGTACTCATATTCATTACATATTAATCAAGAAAATGTAACAATTTTCGATAAAAGAGTAAATTACCTAAACTATAAAAAATGAACTCAATCTTCGTTCATGTTTGTCATTAATATTCCTTATGTTATCGCCTTCTCCGTGTTAAAGTCGGTAATCATCTTTCAAATCCTTTTATTCAACATGAGGGCGTTTCTCAAGGAATCGTATTAAGTGTCTTCTTGTTTATTCTTCATTTTAGTCAAATTCTTAGAGTTCTACCGGCAACTGTTACGGATACCCTGTATATGGACGATTTACAAATATCCTGCCATGGGTCGGATATGTCTTTGATTGAGACAGTTACAAGCCGCTATTAATAAACTTGTAGCTTGGTGCGAGTTGAATGGTCAGACACTTTCTCCCCAAAAAGTTGCTGTGTTCATTTCTATCGAAAGCGAAGTTTTCATCCAGATCCTGTAATCTATATCAATAATATAGCTATCTCTATTGTTGAAGAGACGCGCTTTTTAGGAGTTATTTTTGATCGAACACTCACTTTCCTTCCACATGTCCTTCTCTTGCGGAAGAGATGTGAAAGAGCGCTGTGGTGAACAGCATATAAGTCAGTTAACAGCCATCTACCCGAGCAATTGTTTTGGTTTCATGGTCATGTTACTGGACTGCGAACCACAAGGACCCAGGTTCTATCCTTCACGCATAGCAATTCGCCTCAGCGCTCATATTCTCAGAGTTCTTTCAAACACATCTTGGATAACGGAACGCGTTTCATTGTTTCACATTTATCAAGCACTAATACTGTCACGCATTAACTATGGTTGTGAGGTTTATGGCTTTGCTCGACCAAGTATTTTGAGGAAACTTGACACATTACACCACTCTGCATTGTGGATTTGTTCCGGAGCATTTAGAACTTCTTCTGTACAAAGTTTATATGTCATCAATTACCTCTACACTTACGGCGGAGAAAGATGTCTGTTCGATACTTCTTCCTCATTTTATCTCTTCCAAATTACCCAGTTCGAAATATCACTGTGCCTATCAGTCTTCGTGGACTTTATAGTGCTTGTCCACATAATATCCTTCCCTTTCATAAGAGGATTAAAACTGATATTCAAGCTTTGAACCTGAAGAATATTGAAGCGTATCCAGTTAATCTTTTATTTTTTCCACCTTGGGGCCATCCTGAATTTTCATATTTTAATCCGTTTTTAAATTTTGATAAAGCTACTACTGCTTCGGTTGTTTTCCAACAATTGTTTAATTATCATCAGCATCGATTTTCGGCCTATACACAGATTTACACTAACGGATCAAAATCTTTACAAACTGTTGGATGCGGTGTTGTTTTCCCAACAGTAACGTATAGTTACCGCCTGCACAATTCGTGTTCTGCTTTAACTTCTGAATTATTTGCAATTTTGTTGGCCCTTGAAAAAATTTCTCTTTCTGAAGAGCGCCTTTATTGCATTTATTCAGATAGCATGAGCGCCTTAGAGACATTGTGCCATTTTACAAAATGTAAACATCCTGTTGCAATCAATATTCATTGTCACTTAAAAGCACTTCAAACAAAGGGATTCAGCATACTTTTCTGCTGGATACCTAGTCATGTAGGTATAGTTTGCAATGAAAAGGCTGCGAGAGCGACTCTAGATAGTCACGACCATGCACTCATTCTGATCTGTTTGCCACATATGACATGTATATGCTTTCTGTTTGGCAAGAATCTTGGGATAGAGAAATGCAAAATAAATTACATTTTATTAAACCAACTATTAACTTGTGGCCTGCTGTCTGTGTAAGAGGGACAGATGTCAAATTAACCAGATTACGCATTGGTCACACTTGCCTTACACACAAACATCTTTTGTTTGGTCAGCGAGCATCGATGTGCTCAGAATGAAATGTTAATCTTACAGTTTTACACATTTTAATTCAGTGTCCTAAATTTCATTTTCATCGTATGCGATTTTTTAATTCATTAACATTAGAAATGCGTGTATTGGTGGGAGAACACCCTCACAAGAATATCTTTTAAGAACTATAAATGTTATCCATTTTATATGAATGCTTCTTCTTCTTGCGTACAGCCGACCATCCCACCATAACTGAACGTAGCAGTATCGACAGGATTTGTTGTGACCGATTGCTATCTTTAGCATAGTCCATCTTAGCATTGACCGATTTGTAAAACTGACATTCTCTTCGAGGTAATTGGCCACAAAGTGGTCAATTACTGTCCTTCTTCCTTAACTACAAACTCTCAAATAGTTGGTAAAAAATTGACAAATTTTAAAATCATGTCTTTCAGAGTTTTTAGATTACCTGGTATCATCAGTACTGTACTTAAGTCATAATTTATAATTTTCAGATTTTTTCTTAGCTCCGAGATTTCAATACATTCCTTTAAATAGTGGTAAACAGTACCGATTCCTTCACAAATGCATTTTTTCCTGCATTCTTCCAAATCTTTGGAAATATGCAGGAAATCTCCCATGTCCTGATATAATTTGAATTATCAGTGGATGGTATATTCTTATTTTTATTTCTGGATTAGGAATTTTATATGAATGCTATGGGGATTTTAAAGATTTCCTTGGAATTTTTTCTATAATTGGAGTCATAATTTTAATGTCTTTTTACTTTAAACTTATTGTACTTTCTTTTTATAAGTGTGAAACGTTGTTTGTATTTTAACCACGAGGAAATGTTTTCTTTAATAGATCATATGGCAATATACTCATACCACTTGTTTTGGCACAGTATAGTCAGCTTTGGCTCTTGCGCCATAAAAATCCAAGATTCAATCCAATCCAGCCATTAATATTTCAAGAAATATCCAATGAGGTAAAAATCAAGGTCAAAAATTGACGAAGAATTCTGGAATTACGCTCATCCTTCTGTGTCGAACCCCTTAGAGCAGCGATTCTCAACTTGTGGGCTACGATCCCCTAGGGGGGCGCGAGAATATCCAAAAGAAAATATTATTAAAAAAAATTGATTAACTGATTGAAAGTAAAGCACACATACACATAGAAAGCAAAATACATTTTGACATATTTAATAACTTATTAAAGTGAAAAAACTTACTAAATCAAAACATACTAAATTAAAACAAATTTAATAATTATTAGTGACTTCCTGGGGCTTGTCTTGCAGAGCAAAGTTTTTCGAAGGAAGGCTTAATATTAGAAATAGCCACTCTCAGTTCTGCCGAGATCTATATTTTGTCTTCAAAGTAGCCACAGCAGAAAATCCAGTTTCACAAAGGTAGGATGTTGAAAATGGTAATAGAATGCGAAATGCCCTTGTTTTTAGTGCAGAAAAATCATCCTCTACTCCAGCCCAAAATTCAAACAGGGATTTATTACTAAATTGCCTTTTACTTCCGCCACTTATCGTGAAGTATATGAATTTTTCTTCCTCATCAATTGAGGGTCCTTCAGGAGTCTTATGAAATGGATCCCTAACCTACTCGTAACTTCCTATCATTTTGTCGCCAGCAAGAAAATACTTTTTTAAAATTCTTTGTCAGCATGGCTAAATGATTTTCAATGGTTACAAAAACAACTTTTACATGTTCTTCTTCAGCCTTGTAAGTGTTAGTACAATCATTCACATTTGCAAACATTGTTAGGTTTTTTTTTTGCTTTAAATTTCTGCTCCACAATTCCAATTTTCTACAAAAAGCATTAACTTTATCACTCGTATCCATCATATATGTATTTTCTCCTTGAAGATTCAAGGAGCAAATAGCTCAATTTCATCACAAATAAACCATCGTGAAAATTCTCGGCCTCCGGTCTGTTTTCTTCTTCTAGGAAAATGGCTATTTCTTCTCTTAATTCATAAACACGTTGCAAAAATTTCGCACGTGATAACCATCTTGTCTCGCTATAAAATAGTAACACTGAATGTACTGAACCCATGTCTTTATAAAGTGCGGTAAAGATTCTCTATTTCAGTGGTCTCATTTGTCAGATGATATTTGGGTTCAAATCCTGCAATTGTCAAGATCAATCGTCTGAAAGGCCAACAGAGAAAAATGTTCAAATAATAGCAGTGAAAAATGCATGTGACTGGTGCTTATAAAATGTTTCAGGTCGAGAAGACTTCTTAAAAACACAGACTTTTATTTCTTGCGACAAACAAACATTTAATACATTATAAAATATCCCATATTACACTGACACAGACTACGAACACATGTGAAAAAAAAAAGAAAAAGAATCTGAATCTACGTCTAAGTATGAGCGCACGAGTGCTTCCGCTTTTATATAGAGTGAAAAAATATTTGCATAACATTTGCATAAAACCGTCAAATGACACCTTGCATAAATAATTGGGAGCATCATTTTATTTCATGTGATAAATCGTTGCGAACGGGGTATTTCAACTCACAGTGTTCGCAATCCGATTACTCACATCGAATCATCAACAGTTTGTGTACACGCATTCGGATGGAAAGAAAAATCCAATATAAAATGAGCATCCAATTTTTGATATCATTTTTATATAATTTACTACGGTTACAACCGTAGTTAACACAATATTCAGACCAGGACTCCTTTCTTTCGAAGCCAAAGCTTCTATGTGGATCATGCAATGTGTCCAGACACACGGAGGCGATTTTTGTTTTACAAGAGCTTGTATACCTTGGAATCTTCCGGACATTGAACGAGCAACATCGGTGCATATTCCGACGCAATTTTTCCATGCTATGTTTGCCTCGTTCATGAAATCATTTAAAATAGCAAATAATGAAAGGGCTGTTGTGTTGAGTTCTATTGGGTTGCAGAAAAGTAGTTCTTCTACTACTGACATATTATCACAAAATCTAACATAGACAATTACATGAGCATCTTTATTACTGTCTAATGCTTCATCAAGCTGTAATGAAAGCAATTTTTCACGCAACTTCGAGAAAAGCTCACACTGTACATCTTCAGCTATATCACCAATTCGACGAGCAACAGTATCATTTGAAAGAGGTATGAACTGCAATTGTTTTGAAAAATTATCTCCAAACATAGTTTCTACAATCTCAATTGCTGCTGGAAAAATAAGCTCTTCACCAATAGTGTGAAGATTTTTTTTTTTTTTTTACCTCTGGCTATTTTATATGAAACTTTGTAAGTTGCAATTAAAGCTTTTTTATTCACAGACAAAGTTTCTTTAAAAAATGGTTTTTGCCTTTTATATGATTTTAATTTTAATTCGAAGAATTCTCTGGGTTTGTTGACGTATTCACTATGAAACGTTTACAAATGTCGTTTAAGTTTATTAGGTTTCATGCTGCCTGAGGCCAACATTTTTGAGCAAATGATAAGCAGGGGCCTTTCTTCATTTACTTCAGTACTGGTAAATCCAAAATGTAAGTATTCTTGACTTTATTTTCGGAACCATGCTCGTCTGTGTACTTGTCGATGCTTGATTGCAGTCTAATGCTCGCTTACTTCCGTTTAAAAATGTATCCATGAGTCTGCATAAATCTACTGCCCTGAATATTTAATATGGTGAATTCCAATTAACACGAAAACATATATAACATACACCTTCTCGATAGATTCGATAGCGATAGAAGAATCGACTCGAATGAGAATGGCTGGAATTGAAACTTGCGTTATCGAACATTTTTTTTCTTTCTTCATATGAGAAAATATTTGCTCTGCGCATGCTTGAGACGGCATCGGTTGAGTGGATTCCCTTCCAGAAACATTACTTATTTTTATCTCTTTTGTTTAGTCATGCTTCTGTTTTATTTCTTTTATTATTTATTATTCGAAAAAATGTATTCTCAGTTTCTAAATTTAGCTCACCCAGTCTAAGTTAAGTTTCATCGACGAATTTTTCTACTTTAATATTCTTTTAATGTTATCTTCCTGTTTGGCTTTCATTTCAAATATATTTAAATTTTCCCCGCTTTCATTCGCTTCATCTGTTAATCGCTCGCATGGCAAAATGCCAAATGTTGTTTTTCGCCAACGTTGGTTCACTTTTACTCTTGTTTTGGCAGTTAGTTAAATATAATTTAAAAACAGAATCCAAAATACTCAATATTTCTTATTGTTGTATACATTTTATTGTAAGTGGAGGGGGGGGGGCGATGAAAATTATGATTGAAAACTGGGCCGCGAATACTGAAAGGTTGAGAAACGCTGCCTTAGAGAGATGGAATCGTGGAAACTCGGTAGTCTCATGATACTGAAATGAACATTACGTATATATATGTGCATACGAAAGCAAATATTTTTGCTTAGAATCTTTATTTAGACATATATATATATATTTATATAGACATACATAGACATATATTTATATATATTTTTTAGACAATCACATTAGTCATACTTGACTTTTACAAAAGTGATTAAAATAATAAAACATGAAAACTTTTATCATAGCTTTTTCTGATTTTAAAACCTTGGTCACTATTCTATGCCCATATTTTTAAGGTGCAATTTTCATAGCCAAACAAAAATGAAAAATCGTATGAAGAATGACGAGGACTTTTATCATATATGACATGAATAAAGTATCTGTGAAATAAATTTTGGTTTAAAATCTTTCTGAAGAAACACTAATTTTTCAACTAAACTTGATGGACTATTTAAGAAGAGCTCTATAAAGTCCAAAGGAATTATTGTTTAACGATAAGAAATTTCTAGTCATCATTAAATATATACAACATTTCTATCTCTATCTCTGTAGATAGAAATTTTTTTCTACGGACTGATAATTTTTTCCTGAGATGGCTTTTGAATTCTAAAGAACTGTAAGCTATAAAAACTAACGGAATTTAGTATCGCAAGGAACCTTCTCAACGAAATGTAGATACTCTTTCTCGAAAATTTGTATTGAAAGTCGTAAATATTGTTCGAATGCCAAGAAAAATTTGGAAAGGAGACAGATATTTTCATGAAAGCCTTAACAAAGATATCTTTTGATCCCTAATCTTCAAGTGAACATTAGGGATCCCTAAAAGTTCAACTGGGACATTCTATTGTTAGACAAATTCTGGAGAAAAAACTAAATTCGGCGGATCTTACATTTTGGCAAATTTTTGCTCTGGAAAGTTCTGTCAAAAAACAATACTGATTTTTGGGACTCCTTGCATCTTAAGTATGGTGTTGTATATCGTAAAACACATACTGTGATAGCAACTAGCTCTCGAAGAGCAGAATTTAAGACTCATGGCAATGCAAAGAGGGCCTTTTGGGATTGTGAAAACATTAAATAAAACTCAAGAGCGATTTTATTGGGTTCGACTTTTCGCCGAATGTTGAAAAATAATGCTCTGAATGCCATGCTTGAAGAATCTAAAAAGGATCCAAAACAAAAATTAACAACTTGCGGTGGAAAGGTGTGCCACGCATATCGAGAATCTTTTATCCAACAACATGCTACACACGTCATCATGTAATTATTACAGAAGTAAAAATGATGCTCGCGACCCGTCGACTGATATTGTTTGCCGGAAAAGAGTTTAGAGGAGAAGAACAGTCTTAGGACAAAAATTAATTTATTTATAACATTATAAATCTTTTTTAGATTTCTATAAAGAATCGGATACTTTGTATGGTCTCAATGGGAGTTACATTGGACCGTTTTGACACGAGAACACTGAGAATTTCTTGCAACCGCAAGTGACTGAAAGTCGCTTGCAGCATTATAATGTGGTGCACTATGGCTTCAGGTATTCTAGGAGCCCCCTATAACTTCCAAGGACAATTGATGTTGATAAATTATATCACTAAGTGGCCTTGATGCGATGCTCGTTTCCTACTAAGAAACGTCAGTTGAAGAATTCATTCGAAACTGGATTTCACGTTATAGCGTCTTATGATCATCATTCAGATCAAGGTGCATATTTTAATTCTGTGATTTTTTAAAATTAAATTTTGAAAATTTTTGCCACTACGCTACATTCCGTGTCCATTGGCATGGCGGAGAGGTTTGGTCGAAAGACTTGAAAAAATCTTTCTTTGTTTCAAAGAATCAGATTGATTGGGATACACATATGACACATTTTCTCCTGGTTATCGGAAGTGGCTGAATGGATTTAATCAGAAATACTTCCCATAACATCGTATCTCTTAAAGAATCTCTCTGTGAAGTTGAGTGCATAAAATAAGTTAGAAACCTGTAATTGCCGACACCTTCGTTATTATTAAATTAGAGATTTACACTCTATTTATGTTGTCTATAAGGTTATGTGTTTTCTGGAATGTTCATGGGATAAAACATCATTTCCTATTATCCAACTTGTTGGACTACATTCACCGTACACCACAGAACAATTTTCGTAATAATATGTTCCGAAATGATTGCACAAAAGTTCGAACTTTTATTAATTTTTAAACTAAAGCACAAAATTTTAAGAAATCTGTTGTTAGAGTATACCTGTTATTCAAAGAAAAAAAACCCTGTGATTCACATTTGGTAGCACTGGATCATATAATGCTTCCTGTAAAGGATTTAGAAAAATATTTTCGCCAGGCATGTTTCAATTTAAAGTTGATATGCCAAAATATAAATGAATATATAGAAATTAAAAAAAAACGGTACAGAAAGAGAAGTGCTGAATTAAGAGTATTAACAACAAAATGCAATTTAATGAACTAATTTTTAAGCTGGAAAAAAAATCAGAATTTCCGGTGGATTTTTCAAATCATTTTTGAACATTTAAATTGTCGAGACTGAGAGAAGCACCTCTTTCTTATGTTTTCATGGTGAACTCTTGTTCTGGTAGATAAATGCATGACACGCTTGAGTAAAATGAATGAAGAAAAAAAAGTTATGATTCTGTGTCTATGTTTTTTATCTGCATTATTTAAATAGACCCCACACTAACAACGAATTTCCCGCTGCCACTAGGTTAGCTGTTAAAGTTTCCTTAGAAAAATTCAAATGCGAGTCACTATCTCCTAGAAATTCTACATTTTCAAAGATCTTATGTCCACGTGTTATAGTTAAGTTGGATCTCTACCTCATGTACTGACAAGATGCTCAAAGATCACTTTAATAAACAGAAGATATTGAGATTTAAAGTTATGAGGTCTTTTTTTAAGGCTTGATTAGATATGCTGAATTATGCAGCTTTAGAATTACCACCAAATATTTACGAGCTTAAAAGTTTGAGGTGGAGATTCGAGTTTAAAACACTATCCATGAAAGAGACATTTCATACACTTACCTATGGGTAAAGGAAGAAAAAAAAAATCCACAACACAGAATACAGTGAAAAATATTTTATTTGTGTAAGTATGAATACAAAGTAATTTCTTTTTATATATATATATTCATTTATTTATATAAGGAAGTATTTGCCTCACACGAATATTCAGTAAAGGAAAAAAAAAGAACAAAAACAATGTAAAGGCCCCAATAACAATATTGCTGATTGCTTGTTAAACAAGAAAATATATATTATCTTTTCATATGTTTCTCAAATATCATTTATCAGAAAAATAATACACACACACACACAAAAAAAGGGCACTTTCATGAACGGAATATCACAGAAACCTGTCCTGCCTTGCGAAAAATGAGCACTTTGCGCAATTTTAAAGACATAGAAAACAGAGAAAATGCTTTGATAAGAATTTCAGAATTGGACTTTAATTAAACTTTAAAAATCCCTATAAGAATTTATTTAAAATAATAAAAATATTATTTCGTATAGGACAAAACTAAGCCGTAAAACTCATGGTTCAAAAATTACGTCGATTCCTGATACGTGTAATTAATACTAGTTGCCTGTGATACAAGTATCTAAAAGTAATGACTTATATTGAAATAATTAGAAGCAAATTTCAGCCGCATTAAAGAGGGCACTTTTCAAGCTTCTTGCTAAGTATATGATATTCAATATAAGCATTATTGGTTATTCTGTGGATGCTTAAATATTAATTGATTTCATGCTTTTACTAAAATCAATTTTTTTTAAAAAAATTATTTTACTCTCGAAGAAATTAAAATGAAGGAAAATTCCACATTCATATATTTTATATATGGCGTTTAGCTCATATCACTGATATAAATTCTACTTTCCAAAACCTGCTCTTAACCTTAGGGCTGAATTTTGCACATGCCTATTGGCAATTAGCTGCTGTGAAAGGCGGTTTGCAAAGATTAGTTATCAACATTATGCTATTTAAATCTAATCAATAGAAAATATGGATACAGATTTGAAGAAAGATTTTGACAATTAATAATGCGTTATTAATATTAATAATCACTTTTGATCGCCTTAAATTCTGCCACTCTGATACCTGACACAACCAATATTTCCTTGCATGTCAGGCATTCGATTTAATTTGTCCCTGGTTTGAAAATTTTGTTTCATCAAAAATATTCTTTTTTATGTACGATCATCCCAGAAGTGAATTTCTTATGGAATAGGAAACGAAGATTGCACATGGCCCATTCTAACTAGATTAACACCGGATATTGCTTATAAGAAAAACTTGCTTTAAAAATATGCTGGATTATTTCTTTTACTTTCTAGTAATGCAAGAAAATATGAAAGAATCGTTACAAGACGCTTTCGTTTTGCAACTAAGTGTCGAAAATTATGTGAATTAAAACGGAAAACGATGTCAAATAAAATTGCGAAAAGTGCATGTTTCTTCAAAAAAACATCGACAATAAAGCTGGATTGAAAATTTTCACAACACGGAGCTCTGACGTTGCAGTTAGAGACATTCTATCATCTATTTTTTTATGTTCTATTTAATTTCTTTCGTAATGCAGCTTTAAATTTGAAAAGTTTTTGTGATCAAAAGATCCCAGCAGTGTTTCGCTTAACAGTCCATCATAATGACGAAACTGTAGGAAGACTGTTTTCATTTTTATTAAAATCATGAACTTCAGTAACATGTATTTGGCGATTGTAACCACAAATTTTTGATTTTAATGTTTCACGAAAAATATGAAATAAATTGGCTATCAAGTTTTCATTTAATTTCAGTATCATGTAATGAAGCAGCCAGTAGCTATCAGAATTCTTTTATGACGTTGTTAATCATATCTGAGTATTTTAAATTTATATTTATTTTTAATACGTTATAAATCTTTAAGTGGACAAGAAAAATTTAAAACACTGCACGATAAATTTTACTAAGCTCCACCGAAAACTAATTCAGTTTTTCTTTCAACCCAATTATGGAAGCTAGTTAAGAAGCTCAAAGATTAAGAATTAAAAAAAAACAACGGAGACTATCGACCAGCATATACACCTTATCAAAGCACAAGAAAACAGTTAAAAAAAATAGAGCCTTTACATAGAAAAAAAAAGTCCATATTTTTTGTTTTTTTGATTTTCCACTCACAAAGGGTGTCTATACAACTTTTGACAACAGTAATTGGCACAAATTCAGGTATGAAAATAATTATTATTCCTAAACGATCGAATAGAACATGTCTCGTGAATGTTAGCTCTTCCAGCGACAAAGTTCATCGCCTGCTCATATTTTACAATATTTGAATAACACTTCTTTCTCTGTTTAAGGCACCGGGTTCATTGGTCAAAAGTGATCCAAGGATCAAGGGATCCTGTTTGACTGAAAGCCAACTTTTCCAATTACATTCTAGATTGCTTTGTAGTGATTCAAGTGAAAACCTTTACAGTTCTAGATGTACTTTCTAAAAAAAAGAATATTTATAAAGCAGGAGCCAACAGATTCAAATATCTTTCACACTATAATGTTCATATTTAGCAAGACATGTATAAAACACATAGTAGAGTTCACTACATATTTTTTTGTCATTCGAAAGATCACATGTAATTTAAGAGCCTGCGCACAAAAAACTGCCTCGATAAAAAGTTTACAGTTTGTGGGGTTTGCTGACCCCTGCTGCTTCTGGAACGATAATGCATGGTTCCTTAAAGCGGTTAAAATGGAAGGCGATGCTCCCTCTCCGAGGTAAGTTTGGAGGGATGGCCTGGAAGGTCTTTCAGCTTGGCTATTTGAAAGAGACGTTAAGAGAGTGCGCCAGACTTCCGAATTTCTAGCTGGACTGAGCCTTCGGGCAGCTTTTTCAGAAAATTCCAAGCTTCCGTTCGAGTCATGTTGGTCACCGAATGGCGGTTGATGGACAGGATTTCGTCGCCTTCTTCGAGATGACCTTCCTTGTCGGCTGAACCACCTGAAATGGATGGACAATTTATCAAGGAAAGTGTAAACAAAATAAAAATGCCAATTTAATCAATTGGATGTAAATATCATGACAAGCCATGAATAACGTAAATGAAGTGAATTATGTTCACAAGATAGAAAGGAGCCTATTCATAAAAATGCGATTATTATTGAACATATTAGATGCCCCTGACGCCATTCGATTCATGCCTGTTATTCACCTCATGTAGCTAATTAGATGACATTTTCTCTACTGTATTTAAAAGCTGGTAAAGAAGCAATTATCTAATTAGACAGGAAGTATGAAATACAAGCTTGAGTTATGGCAGGGAATGTGTTAAGTACTCCAATTGAAAAAAGTCACTCTAAATTTTTCTGTTGTTCTGCACTTATTTTGTTCTTTTATTTTACCATGTTAAAAAAATATGCTTGTTCAAAAGAACAAAGTGCGCTAATCGAAAAGTAATTTTAAATGGTAAACATTTTCAAGGCAAAAAAATGCATTAATTTTAAATTATACTGCTTGAAGTTAGAACTCTATTCGAAGCCTTGCAGAAGATTATTAAGAGTGATACATCTTTCTATTTTAACGATTATCCATATACAGTTTTGTGCCTTAGATTTGAAAGATTCATTTTGTGAATGAAGAAGAATTTTGAAATAGAAAATCGATCATAAAGATTCTTCCCTCCCATAAGAACAAAATTCTTTGAAGTAAGTATAATGTTTTTGTTATTCTTAGTTTCGAGTCTGCTCAACTATTTCATATTCTTAGTGCGTTTACATTTCTAATGAATAAATCAATGCACTGAAAGTATTACCTTTGAAAATCCTCTTAATGAGAAGAGGTCTGTCCCCTTGCGGAGAATCCTTGCCTCCTTCTATGCTGAAACCGACGCCTGTCTGGTCTTTTTGCAGTTCCACAAAAAGCACTTGGCCATCTGTAATAAACAGTACGATTCGTCAATATGATTCAATTTCTAGAAATAGTGATATAACAATTTCAAGAAAGCTAATATGCCTCAAGGCACTTAGTTCAGAATCAGTAGTAAAGATTTGTATGAAAAATTTAGTTAAATATTAAAAAAATCTCTATAAGAATGATTTAGGAACGGATCTTGACATTATGCTCCATTTCTAGATTAAGAAAGTGACCATTAATAGCAGATTCAGCGTGCATCAAGCACGCTTATCCTCTCCCAAACCTCCAGCAGTATGGAATTGAAGATATTTAAGAAAAGAAAACTGAAATAATTTTAAACATCTTTGAAATGGTGCCTTCAGTACACATTTAAAATCATGAGGGAAGAGGTGAAAGTTCACAGGAGGTAGACTAACTTAATTTGAATATTTTGTTTAATAAATATTTAGACTTAACCGAAAAGCTACAAAATTTCTTTTGTGTCTGATATAAAATTTAACGGCCTTTAAATCTACACAATTAAAGACGAACAGAGGGGACATTCATGATCGGTTGGACGTTCCTGTTCTTAGGAATTTGTGTTGTTTTCAAAACACTCCTTACAAAATAAGTCGGGAATATTTACAGTGTTACTCGGATAGAAATTTCATGAACTAATCAGCAAATAAAAACATGAATTCTTTCATAATTCATTTTAACCCTTACATATGAATACGACATACGAATTTAAACTTCCTAATTAAATGACACATCCTATTTTGGGATAATTATAATTATTTTAATTCCTACCATAATATAAGAGATAATGAGGCTTTTTAAGTGATTTTTTGCATTTTAAATTTCTCAATATTTTATATTTAATTGTTGATTAAAAATTAAAAATCCAGTAATTTGATGCTTGAATTAAACTCATCATTGTATGTGAAGGGGTTAAAATTCTTGATTACAATTTCAAGGCAAGACAGATTAAATTATCTAGCCTGGTTATCTAGACATTAGTAACTGATTAAATTTCAAATTTTAAAAGTCATACACTATTATCTAATTTTTAAAAGTGACTTTAAATTAAAGTTTTTCTTTTTATAATTGTGCAATAAAAATGGAAAGAAAATTACTACTTGGATTTTTCACATAATTAATTTCCTAGTTGAATAAGATTTCTGATGGAGACGGGAAGACACCCAATAACCTATCTGCCAAATTTTATTTTAAATTTTATTGAAAATTAAATTTTATTAATATTAATATATTTTAGGAAAGATTTCTTTTTTCATCAGCTCGCTATTTTTTTGGGTACTCGTAAGCGATTTAAACAATTTATAATTGCCATATGTTTATATCTTTGACAGCGTGAAATTGGAGCCAGGCATCCTAACATGAATAAAGATGCAAAAGCAGATGGAAATATATAAAAATTTATCTGAAGTACACACTTTAAAAGAAAATTGAATGAAAATAACGAAACATCAAACTTTCAAAATGCACTAAATTGTAATGCAGTGAATGATATTATTTAAAATAGCAAATATAATTAAGAAATACTTTTATAAATTTTATAAAACTGTTAAAATATTGATTCGTTTTGGAATAAAGACAGAAATCATACAGGATTTGAACATAACAATACAATAAAACTGAGCAATAGATAAACTTTGGTGTCGAACTTTAAAGTAATCATAAAGAAATCAATTTTATGTATTGAAGATTCTATTTACCTGCGTGGCTCTGAACAGGAGTGGGCTGCTTCTTTATTTCAGTGACGGTTTTGTTGGGGTGTTGGACATTGACGCTTCTAGCCAAGACCAGCAGGACCCTGGGATTGGGTGCCTTCAGGATGTGCAGCGCTTCACCATGGCTCACCCCTCGGACGTCTCGGCCGTTGATGGACATGACACGGTCCCCCTTGAGGACGCGTCCGTCCCGGTCTGCAATACTGCCAGCAATCACCTTGTGCACCTGCAAAAGAATAGACTTGCATTAGAATACAGAACACCAATATTTGAAATAAACAAAGCAGAGGCCTGTTTTCAATATTCTGCAGAAGTATGACATCCATAACATTTTGACTGAAGTATATCAAAATTATTGAGCGCACATCGCATATGTTATCGGTAACATTTTAATGTGATCCTCGGTCTAACGAATGGGTGGATGCGGCGTAAAAATGGAACTTTTTCGGACGAATCTATCTTGATAAATTAGAAAATGGATCTAAATTAATGTCTGTCAGATTAAATTACGCGTTTTGCTACTTCATAAAATGTAGTGAACATATATCAATAATGAAAAATTAAAAAAAAAAAGGTGTCGAGTTCAACACATTCGTATTTATTACACATCTATCATTTTTCCGCAGTTCTTTCACCCTTTCAATAAATGAATATGTCTGTCTAAGGAGAAACGCCGGTGGAGAGAGAGCCGTTTAATGTTAAGATTATTTTAACATGCGGATGATGAGAGAATATATAATGTATGTATTAAATCATCACATTTATTTACATGCGCATCGCCGTTTTTGAATTGAAAATATTAAACTCATTTATTTACATGCGCATTCTCATGGATACGATTAAGAACAAATCTTAAAGAAATACTATGAAATATAGAATTAAATTAGTTCAGCACTTAAGATTGACATTTTTGAATAATTGATGAGTTTCGGATAGTGTAAAAATAATTTCATTTCGACATATTTCCAAAATTATCGTTGTAAAATACCAAATTTAACTGATAAGAATGCGTCAGTCACAATCCATCAAAAGGAAAAATAATTAGAGACTTCCATACTATTTTTTATTGAAGTCTGTCAGAAGTATTGAGTGCACCTCGCACAGAAAAAGATGCCACCGACCACAGGTTTATATGACATTCTAATGTAGAAAAGCGAGGAAGTCATGGAGAAAACATTTTAGTTCTTATGAGGAATGAAGCAGACTTCCAGAAAAGAAAGGTTTTAGAGGTTACATTTTAAAAAGAAGTGAAAATGCATGCATGGCTCAGTTTTTATCATTTTATCTATTCTTGAAAACGCGTTAATCCAGCAAATATGTACCGTGATTTCTTTGACTTCGTAGTCAGCTCCTCCAGCGAGTGTGATGCCGACACTCCCTCCGTCCATCCCTTCCCTGCGCAAGAGAACAGGAAGCACTGTGAACTGACTGCCTGCACCTTCTGCTTGAAGCTGCTTCTCTGCTTCCTGCACCAGCATCTGCACCTCCTCATCCTGCACTTCTTCCTCACGGACAGCGGAGGAGACTCTTCTAGGAGAGGCAACGGGAGGAGTGGCCGTTACTACTGCTGGTGCTCGATTCACTGGAAAGAGATAAACAAAAATAATCAGAAATTAGCAATTGAATGATGTCTAGGAACGTTTTCATAAAATATAACTTATACTGGAACACGAACTGACTATTAGAGCATGCAGACTGCTAATAATTTTTTTTATCCTTAGATAATAGATTAGTTCACTACACTTCTATAGTTGAAAAAAAGAACGTTTTAATTATTTTTGCAGAAGTATTCTAGATGTGAAAGTGGTCACTAGTGGTCAAATGAATAGAGGTGAAAATTTGCTACAGAGTTCTGGGATTACTTCAGAACTTTCAAAACGATAATTGCGCCTAGTCGTTGATTACTCAGATAGATTCTGGGAGGAATTTTGACCAAATGTATGTCCGATGGCGGTTCAGAAGCGGGATTTTCTACATATTCCAATCACTAAATATGATGATTCCATGTAAGTAATATCTCTGCATATTATGTATATAAATAGTTATCATAGATTCAATAGCTGAGCATGCTAATAATTTCTACATTATACGAGTGCGCCACACTAAATAGAAGTTACCTTTTCAAGCATGGAAGTCAAAGGTGCATATTATTGATTCACAATGCCTATCATATAGTAATGAAGTCATAAGAGAGATCTCATTATAATAAGATTGGCCATAATGATCCATAAAACCAGCGATGGTTAGTCCAATGGGATTGCAATTCTTTCAGCAAATACTGACGTTTCATACATTTCTTATCTTACGATTTCAATATCAGTATGTAAATAAAGACAAAAAATTATTAAACCTATTCAACATCCATAATTTACTAATAAGAAACCTCCTATCGTTTCACGAAATTCTCTACCGAAATAAAAAAAAAAAAGTGCTTTGAATTGTTCACGTTTGTTGTGAAAAATGGTTTATAAATTGCTTAGTGTATACATCGAAACAAATATAAAGAAAAAAATTATTCTAAGAAAGCTTAAAAGAGTACAGCTTGGGAGTAAAAAAGATTGAAAGAGCACTTGTAATTATATAAAAAAAGGGGGCTTCAGAACTTTGCATTCTCCTTTTTCTCTCTCCTCCCACCACCCATTCCTAAACTGTTTTCTTGAATAGCTGAATAATGAATAGAAAATAATTTTAATTCATTAAACTCTCCTCCTATTTCTCTGGTTGCAAAATAATGACATATTTTGAAAAACATTTTTAGACTTGTAATATTTCGAGCTTAAGCTTGCAATCCTATTCATTTGTTTAAGTTAAAATACAGAAAATATAACATCTGTATTTGAATGCAATATTAGCTCAAAAAGCTTGCAATCATATTCATTTGTTTAGGTTAAAATATAGAATACATAACATCTGTAATGGAATATTAGCTTGACTAAACTTATAATCCTACTAAGTGTTCAAGTTAAAATACAGAAAATATAACATCAGTAATTCAATGTAATGTTAGCTTAACCCTTTAAAGGGCCATTTTTTTTCTAGTCATATTATGTTAAAATATTTTTAGACTTGCAATTAGAATAAGAAAAGGGATTCATTTAGCTTATTAGATAAATTTAATTTGATTAATTAATTAATTTGGTTAATTAATAATTAAGTAACAAATCAAGACACATCTTTCTGTGTAAGATAAAGAACTGAAGCATCTAAGTTTCTGTCTTTCTAAAAAAATGTGTCAGAACTTATCCCAACCTACATAATTCCATACAAATATTGTTAAATTTGGTGGGAAGCATTCTTCCCACGGCCTTAGAAAGGGTTAATTGAAAATAATATTAGCTCAAAAAGCTTGATAACACATTTGCAATTATAAAAATATAAGAGCTGCATTCTTCTAATGCTTTTAAATATCTCTTTCTTACTTCCCTCTCACTCATTTTTCCTAAACTATTTCCTTTGAATTTATTTTTTAATCATTTTGATTTAGCATTCTCATAAGAAAATAATTCCAATTCATTAAACTCTCCTCCTATTTCTCTGGCTGCAAAATAATGACATATTTTGAAGAACATTTTTTGATTTGCAGAAATATTTCGTGCTTAAGTTTGCAATCCTACCCCTTTGTTTAAGTTAAAATACATAAAACATAACAGTTGTGATTGAATGTAATATTATTAAAAGACTGTGATTGAATGTAATATTAGCTAAAAAAGCCATGATTGAATATAATGTTAGCTTAAAACGCTGTGATTGAATGTAATGTAAACTTATAAAGCTTGCAATACTACTCATTTGTTTAAGTTAAAATACAGAAAATATAGCATTGTGATTGAATGTAATGTTAGCTTAAAAAACTGTGGTTGAATGTTAATATTAGCTTGACTAAGCCTGTACTCCTACTCATTTGTTTAAGTTAAAATACAAAAAATGTAACATCTGTATTTGAATGTAATGTTAGCCTAAAATGCTTGACAGCACATCTGTAATTATAAAAGAATAAGAATTTTGCATTCCTCTAATTTTTTAATCACCTTTTCTTACTTATTCCCCTCTCATTTTCCTAAAATGTTTTCTTTGAATTCATTTAAAATAAATTTCTCTTTAATATTCTCACGAGAAAATAATTTTTCTCCTATTTCTCTGGCTACAAAATAATAACATATTTTAGGGAACATTTTTAGACTTGCTGTAATATTCGTGCATAAGCTTGCAATCCTATTCATTTGTTTAAGTTAAAATACAGAAAATATAACATCTGTGATTGAATATAAGCATATTGGCTTAGTATACGTTCACATATAAAGGCAATTAATATCTTGGTTAGCTTATTCATGCATCGTTTCTGAGTTGGCGAGTCATTAGAGTGAAAGATTCAAGACAGATATTAATACATGGTATACAGTTTCTACCTCTTTACAATCTATTTTCATTGTTCTAGCTCTTTGTATTTCGGATGTTACAACTTAAATTATATCCCTTAAAAGGTTTCTAAAAACTTTTTTCAGGCAAAAGCAGTGAATTTACATGAACATAATACATATACTTTTTTCTTATTTGAATTTTGATCCTTTCTTGGTTTCTGCCTTTTACGTACGATGGGATTTCTGAAATTTGCACTTGTATATTTTTTCAATCACCAGGTCACTGGCATAAAAAAAAATGTTTATATTTAGCGGAAATTTTAATGACACGTTATCTTGAGAAAAAGATACGTAGAGTCCAAAAATGAAGTTGGATAAACCAAAAAAATTGACAAGTGGGTATTTACCGAAAATTTTTTTATCTGCCGAAAAGTTCCTTTGGAAAGTTTTTGGTTGAATAGACGAATGAAAGATTAAGAAACACAAGCTATGGCAGCCGACACAATCTGATTTGCTAATGGCCAGGGTCACTTCGTTTTTCAACTGTTTTATCTGGCAACACGCCTGTAAACAAATTCCCGAAAAAGATCGTCGTGTGGTGGGAAGGCGTTATTGCGAGAAAGCGGTAACTTTGTAGTTCCAACAGAAACGATTACAAATCATAGAAACATGAAGGGAGCGCTGACATGTTGGGTGCAAAGGGAAGATAACGAATTCTCTGTTGGAAGCTTCTCTTATGAGTAATCGGATTAAAGATAAGGTGGGAGGGGGGAAGGGTGCTCGATAAGTGCCATAGGCGAAGATTTTGACTATTTATCAGTGCAGGAGCTTGTGAAAAAATTTCTGGTCATGTTCTCACCTCTTTCCTGTTTACTAATAGTTAAACAGAGAAGGGATTTATTTCAAAGAATTTCCCCCCATTTAGTCTAGACAAGAGTTATTTTTGGAACCCGTCATGGGTAGAAATTTTTTTAAAGAAATTTGAGTCTGAAAGTCCGAATATGGTAGTATGATAACGTTTTAGACCTGATTCGTCTGTCCTTAAATTATTTCTAAAAATTTGTTCAGGATTATGGCAACGACAATGTGTCCATGAAATATGCACTTAATATTGTGGAGTTGCGAGTATATAGGAGCTAAAACAATGAAAAGAATTGTTGCAAAATATATCTAGAAATATTTTTAAAAATAAAGAATTTTTTTTTATGAATATAAAAGTGTATCGGAATAAAATAAATTTACTGAATTTCAAAGTAGTGTAAAAATGATTTTGTGCTATAAGGGAGAGATAGGGAGAGGGACGGAGAGATTTGTTAAAAGCTAAATAACTAATTCGTGTTTTGATTTAAATGAGTTTATACATTCATTTTTGTGAATTTTAAAATTCAGTGTCATACACAGAAAAATTTCCAGGAACTACAATTTTATTAAAATTCTTCTGCATGCTTTCTTAATGTATAAAAAATTCTTGTTATGATATATAACAAAAAATATCGAATCACTGTTTGATCTATCCACTGTAAATTTTAAAAATATTTCGTAAAATGCGAAACGTATTTTATCAGTAATATTTCTAAATAATACAGTAAATCTAAAAATGCTCTGGCTTTTAAATAATTTTTTAGCCATTCATTACATCACTAAGACAGGAGTTATGTTTAAGATTCTTATCCTTTACAGCATAAATATAAAGTAATACATTCTAGTTCTAATGACTGAACCAACAAAATCAACAAAACCTTAAGGAGGAAGAAGTGGGCAGTTTCTGTTGGTCAAAAAGACTAGAGTATCCTGGACAATGTCCAAAGATAGAAGTCTGCCTTTATTCCTTTAACTTAACCATAAAGTCAATCTCCAATGGATCCCATCACACGTAAACATTAGTGGTCGCTGATATATTGGCCAAAAAGAGTAGTGAGAATGAAACGGCCACTGGCTCTTCGCTTACTTATCAAGAACTATACTCAAATGAAAAATCTAAACTTAATTTAATATGGCGTATTCCACCTGCGCACCAGTGATACACGGGAACATCCCCTGGCATTCTGCTGGAAATCAGATGTGACCGTGACTCCTAGACTCTTCTGGCTACACTAAAAAGTGGCCACCTTAAGTAACTTTCCTTTGAAAGTCAAGAAAAAAACCATTCCGCTTGTAAAAAATGCAGTGACCATCCAGTTTCACCGGATGACATTCTGAGTTGCAACGGACTTTTATAAGGGAGACTTAACATCCGACCCTCTTATTATTATAGATTTTTTTAGCGGTCAACAATCTACTGGAGCTGATCTGACATATGTCAGGTCTTTTGAGGATAAACAACAACGATAACAGAGTCAACAGAAACTAAAGTGTCATTAAAATTTTTCTATGCATTCCCCTATAGCTTACCTGGAGCAGGAGATTTTTTGGGCTGTTCGATTTCCTTGGTGCCGTTCTCGAAACTCCTTCGAATATCGCTGACGCTCGTCTTCGCTGCGTAGGAGGCCGTGCGCGAAGACCAGTCAGATCGCGTGAAGTCAGCTCCCCTTCTGTTTCGGGGCTCGTTGTTCCAGGATTTGGCACTGTAAAAGAGGAAGGCATGAAAGAAATTAATTGAAAAATTATATTTCTTAGCTAATTGCAACATTTAAGCTAAGGCAAACATTTAAGAAATCCAAAATAGATAAAATGGATTTTTTTTAAAATCGAAAACTATATATTGGACAACAGTGTGCAGTGGAAGGTTCGTAATCATCACATAAGACACCACTGAACTGTAACTGTGGCCAGGCGTGTGATTCTCTTTAGAGATAAGAAGGAATTACACTGCATTTTTACGATTACTTGATTATATCAGAAGTGAAAATTGTAAATGAAGAAAATATAAATTAGTGCATCATCTCAAATGTTTTAAAAATTAGGAATAAAGCTGAGAACTTTCGGATAGATTAGAGCAGATACGGATAAAAATGAAAGGAAATGGAATTAGGATTTTGTTCAAATAAATAGGGTTAATTTGCTTCTAATTAGTCCTAATAATTAAACGGAGTAGAGCAATGCTAATTTCTGTATAATGATTTTATTTCTCAGTGCATTTTATTTGAAAGATTTTAAGATATATCCTCAATCAAGAATGAATATTTGCATTATTGAAACTCTCAGACTAAAAAGAATCATTCGGAATTCACACCACATGGTTCATCTACTTTTAAATCAATTAAAATTGTCTTAAATAGGATAGTTACTACATTATTTTTGAAAATAATCTTACATAATTCTCTAATGACCCTTAACCGGTATTCAGAATAATTGAATTGTTATCAAAAGTAAAAAGGAAAGGTATGTAACATTTAAGAATTTTAACAAATTGGGTGAAATGAAATCATTAATTATTAGCATGAATAGTGAATAGTAAGTCATACGAGTAAATATAATAATAAAGCCTTTTTTTTAATCGTGGATACATGAATAGGAAACTATTTTCGGATCTTTCACGTTTTTATATTCATTCACATCTTCAAAAGGATGTTAATTTTTTATTTATAAAATTTTATATTTGTAAAAAATTTGCGATTTGAAAATTCTTCAGTCGTTTCTAAAAAAACTTTTGAAATTGACGAGAACAAAAAAGAGGTTTTGTTAGTCAACTAAATATTGTAAACGAATATATATTCCTGATCACACTTTTATTCATTTAAAATGTAATTTGGTTGCTTTTATAGATGCGAATAAATCGTTGGCTAGATTAGTGTTTCACTTTATGATTTCAATATAGTTATTATAAAGGGATCTCAATATTTTAAATCTTTATAAAAAGGCGAAAACGCTATTTCTTGTCCAGTATTCTTCCATGCATTCGTATCAGAATGGGCGAGGGACATTTGATCCGGAAGCTCACTAATCGCGCGAATACAGTCTATTCTCATTACAATCCCCCCTCAGGTCATAAACTTTCTAGTCCCGGTTTCTGCGCCATCATATTCTTTTTTTTATATAAATGAGCTATTTTATACAATATAACATAACTTATAGGTTAAGTAGAGGTATATTCAAGTAATGACAGTGACATTTATTCGCTTAGACTGGAACAGTTTAGAGCTCTGACCACAGTATAAGTTTATAGAATACATTGGTTGGTAGTGGTTCCTACCTCGAATTCCTGTGACCATTGCTGAGAGCTACAGGTGCCTGCGTGTCTGGGGTGACCGGTTCCACCGTCTTGTGAGAGGGAACAGAATCTATTGCCTCATCATCTTCTTCTTTCAGAGTTGTTTTGCTGGAGCCGCTGCTGCTTCCTTCACTGTCTCGTCGAACAGCTCGAATAGTCTACACAACAGGAAGTGTTAAAAAAAATAATAAAAAAGATGGAAATTTGGTTGAGTGCGATATCCTTTGAATTAATTGATTTAAAGTATAAACGAAAAAAGAGTCTAATCTAGAAGTGCTTGAATGCCAGTTACTATCATGCAGGTTTATACAAAGTAATAAATAAAAAAATAATAAGAAGAAAGGAAATTCAGTTGACTGCTATGACCTACGAATTCATTGATTTAAAGTAATAAACGGAATAGAGTCTATGCTAGAAGTGCTTGAATGCCGTTTACTATCATGAAGGTCTACACAACATAATAAATAAATAATAAAGGGAATTTAGTTGACTGCTATGACCTTCGAATTCATTGATTTAAAGTAATAAACGGAATAGAGTCTATGCTAGAAGTGCTTGAATGCCGTTTACTATCACGAAGGTCTACACAACATAATAAATAAATAATAAAGGGAATTTAGTTGACTGCTATGACCTTCGAATTAAATGATTTAAAATAAGGAACGAGAAACAGTCTATGATAGAGATGCTTGCATGCCGTTTACTTTCATTCATGCAGGCGATTTATAATCTGGAATCAAAATTTTAGAAGTCCTGAAATAAAATTTTAACTAATGGACGGCTTATCAAATAAGTTTTAACTAAAATAAGGCGTTAAGCTGATCAAGAAAAGGTCCAATAAAAATTCCTACGATAAGCAAAACTTGCTTAAACAATGATTTGAAGGCATCAAATTAAATTAAAAAATCCCATTTGAATGTCATGATAATAAATAATCCTAGATCAGATCCTATTCCCTCCATAATAATCTATTTGAATTTCATAAATAAAATTTCTTAAAATGGTACAACAATTTGGAATAAATTCTGTGGCAAAAGTTTTAAGCTTAACAGCAATTTTTCTCTCTCTTTATATTCTAAATATATTGAGCTCTAAAAGCGAAACGATATTCACCTCTTCATAGGAATGGCTCCATCCGTTGGAGTCGTGGGTCTCCTGCGAGCAACTTTCCGGAGAGGAGCGGGAGCTAGAGGAGGTGACCCTGGAGAAAGGAGGCGCCTTCCTCTCGGAAGAGAAGGAGGAGGAGTTGCGAGGCATCAGAGAGGGGGGAAGAGTACTGCTTTTCCTGAAATGTAAACAATCATGAAAAAGGCGAAATAGCAATTATTCAGGATGACACACTCTTTTGTTCGAAGTATATGTAGAACTTCAGTTATAAAATATTAAACTATCACGAAATAAATTGATAGAACAGTGCTTCTTAAATTATGGATCACCCACAAATATATCAAGATGACGAAATTCCTCACAGAACCCTTTTCTTTCAGAATTCACAATATTAGAAGTAAAAAATTTTCAGAAAACCAAATTCTTAATGCTCTAAATGGAATCGACATGAAATTAATTGAAATCTTAATCGAATCATTTCAACTGAGTCAACGAAATCTTGTCCAACCTAATTCCACCATCACAATTGCAGATGTGAAAGCTGTGGCCAGATTTAGATTTAAAAATCCACCCTCTAGGAAGCCTTTAATCACTGGCTTTGATTTCCCTAGAAATGTAACAACTACACTATGCTAGATAAAGAACAAATAAGGGAATGAAGATCCTTCCTGACGGGACAAGAACCTATATTTACTGCAAGAATTGCTCGGAAACTCAGCTCACACCGAGACACATCTTCGAGTGTCCATCTATTACCGCAGATATCTTAAAGCTTGGCTGGTTATCGCTGATGGATCCATTTCGGGAGATCCTTTACAGCTCTGAAGCGCAACGCTGGCGGCAGTGGTCCTCCGGACTTTTGACAATATCTGAGACTTTCTTTCCTCACTTTTTGCATTTCCATGGACACGACGACAACAATAACAATTGAATATTTTACAACTTCAAAATTTAATACAGAAATTTACTGCAATTTCAATTTTTAATGCAGAAATGACATCACGAATTCCTTTCCCTCAAGGAAAAAAAAAGTTAATTTCTTTAATTACTTTATAATTTCACTAAGTACGAAAACATGCACATGTATGTAGTAAAGAGAAATAAGTAAAATTCCAATCAAAAATGGAGGAAAACAAGAGTTCTTTGAACCCGTGGAAAAAAAGATTCTGCAAATATGCAAACAAGCTATGAAAATTACCGCATCAAATTGGGAAAGATTAGCAGAGAACAATAAATTAACAAGAAGATTTATAATAAAAAGTTTAACGAAGTGTAATATTCTCGGTAATAGAATACTTCGCAACATGATCACAAAATTCATCAAGTAACTAGAATTTCTTTTCTTCAGAAACAGCAGGTGGGTTATTTGGTTGAAAAAAGCGGTTACTTTTGTTTACATTTCTATTTTCAAAGAAGAAAATTTACAAATATTCCTTTTTATCTCATAAACAATTTGTTACATTTGTGAAACAATCCAAGAAATTAGCTGCTATCAACTTTTTCTTAACTTTATTTAACTTCCATTTGAAAAAACCATTTTTGCAGAACTCGAATCGCAGGTATTTTGATTTCGACAGAGTGGTATCAGTTTTTCAATGGGACACTTTCCGATTTTAGTTTTTTCATCGGAATAAGTTCGAAAAACTTCACGGAATGGAATGTATTCCAATTCCTTCATGGAATGAGAAGACACACTTCATCATTCAAAGAGCCTTTTCTCGGAAGCAGTCCATTTCCATCTGATAAGAAATGCTGTTGACTCGCAGCTCTTACAAGTGATCGATTCGAGGATAAATCTGACGGCACCATTTAAATCGAATCAGTGACGCGGCCTTGAACGACTCCCGCATCTCACAAGTAACGATTCCGCGAAAAGTTTCTTCCAGGTTACGAGATGATGAGATTTGTCTGTAATTACAGATGTCCTACAAAAAAAAAAATGAGCTTGAATAGGTGGGGGCACTTCTATTTCTTTGCTGTCTTCCGTGCAGAGGATGCAGGCCTCATTATGTTCGCTGTTGCAGCCCACCAACTCTATGGTCTGCGGTGGAGGACATTATGGAAGCGCAACAGGTGCTAGGCAGGAGAATCGCTCGACCTTGCCAAATATAAAGGGAGGGAATCAAGAAATGAAATCAAACAGAATAAATGGGTAAACCCATTTGTCGCCCAAGTTTAAGGCGGCTGCTCGGTGAAATCTCAATTGATGTCTGAAAAGTTATTATTAAGTGGAAATCAAGGTTATTGAGAGGACCATAAAAAGAAATTACGGACAAACGTAACTATATAAATTTTTAATAACAAATATTTTAAGCACATAAATAATTAAATATTTAATAATATAAATAATTCTGTAATAACCTTTATTGAATGAGAATATCCAGCTTCTATCGTCTTTTGAGGGTATCAATAAATTTGAAGTCATGTTCGCAAAATTACTACAGCAATTCAAAATATCGCATTTTCAGATCTCAATCGTTTTGATAGAGATTATTCAAAAAATGCAATTCTGTTCATTCAAAGGACCTCTAAACGAAAATCGTTCTGGACTCAAACCAAGTTTTCTTTGACAGTGTGAAAATGCAGTTATTTAACAAGGTACAAAAGTATAAGAATATATTATATTGTTGCACAACCATTTGTTCATATATATTTTAATTCTAATTTATTTAATTAATTTTCAAGATTTTATCTTAACTTTATTCCCATAGTAACTTTATTCTAAAATATTCTCTTATTTCGTGATGCAATTCCACTGTCTCTACTTAATTAATTCAAGAGAAGCTTTGTTAAATTACTGAATCAGCTAAAAGTCTAATTTTCTCACACTCCGCGTGAAGAGGCAAAATACCGCTGATGAGGCAAATTCTTTTTTGAAATCTCCCTGTGTTTCCCCTGCCTTCTTCGCGCGTGTAACGAAAATCCCTATCGAAATCTCGTAATATATAAGCGCTCTGAAGAAATGTTTTCCCTATCAAAATCATAGGTTATATAAGACCAGGGATAAAATGTCCAAGAGCTTTTCCCTCATTCCTCTCTGTGTCGTCCAGTGTGCTCATCGCTTGTACATATGCCTGCTTCTTAAAAAGGAAATAAAACGACGTCGCGAAATAGCAAGTCTCTTCACTGTCTTCAAACTGCATCCTGCTTCACATAAAATAATGTTACACATACACATACACGCACGCACGCACGCACACACACCCACGCACACACACACACACACACACACACACACACACACACACACACACATGCACAAAAAGTTGTGCAACAATATAATATATTCAAATTATGTTTTGTTTTGAAGATATTTGATATCTTTGAAAAACAGTATCGTTATAAAATGGCCAATAAAATCGTTTCAATAAAAACAAAAGACTAAGTAACTAATCGATGCTAATAACAAAAATGATATGACCGTCTTTCTTTAAATTCTAGATGCAATGATAGATGCCCTGATCACCATTTGGCGATTTCGGGAATTTTACGAGCACAATTCGGCATCAAAAATATATTTGGTGCACTTGATAGTTTAATTTCATTCTGCATATATCAATCAATATTGCATGTTTAATACACAATGTATATTAAACATACATTCCAGTGTATTCATTCCTTTAAAACAAGCGAACAAATTTGAAATTCTTCTGTAAGTGGAATAGATCTGAATTGTCATATTTGAAGTCTTACATTTTTGGTTTGGTTTTTGTATTATAAGAAAATACCGTACATGAATATGTAATTTACAGATGTTTATTCACTCATAAATCTGTGACATTATTTGATTCGCTCATTATAATGTATTTATTTTTCACGTACAATAGGTACAATAGTGAATTAATATTGATACTACTTTTGAAATTCATCAATGGCATCAAGAACTCTAACATACTGGAGCATTGTCTGCAACAGGAGTAGTAAGATACCATTCTAATTGTTAGAAATATACGAAAAACCTTCAAAAAGTAAAAGAAAAAAGCAAACTAAAGTTCGTGGCCTCATTCTTCAAAATTCGATCTGTTTGATCGAGGAGAGATGGACTCGTTCTCACATTTACTGATCTTACGGAAGATTTCTTTCGGCGTCTCGAAACTGTCCTTTGACACTGATAAAGAGATGACGAACGATTCTTCCTCCGAACTTTCCAACTGTTGATAAAGACCGATGGGATGGGAGGGATATTTACACGAAAACTGAAACGGGTGGGTTTTTTTATCACATATTTCAAGGGAAATATGTTAAGAGTGGTTTCACTGTTTTCAAGTAACTTGGTTTTTTAATTAATAATATTTAAAGACTTTTAGGGCGAATTTGAAGCATTTTCTTATATCTCCTTTTATGAGAATCTTTTTTCTTTTTTCATGTGTCTATTTCTTTATGTGAGTAAGCGTTTTCCAACGGTCGAATACACACCGGAATAGATTAACGTCTAATATTATTCACAGACAATGGATAGTGATCATGTTTTAAATAAAAAGGATGCACTTAATAATAATAATAAAAAAAAATATTTTCTGTTGTTTTGAAGCAATATTACACACACACATATATATACATACACACGCTCTCTCTCTCTCTCTCTCACACACACACACACACAGTAACATAATAAAAACAGATTAATGTGATTTCTCTGATATTTAAGAATTTTGATGACGTTAATCCATTTATAACGATAACCGAACTCGGTAAAATCGACTATATTTCTATCGTATGAAGGAAAGTCAACTAAAATCAATTATATTGCTACCATATGAAGGAAGAAGGGGAAAAAAAACTTATTTCAGGATTTTCTGTAATTTATTTCAAAACGAACAATTAAAAATTCATTAACTGTTGCCTATCAACATTTATACTTTCAAAAATTTTAAATACAGTTCTCACTTGCTTTTTATTATATTATTTTTTTTAATTTTATGTTTGTTGAATGATGTTGCCAGCTGGGCTTAAAAATACCGATTATTTGACTCATTTAGCATTTCATAAAAGGTTTCCTTCAACATATTCATTCCCTTTCTTAATCATCAAAATTTCTTGGTTGGTCTTACTCAGGGTCTTACTTACTTGGTTGGCCTTACTCAGAAAAAGCTCACAATTTTTCAAAATTTTATAAAGAAGAAGCTATGAACTTTTTAGTAGCGTAACACCGCCATATTGAATTTTTTTTTGGTAAATTCTCATACTTGCTTAGAGATTTCAAATTTGTATTTGGCATTTACATTAATTTTTTTATATTCATTTTGCTTTCATAATTCAATCACTGGTAACATTGGCTTATAATTGTACAACCGATTTCAAGACAGGCCTGGTAGCACAGCTATTTTGTCAAACAGATTCAGACCAGCCTAATTCAGACATCCCCTTCCATGAGAAAAATGACTCCCAGATACTTCCTTTCCAAGTGGAGCAATAAATTTCAGGAACGCCAATCGTCAACGCTGGTTAAAAATGAAGAATTGGCCATTTATCTATTTCAAACCTGATACCGTTAAATGATGTAATTGATGATAATAAATGAATATTTTCGCATGCATTTGAATACGTCGATTCGTAATCAGAGAATTTTGGTAATGTAAAACGATTGATAATATTAACCGTGATCACATTAGATCAATGATGAATTAGAATTAAAAATATTTTAAAGAGAAGATAATAAAAGAATTTTGATATTTTGAAGTAGAATTATTAACGCGGAAAGAAGAAAATATTATAGATAATGCACGAAATGTCTATCCTTACAAGCATCGTCGTTTAAGAATTCCTTCAAATGTGCGTTCCAAAAGCTTCCTAAACAAAAGAGTGCGGATAGTATCCAAACTGCCCAAGAGATGGCGCTGTCTACCTCACCTACACTCAACAAGCTGGGTTTACATCAAACAGGCTGTGCTCTACTCCGTCACGACCGAATCATCTGAAATTACACGGACTACTTCAGACCTTATCGATTACATCGAAACTTTTAATTCCATCTTGAATACAAATAAGGAGGAATAAAAAATGATGCGAATATTTATGAAGTCTTCAGATAAGATGTTTTCTCCCTTGTTCACTTCTCATGCAAAAAAAGAATAACTTTTTATCTCTTAAGTTTCTGCTTTTCGCAAACAACATTTTTTGAAAGATAAAACTCATAACGTGAGTATTAAAAACAAAATAATGCATGTTCTTACTTGGTAAATCTTTACAAAGATTACAGGTATAATAATAATGATGTATTCAATTTTCCCAAATTTTTCAAGACGTAAGTTTAGAAAAGGAATTTATATTGTTTTTATATTTATCAAAAATAATGCTACGGAAATATCGTTTTCTCATAGAATTTAAATAAAAGTTCGAACATTTCAATCATAATATGAATTATTGCTTCTCGGTGTTTATTAAATATTTGTATTTATATCTAAAAAGGATGAGTCAAAATATGCTGCTCTTTCTAATGCCTTGAATTTTACAGGATGCTCATTCAAATTTTATTTAAAAAAATCGAACATAGTGAATGTTAATTGTAATTATCTAACACCATTATTGTTTTTTAATCAAACAAGCACCATAATTTTCAATCAAAAAATCATGGTTAATTTTTGAGTGTTTATGGCGTATAAACGCAACATAATTAAAATTTTCTAGAGAATTGTTTTATTTGCTTTATATGGAAGATGTTTGCACACTGGAATTATAAGCAATGTTTTGTGAAAAGGTAGAAAATAGTTTGAAGAAGTATTGAGATAAGTGGACTCAGTTATGCAAATTGGAAAACAATTTCAAAACAAACAAATCCTATATCAAAACATTATAAAAAATTGTAAAATATATATTATTCCAAAATTCATTATTGTACACTCAGCATAACAGCTGCAAGAGATTTAGTTTTTTTTGTACGACGTCATATTGAATAATCTGGAACCATCAAATGATGACCTCTTCTTGCGCCCGATTAAAGCTACTCTCGATAATACAAATTGACGCATAATGACTAGAAATATTCTGTGACACATATTTCGCTCAAGCGTGATCATATAAGATGGCAGAAAATTCATTAGGAACCATATTCATGATAGATAAATCCAATTCACCATGATAGCACAGCTAAAATAGATAGTGAAGTTGCCCTTACCCTTTAATGAGTGTCGTGGAAGTGGTGGAGTTCGAGAAAAAGGTAGTTGAAATGGAGTTAGATCTGGAATCTTTTTTAGGCATTGGAGGCGCAGCGGAGATAACAGGTGGCGGAGGTGGCGAAATGACGTCAGAGCGTTGCTCCCACCTCTCAGCCAAAGCTTTGAACTTCTGGACGCTACCGGAAGGTTCGATGGACGCTCGCAGGACCGTCTGTTGCTGGCTAAGTCGCTTCGGACGCAAGTCCACTTCCATCTCCGTGATCTCATTCTTAGATGAGTATCCCCTGCTGAAAAGCAAAAAGATTCTTTTGTATTTTGTCCACTATTTTTTTTTTTTAAGAAAATAGTAGTAAGGAAAAAAATTGAGAGTTGAAATTTTAATATTGGAATCAATTCATACGATGTCCACAAATGTACTTTCACATGTCCTTTACGTGTGCATCAAATTGTGCTGCTTCATGAAACGACATGCATTCACTTGCGGAATATCTTAGATTATTCTTAACAAATTTTTGATTAGGAATAAAAATGTGTCATTGCTCAGTTTTTTCGGTTGTTATGATGCAAAAAAATAAAAAAAATAAAAAAGGATTATCGCCGTATGACAATGTTTTTCCAGGTTCCTATGCAATAGTCTTCAGTTATTAAAAGCATTCACGATGAAAATTGTAAGACTACATCAAACTATATACTGTTTTTTTTAAATATAAAAATAAATGTTTTTACCAACACAATGGTGTACAAATTTATTAGCTTAATAAATATTTTTTTAAGAATATAATAAATAACTAGGTAACATTTATAATATAATATATATAATGAATCTTAAAAAGTAAAGGCAATTCAGATAAGATTTACTTTAATAATACAAATAAGTAGGAATGACTCCAACGTCAATAGAAAAAAATTAAATAAAATACAAAAAATTTAAAAAATAAATTTAGGTAATTTCTGAAGCAAGAATAAAATTGCATTTAAAAAAATTCATATACAGTAACGAAAGGGGGAAAAAAACATTATTTCAAATGGAAAAGGATTTTTTTTTTGTTGTTAACAGTAGCAATGGCACGATGCGGTGCGGACTCTATCACATGATAAAAATAATTAAGATGCTTGCTGATTCTCTGAAACATTTTTATATTCACTAAATGCTTTTTCCTATATTAAATACTGAAGAAAATTAAACATGCACAAATTTATCTCTACATATAATGTAATATTATTGAAATATTAATGAAAGGTATTTCATTTAGACACAACGTCAGAGTCAGTTTTTGATATATTTTATAATTTTTTAATACACCCTTTGTTGTAACATAGTTTATAATGAAAAATAGTTATTAGGGGTAGAATTTTACGTATATATTTATTTATCATAATTCTCTCGCACCTTTTCACAATTTTTGATTCGAATTTTATAACTAATAAACTCAAGAAAGAGCAAATGCAGCTGTATTTTGAACTGAATAATTTCAAGATGTAACAAATCCTTTTCAAAATACATTTAAATGTTATCGTGCTGATAAAATAAAGATGTCCACAGTTACTGCAATAATGAATATTTGAAACTGTTGCAAACATTTCCATATTTGCCTTTTTATTTGTATACTTAAAAAAGAAAAAAGAAGACTCACATTTTCCGATTTATTTATACAAGCATATGACAATGGTAAAGCAGCTATTAAATGTAAAGTCTGACTTTTGTTGACACACAAGTTTGCAAACAATGAATATTCTTATATCTTCATAACCATACCCGATAGTCCTCAGAGTCTACATAATCACAAAATACCCATGCATTGCTTGATACAATATTTTAATTTAAAACAGAAATTATTAACTCTAGGAGAATTTCATTTTCTTTGGTAATGGAATTTTACATTCGGTTTGTTTATTCAGCTTTCGCATGAATGAAGACAAAATGGAATTTCTTATCAACATAGGAAGAGTGACCGACTGAAAATAGATAAATCAGACTGATAGTTAGATAAAACTATTACCTGTATCGTGATTCAGTGTGCGTTGGAGGGGGTTTAACAGACATCCAATCCGGATCAGGCGATTCGGCTGTGACATCTGAAAGGTAGTCTTCCGAGTTGCCGTCCATGGGTCTGTGAGTGAACCGTCGCAGTGACACATCTGTGGAAGCATCTGACAGATACCCTTCTGTGGAGGCGTAGTCTTCCGCAGAACGTAGGCTCGCGGACATTTCTGGGTTCAGGCGTGCCTTCTCGAAGGAGTCGGTAGTTGCGTCCGAAAGACAGTCGTCCGTGGTGGTATGTCGCGAATCTTCTGTCCTGTGACTCAGTGTCGAGTGGGAGTCGTCATCTTCGCTCTCGTCACATACCGAATGTAAAACGGATCGAAGATCTCGAATTTTTTCTCGGCTATTGGGGGTCGGTTTCATCTCTGAAAGGTTAAGAGGGCATGCCCTGAACTTGCCGACGGGGATTTCCAGCTGAGATTCGGTATTTTCAGGTGTGAAGGAACTCGTTCGACTTTCGTTGCCGTTCAGATGACTGGATGGGGGATCGTTGTTGAAGACAGATTTGTCATTTAGAGGAGCTAAGGGAGAGGAGCCATTTCCGTTCTCTAAGGCATTTGATTCTACCACTCCTGTAGAAATGCATTCTTTTGAGAAGGAATTGTACGTCTTGGCCAGTGTGTATTCTGGAGTGTTTGACACGGCGCTGACTCGAGTTTCAATGATTTCAGATGATTTTTTAATTTCAGAAGGCACAGTGGTTTCAGCTAAATTTGACTTCTGTCCGTCTCTCCTTAAATGGATCTCTGTTTTAGAGATACAAACGGCTGCTCTTGGAGTAGGTTGTGGATATGTAGAAGGAGATGATTTGACAAGGCTTTCCACCAGCAGAGGCTGCAAAGTGACTGGCTTTGCACTGGTCGTGAAAGTATTAGATCTTTCGTAGTGCAGGATTCCTTGGTTCTGAGGTGGAGGGGCAGTCTGAAATAAAAAGTAAAAGATTTTCTATTAAAATTATATAAAACTAAAACAATTTTTTTTTGCAAATATCAGTGCACACGTAGTGAAAACATAAATAATATTAGTCTTATAAAAATTACAAAACCGGCGAAAAATTTGTTTCTTGAATTTTCTCTCAGTCTTTTTTACAAAACATCTTTGGTTGATTCCAATTACAAATTAAACTTTAATATTTTATTTGTAATTAGGAAATTAATTTCACCATTAATAATTTTAAGACAAAAAAAAGCAGAATATGAAAATAGCTTACTTTTGGCTCCTTAGGCACACGATGCATATTTCTCATTGGCGAGGCCGAGTGAGAAGAATCCTCCGAGTTGTCACCTTCATATTCCATATCAGATGGTAAAGAAGGAGGAGACATCAGTGCTTTTTCCGGCTGCAGTGGCTGAACAGGCTTGCTGTGAGATAATGAAAATTGAAATATATTCTGCTGCAGAGTCGAACTGGCGTTCGAACTGCAAATGCTGGAAGGTGATGATGGAGGCGGTGACAAAGGACTGGTGATGGAGGATGGAGGTGTTGGAGACAGAGACGAACCTGGAAGCTCTAGAGTTCTCTTTTTGAAAGCTGGAGAATACATTGGCAAGGTGTTACTAATGCTGGTATTATTCCGTTCGGTTTTCCATGGAGGATCAGATAAGGATACTTGTTTTTGTATCAAAGGATACTCGGGCTTGTTATTTCTGGGTAATGACATGGTCTTGCACGTTGTTACCACAGTAATTGGTAAAGAAGCTCTTCTGGAATCTTTGGCACCTTCATTATCACTGCCGAATATCGTTGGTAAAGTCTTGCTTCCTTCGGATTGCAGCGGTTTTTCAGGAATGACAAGACCTTTCAATTTGTTTAAGGGCTGCTTCCGGCTGTCGATGATAGATAAGAGACTGGACCCAGCTGCTTTCTTGCTCAGTAGATCCTCGGTATTCTTTAAATTTTTCAAGCTGTATAAACCGTAGTTATATCTTTTATTATTGGTGAGTTGGGTTTCAGGATAGGTAGAAACTATAGGTTTAGGAGGTTCAACTTCTAATTTAATAGGCAAAGGAGCATACACGCTATTTGAAAGATTATCTATCGGAGAGTTTGGTGCAAGTGACGGAATGCTAAAAGCAGATTTCATATTGGAATTAGTGTTAATGGATTCCTTTTCGACAGACTTTTTAGAAATATTATGTAGACTTTGCCATTTTGCATCCCGAGAAAGAGTGCTACTTTTTCTGTCATCAGTAACAGACATTTCTGACTTTTTACTATCGGAAGTGTTTGAAGCCACTTTTATATTAGTTTCACTTCCATACCGCTGCAAATCCTTCTTAGCAGAAGTTTGATTGGCTTCCATTTCAGAGAACATAGCAATTCGGTCTTTCACACTGACAGACTTCTCGAAACGACGGCCTGGAATAGACCATTTCGTTTCTGCTGCAGTTCTCAGACATTCCTCGCTCTTCCACTTCAGGGCAGATGCACTGTCATTGATTCTTGTAGTTAGATTGCCATTCGTAATATGAGGAGCATCGAACTTTTTTGTTGGTGAAGAAGAGCTTAAAGTGCGAGCTAAGAAATTTGCTTTCGATTCTTGATTGCTGTTGTTATCTCGCTGCATATTGAGCAACGTTTCCTCATGGAAAGACTTAGATATAAGGAAGTTGTTTTTGGATTGTTCATTTTTTTGCTCATTTAGCAGATTTCTCGAATTTTCATCGAAGCGACGATTTGTGATCTGATCTTCATTTGTGTAAGCATCGCCTTCACCGAAATTGGAATCTTCACCAGAGCTCGAACTTTTACTAAGAGGTGGCTTTCGATAATTAGGAACTTCAAGGCTCGTCATTTCGCCAATGGACATCTTACTCTGTTTTTGGTTATCACCCGATCTGGGAAGGGATTTTCGCGCAGGAACAGGGGGTGGTTTCTGGCGGGGAGGAATAACGGGAGGACAAATCTGAAGAGTAGATGGTAGAGGATCGCCATCTAAATCGTCAGCAGAATCGATTGACGACGAAGCCAGACCTAAATCATCGCTTCTCTCGGCATCCGAGTCTATACCCTCGGGAGCTGAATACTGCCTCATTTGTGGAGGTTCTTCTGAGGTGAATTTCTGCAAAGTTATGTTCTGTAGCCGCGAAATGGCCGATTTGGATTGTGTTTCAGGAGAAGAGGCGACAGGATCTTCTAGGAACACGCCAGAATCGTCACAGCCAGGAGAATGGTGTTTGGAGTCTTGTTGAAAATGATCTGTAGTATCTTGGAAGGCAGACGTGAAGTCGACGCGCTGTGCGTCCGAAACAAGTGGATGGTTTTGGGACCTCAGCATCTCAGATGAAGAATGCTGTGTTGATATATCTAAAGCAAAATTGAAACAAGGTATTGTCACAACATCATTAAAAAAATTAAGGCAGTTTATAATGTAATACATAACCTTACAAAAACATTTGAACTTTTATGCCAAAATGCTTCTATTACTTTATATTTAATAAAAATTTGAAAGTCCAGAACCTCTGATTAGAAATTCAGAATACAAATAAGTTATTTCATTGTCTGATTTTCGATTAATGATGAGTAATTTATAGATGAAATTGAAAAGCATGTAATAGTTTACATTTAAGTAATGAATTAGAAGAAATTTTCACGATAAAAAATAAGTAAAGACGTGTCGGAAAGAAATTATACCATTGAAACCCTTAAAAAAATCAACTTTTTAAAATTATATCTTCCAAATATGTAACTCGAGATTTTTGCACATGTCTACATTTCTAGTAATGACTACACTGCATTAACGACTGCAAAATCTGCTATTAAGTCTAGACAAATCTATTTCACCCCCTCCCCCCCATAAACACTGTTATTTCGTGCGGAAATAAAAGGAGTGTCCCTGCGATTTCAATGTAAGCATCCACTCACCAATGACTGGTCCAGTTTCCTCATGACTGTGGAGGGTTGGTGCAGTTGAGCCTGCTGTCGGGACATCGGGTGTCCCGGGGCCCAGCGATGTCCTCTCGTCGACAGGTGGCAGGGCTTCTTCAAGTTCGAGTGCTGTGTCTTCGCCTACTGAAGAAGAGAGAAAAATACATTAAAAATATGTTTTAAGAAAATAATGTCAATGCTTTACGCGTTAGGTAATCTAAGTTCATGCTTTATCACAATTTCAGCTTACAATTTTGAGACAAACACTGTAAGGCTAGCGTCGAAAAAGTTTTATTTTATTAAACGTGGTGTCTAAGCCATAAAGAAATGTATAGATTTACTATCGCTACAAACAAAGTAAAGTACTAAAACAAGACATTAATTCTAAAGTAAATATTTCCTTTCAAAATTATGCTCACTTTTTAAATTTCAAAATGCTTAAATGAAGAATAAGAAATGCATTTATTTATTTCATAAGTACACAAATTCACATGTAAGGACTGAAAAAAAATTTACAATATTTCATTTTTCGACAAATGCACCAGAGTTCTCACATTCTAATTTTATTCAATATAGACATCCGATTCCAGAAATAACTGTTTCAAGGAGAATGTAAAACCGCAACACGCCTTTGAAAAGTAATCGTGTAGAATGTAGTAGTGTGTGACAAGTATGCAATTAAAACATTAATGCCCATTTGTTTCTTAAGAGTATTTTATTACTTAAATAAAGCGTAATTATTTAATAAATCAGGATTAAATGATTTAATAAGGAATCATGAAAGTTTACAAAATATTTAAGTTTCAGGCCTAAAGGAAATAAATACATAAATAAAACCACCTGAAAGATAAGGATTGTGAGAAAAGCAGGTATATTAACCTTTTTATATGTTTGTTTTTTTTTGCCACATAATGAATTTATGACTCATTTTTCTTTTCTGCAAATCACGCTTGTCGACATTTGAACTTCAACTGTTCCGCAAATTAAATAATTACCAGACGACTCATATTTCATTGGCAAGGAGGAAAGAAAAGTAGGAAATGGTAATCTTCCCTAATTAAATTGCGCACATATTTGTCAAGGAAGAATCCTTCTCGAGATTCATGGGACAAATACTGCAGGGCAATTACATAAACAGAGTGAGTTAACAGCAATTGCATGCATTGAGCTCTCTTCTTTCTTGTAGCAAGAGTAGCTTTAATTCAATATTTGACTTAAAAAAGAATCGAGGCACCACATTTTAAATATATAAATAAATAATATTTTTTAAAAATATTTTCGATGATTCAAAATGCTTTTTGCTTTTATATTTTAGAACAGATGGATTGATAACATAAATAAAATACAAGATAGTTTAAACATAATATCTTTTAATTGTTATTAAGCGAAATTAAACTCCAAAAAGAAATGGTTTTATGCTCCAGTTAAATTTGAGAAATAAATTTAAATTAATAATGTGAACAATAGAAAAGATTAATTTTAAGCGCAAAAACTGTGAATGGCTAAGTGTTGAAAAACTACATAATTAAATATTTTTTTCTGAATAATTACTGGTAAAATAATAGCTTGTTCTATTTCCTGTTTGATTTTAATTAAAGAATTTAAGAAGGAAATGGGAAATGAGTCTTATTGTGTTTATAATATATGTTAAATCAAACATCTATAATGCTAACTTCTCACTTTAAATAACTTAAATTTTTTTTAAATTTATTTTTCAGGAATTCATTTAAAAAGATTTCAAATGGAAAGGACCATAACTGAAAAACATATAAGAGTTAATATGAAATAATATATTATTTCACTTCAGATAGAAAAAAAAATTTAAACACACAAATTAAAAAGCATAACAAACACAGCGTTAATCAAAATTGATAGCAAGAATTTCCAACTAATACAAATATTCAGCAAAATTTAAGAAAAATCTTACATCAAAATATTTGAAGACATATTTGCTCTTATAAATTGAAGAATCCAGTATATGGAAGCATTTTAATGTCTTGATATTTTTTTCTATGCTAATGATTTTTCACTATAACCCAAATTTGAGAAACAACTGACTAACATTCTAAAATGAAGAATTAAAATAAAAAGTCTCGTTTGATTAACTGAATTGTACGGGACATTTGGATCTTCTATTTTCAACCAGCTACGGACCAAAGAAGCGTGCCCGAAGAGTTTTGCTCGCACCGCTGATCTGAATACATACCTCGTATTTAGTTTCCCTGCAGACGAAAATAATTTCCGACTCATTTCACTTCCTCATATCAAATCATTTTAAAACGGCAACACATTCACCTTTTTTGGCAAAGGCATGCAGTCAGAGGGGAAAAAGAGGGGGGATGGAGAAAAATAATTCGGAAATCAAAAGCGGGGATTGCGTCGTGAGGATATGTCTCAAGGTCGATGAGTGAAACAATGGAAGGACAATCGCTTCCTCGGTCCGTTCACCTGGACAAGAACTTCTGACGGAAGTTCTCTTGTCATTTTTCGTCTCCGATCTCGAATTCTTTTAGCTGCGACCGGAACTGATGCTTTTACACTGAGGAACTATTCCGTGCACGGATGTCAGAAAAGAATGGCTAAGAAAGGCCAAGCTTCTTTAAAAATAAAAGTCAACAGTGGCCAATTGATCGTTTAAAGGAAACGGTGTTTTTTTTAAAATCAGAATTTTGGTCAATTTAATTAATATAAATAAAACGGTGAACTTTACAATAAATATATCGATGAAAATAATATACAAAATAAAATGTATCGATCCAGTGCAAACTAATTCATTTCATTCATTTGTCTCTTTCATTTTCAAGAAATTGATTAAAAATAATCCAGAAAGTCATTTGGATTTTAATCAGAACTCTTTAAATTATAGATTGCCTTCTAATTGGAAATCTGAAGAACAACATTAAGGTCACTGAAATTCACCCCAGGCCTACTTTATTTGCATTCTTCGATATTTTTGAATAGATATAATTAAAAATATCATTCCTACGAGAACATTTTTATTAATATCAGTTAAACAACCATTTTTTATTGAATTTCGTGACAATTATCTGAATATAATTAACGAATGATCTCTTTTGTATTTCATTCTTCAACTTTTTAAGAGGAACAAATTTCTTTTGCCAGGTATATGATGGCGAAAATATTTTTTCGTCTGAAAGAAAATCACGAATAAAAAAAATTAAAAGCCTCCACTTTAAATATTTCCCAAAAATATCCTAATATTTGAGTTGAATGCAATTTCTTTTTGTTTATTGTTACATAGTGTCTCATTTGATCATTCACTAATAAGAATTAAAAAAAAATCCGAAATATAATTGGTTCTGAAAGAATTTTAAGATGATAAGAAGAATTTAAGAGAATTTTAATAAGCTAAGCACATTTACCAGAAATGATACCGGATATTTCGCTATTCGATTTCAAAAATATGAAAAAAAAAAAAAATCTTTGATTTTCAGAACAGTCAACTGGATACTGGCCAAATGTATAGCATAACAATATGTGGATGCAATTATGAATCAACTGCCATTATGTGGATCGACGTTCATTGTCTTAAATCATGCCTGAAAGGAAACGGTTATGCACACATTAATATACAGCAATAAAGCATATGCATCTTTTATGTACGAATGTATGAATGTATTTATGTATGAATACTATTTCTGTTGTTCTTTATCCAATTAACTGGGGAATTTATTTTTTAAAGGCCATCAAGTCCCTTTTTTAAAATCAGGTGATGACGCATATACACGTCGAACGCAATAGAAATGGCAGATGGCTGAATCAGCAGACAATCCATCTAACGGAGTTTTCTCTCCCTTTTACGCCCAACATTCATTGCCGTGTGAATACTATTGAAGTTAGTTGTAACAGACATAGAAGTAACATTGAAATGTTCAAATTAAAGTGATTGTCAAATAAATATTAATGCAAAGCTATTCAAGATTTTGGACATTCCTTTTTCTCAGCGAAATCATCATCTTAATTACATTAAAGAAAGCGTAGCATTTAAGAAACAACAGAATTGCTTAAAAAAATAATTCTAAGACCTGTGAATAAACTTAAAGTCGCAGAGCACATTTAATGTCAAAACAAGAAATTCTAACTAAATTTAGTAATAAGGAAGTCAACATGGCAGTCTTAGTTGTGTGAAGTTTTTGTCTTCTTTAATGGAAAAGGTGTTAGGCATGTCGCTTGGATATCATATGGCTAGTTGCTTTGTATACAAACAACAGAAAGACGACTATTGCTTAGAGAAAAAAAATTCCTCCTAAAATATCTCGACCGTCGTCGACGGTTGACCTCAACACAATTAACCACACTTGCGTATAATTACAGAGATGCTTGGACCAACCTCGTTAATAAAATGTTTGATAAAAGAGAAACACAATGTTTATGGTCTAGTTCTGCAATTACATCAGATTATGAAACTCACAAGAGTATCGCTTGGAATAGTCAACGATCCATTCCAAGGCGATATTTGAATGGTTCCACTCTCTTAACTCGCTTGATTTTTTTTATGGCAGCAATGTATATAATTTTTTTATAAGCTCTGTTTATTGCACATTGGTCGTCATCTCTAAACACGCATCATTCTGAAATAAAACATAATCAAATCAAGTTGTTCTCCATGACTACATTTTTTTTTTCATTAGCTGTTATTTTTAGTCAACCTATTAACCTCTTTGGGCAAAGTTTTACATCAAACTCAGAAGTAATAAATAATTAAAAAAGGATATCAATGCAATCTGGGAAGATAATGAATTTTCGCTGATACAATTAATACCCAGTTTATTCAATCAATACAATGAATAAATATTAAAGGAAAAAAAATTAGCCTTTAACGTTTTACGGAAAAAGTATAAAAGTGATTTTCATTTCGATTTCCATATCATCTGAAAATTCATTTCAGTGAAAAGCTAATCTTTGATTTATGGCAGAGTAAACAAACATTTTTTTTTATATAACTTTTCGCACAGTGTAACAACAGTTCATACTCACGTGACACACGTCAAAGGAGACTTCCCGATTCAGTTTTGAACTTATTGTGTGCATTTGGCAGGAAGAAAAAGGCTTCATAACACAGCATTCATGTCCAATTGGACACGCTATTAAGATTTTGCCAATCGCCTTTATCGGTGATTTCAAGAATCTGATAGGCACATTAACGAAAGTCTGAAGATTTCATTTAAGGATGTATTGATAAGCAATAATGGCTTTATGCACGAAAGGCATTACTTTAAATACGTTACTCGAATGGAAGTGAAAACAATCTAACATTTCCAAGAAGCAGTAGATATTCTCCTAATTCATGTATTTTCATAGAGTTGGAATTTATTAATTTCCTATGAAAAAAATACTTTCGTTTATCGAAGAGAAAAAAAGAATTAAACGATGAAAAACAAAGAAAAAGTTCTATGTGTATATTTGCGAATATAAATAATTTAGGGATTAGGCTTATATACTTTTCAGTATATAAGCCTAGTTACTGAAATAAGCTTATATATAAAACAAATAAGCCTATTTATTTAACCATACTTACGCGTTTCAAATTACAAATAATCCAATAAAAATGTTTCATATTATTAATGTAGACGTGTTGCGAAATATTAATAATATTTGAAATTGAATCAACATAATTTAAAGCTCAGAGAAATTGATTTACTTAGAGTTAAGATATTGATTGATTTAACTTATAGGCGCTGATTCGTAATTTAACAAATTCCTAGGCTCTCAAAAAATTTGGCAAATAATATCATTGATGTAATATTATCCCAATGAAGCCACTGCTTTTCTTGCAAAAGGGCATGAATTTGCAAAATAATACATAATTTGTTTGAAAATGAGAATTCTTAGTACTTTTATTGGTTGGTCCAAAACATTTCCCACTACATATGATGGTGCGCACGATTAATAAAATTACTTCATGATGCCGGAAGACCAGAAAGAGTCATTTTCTCAGAACAATCCGCTGAAATATTCGACGCTAACCATTCTGTTGCCAAAGACTTAAGTAAACAGTGTAATCACCCGAGCATTGATTTCTAAATATAACAGCGCTTATACGAGGAGACACCCGCTTTGGTACTGTTATTATTACTTAACAAGACCCGATTTGAGTAAAAGACTCAGAATAAAACCCTTTATTTTCGTCCATCCCTCTTTCTCTAAAGAGGAACGACCGCCAACCGTCTCTATCGCTTCTTTCCGATGACGAAAATCCTCGTATGCGTAAAAAGTCGCATCTAAAAATACTTGGGATAACAATCGTCGATTTGCATGCCGTTTTCATTTTCACTCTCTTTGTTGTGCAAAGTATCGAGCGGAGCGGGGGACGAAACCGGCGTATTTTTAGAGGATTAGAGTGGGCGAAACAAAAGAAATGCAAACAATGGCCGACCTTAATCCCGGATCAGTGGGACGAAACTGTTGCCTGCTGGACAGCTGACCAAACAGGGGAGATTTTTTACACCGATTGGAATGGTGCTTAGAGGACATGAGCCAGAAAACGCAGAGACGGAAAACTCTAACACTGTGACAAAGCGGACAAAATAAATTACTTAAATAGAACTAAAAATTAACGTGTGACAGATGAAACATTATTTCTGACGCGCCGCGATGAAGATTCTCACCATTAAGCATCATGTGCATAACTCTCAGACTGCTTTTGCCATTGTACAGATGAGAGATAATAACAGAACTGAAATTTATTATTATTTGTTGACTCAAAATACCCCTCCCCCCCCAAAAAAAAAGATTACTTAAGACTACTATTTCACTGCATATCAGAATTCATGCTATTCAATCTGATATTTACTGCTTAGGATTTTTATTGAGAAAACTAATTATTCACCTAAAGTAAAGTACGGTAAAATTGTCAGAATATAAAACCATAACGAATATTTATAATTGCACAGAATTCGATAAGCATGTCTATCCAAAAATTTTATAACATCCCATAAAACTGTTTAGAGAGGCGAATTTTCTTTAATTGAAATATGTTCTGATGGAAAACTACACTAATTATTAGCAAAAACATAAAAATGACATGTATCCCGTGAGCATTAAATACTGCTTCTGTGATTGAATTTCTGAGAAATAAAACAACTTTCATAACAACTCAGAAAAGCGATGACGTTGTCTAAATTTTAAGAAAGAAGAAAATCCTTTTTCATGCGTGATGTATTAATAAAAAAATCATTCTTAAGGAAACATAGACAGGCCTACCTTTCAAAAACATTATACAGACGAATAATTCCAGTTAAAATATGACATAAAAGACAACTGCAATATAAAGATATCGAATTCTTGCAGCAGATTTTTTTGCTCAAAGTAGTTTTCCCTTTTGTCTCACATTTTAAGCAATCTTACACAAATAAACGATCTTAAAGTTGGACTGACACTTCAGGAAATTATGAGGAAAGAGTAATGAAAGAAAAAATAAGAGATTATTCCACTGAATGTAAACAATTTGGTATCTTAAAAACATGTGCTGAGAATTATAATGATTATATTCGCGCACCCACTTTAAAAAAACTAAAAGTATGACAGTAGTTACACAACAATAGTTGTCAGAATTCCTTTCTACCCGTTTATCTTCACACAAAAAAAAGTATATTTGAAGAATAGTTGAAATCGAATATTTACTGTTTCAAACGATGTTTCTAATGAAAGAGAATAATATTAAATTTAAAAATAGCAGCTTTTACACTTATATCGTCCCAATAACTGATATTTTTTCTAGAATTCCAATCGTGATGAAAATAAAAAGCTACATTCACACTTCAAATTTATTACAAATAATATAATAATAATAATTTATAATAATAAAAAAAAACTCTTTCCATTAATTCTAATTTTTTTTTCACGAAACAGTTACAGAAACCACTTCCAATCTAACTATTCTTCGAGAAGATATTCATCTCATCTGCACAGGCGTAGAAATAGGGTCCTGCGACCCATAGGTCAAGCGACAACAATAGAACTCTTTTCCCCGCTGTTCTATCTGTCGATTATCGGGGCATCTTCCTCCCACTCTTTTCTTGTGAGATGCGGACTTCTCTTTTGTCGACCTTCGAGGAGAGGAACCAACGACCCTGGATTTCAGTTCAGCGATGGTTTAACTCATCTAAGTTTTGTACTTCCATTCGCTTAGAAGTTGACAAATAATACTTCTTACTATAACAAAGGATACAAGAAGGTTCTATATTTCCTCATAGTCTTTAATTTTTATCACGAAAAACAGATGACGATTTTACAAGTATTTCGAAAGAAAATAATTAGCTTTAATAGAAAGAAAATAATAACACGAAATGGTTTCCATCCTATGCAAATATCTATCATACTTGCAACCATATGGGAAAAATAATATTGATGTTTTTCAAAAAATTATGCACTAATTCCAAATAGAAGATTAGTTGAGAACTAGAGACTATAGGAAATTTTAAAGAAGAAGTTAAGTTAAAAGTTAAAAAAAGTTAAAATAAAATAAGCAAAGGTATTTATGTAAAATTTTGGTCATTTGTCTCGGACAGTTAAATATAAAATGTTATATTAATACTATCTTTTTATTTTTACAGTCTGGAAATGACTTCGAAATTCGAATTATAAATTTAAAGATATGTCAGAGTAAAAAACAGAAAGGGCTTCAAAATTTCAATTGTATTTATACAAATCACAGAAAATGCAAGAAAGCCAACTCACAAGCATTTAAGATATTGTCTAAATTTTATATTTCCATTCCGAATTAAATTAATATCTCTCATCCAATTATGTGGAATGAAGAAATATAAAAAATTAAAATAACTAGTGAAAAAAGAATATTATTATGTATTTCAAAATTATGATATGTATTTTCAAAAGCTTTTTGCTTCGTCGAACTGAAATGTTAAGCCCATGAAACCCAACCAAACTAGACAAATTTAATTTGCAAAGACTTTCTCTCTCGAACTCTTGAGCATCAGATCGATGTCTTTAAGTACGAGCAGGTAATTTCGAAATATCGAAGGCGCGTTCCCTCCAGCATGTATAGAGGGGAGACGGATTCCGTGGAAGAAAGAGTTGAGCCTCAGAAGGATCGCTGACCTGCTGTCCGGTTAGACGAGTTTCCTCTAATGGCCTTGCACTTCCCCGCCAGGTAGAGCACCCCCTGCGCCGTCTCGTTCAATACACATTTAATCACAGAGCCCAGCTCTGCATCCACTTGGGAGTGCGAAGTTCGTGTGACACTCCAAATTGCTTGGAAGATGCCTTTGTCCGAAACAGATCATCTTAAATTAATTAATCTAATATGTACTATGCGCGACGATCCAATACAATCGTATTTTAATAATGGAATTTTAAAAAATTAAGATTCGAAAATACACATAATGTATTTACCAAATTCAGAATTAAATACCTTACGCTGTTCTGTTCTTGAAAGAAAGCGCATTATTGCATATCAATTAAAAATGTATTTATCAAATTTTTTTTAATCATGAATCTTAAAATAGAAAATTTACTGTTTTCAATCAGGTATTAGTCACATCCGGTCTTATCATTATGCGACTTTAGGCGACCACCTAAGGGCGCCATAACGATGGAGTGTTTGTCCATGAAACGAAAATTTCGTTTATCCGCCAGATTTTCGATCTTCATAATACATCTTCTTTACCAACCTGAGTTAAATTATAATTATAAATGTATTACTAATACAATGAATGGTTGATGTTTAAAATGAATGCTACTGAATAATAATTAACATTATTTTTCCTTTCAGCTAAAATTTGAATGTTTGTTTAGTTAAAAAGCAAAACATTTTTTACATCAAATTTGTTTATGTTCGGATATGAAATAAATATATAAGAGTTTTGGTAAAGGATCCATACATTTTTCTTTGCCTAGTAATATCAATTGCCTTGCAACATCCGGTATTAATTGTTCCTGCGAACAAATTTGAGGGAAAAATATAAGAATTCTTTAAATAGGAGAGGGAATATAATTTTCTTTTTTATATCGCATCATTCTCAACACTTTTTCCGATTGAGCTACTTAAAGTGTTTACTTCATACCATAATTCGACTATTGCGTTATTATGCAAGTCATTTCAAGGCGTTTAATGCTTTTATGATTCATTATTAATACAATTATCAAAAAATCACCATTAAGTTTAAAAATTTCTTATATAACCTCACAAAATAGCTTCTGTGGCAAGGAGAAAAGCCTGGAGGTCAGTAGCAGTTTTTCCCGCGATGCTGAATTTTAAAGAGCACACAAGATAAATGAGACTTATTGTGATTTTGATTCATTTTGCTGCAGAAATCTAACTCCATTCCAGTCTACATTGTTCAATCAGCTTCTTCATTTTTCATGTTGATTTGTGGGAATGAAGCAATTTTTTATGCTAAGAGTGCTCGATAGTGCTTCGGTTCATCACAAGTAATGGAATTGAGGGAGATACCTCTAATCGTCCTTTGTTGTGGATCGCTTTCGGATGCAGAATTCTGTAATAAATTATATGGGCGGAGTCCTTTCTTTCTTCTTACATAATGAATACATTACGCGCTATTATAAACAGTACAAAGAAGAGCGGGCTCTTGAATCGCAACATTCTATTCTCAACAAAAGGTTGTAATTACATAATGTAATTAAATATTGTAAGCACACGAAAATCATGCTGTCCGCAAATACGGCAAATATTGTGGTTTTATTCTAAATATTATCTATGTGTTATTCCGTTAACGGCAGTACATGTTACAGTAATGTGCGTTGCATAAAAAATAAAACTAATTTGATATTATTTTGATTAAATTTTAAAATTCAGATTTCAATACCGTTGCGAAGCATGTAAATATCCTGCGAAGTATCCAAACAAAACTCTTTGCTTGGAAAAATGTGGAAAAAGTTGTATCATGCCTAAAATATTAAGGATTAAAAGATTTTGAAAGCAAATATGCTACACAATACCATCTCTACTAATAATAAAGAAGAAGGTTTGTTTATTGGTACTTTCCATGTAAGACCATTTGATATAGAATTACCAAATTTGGTTCAAATATATTTTAATGGTGATAACGAGCACCTCAGAGCGACTTCTTGAAAGTTTAATTAGAATTTTAATTAAAAATAACTTCAAAAGATATTTTAATTAAAAAAACAATTTTATACCATTTTAATTTTTTTAAAATTATCTTCTTTATGATAACAATTTATTTAACGTGTAATACTTTGGGGAATTTTGACAAAAATACTTTTTTTTTTTTTGCATAATTTTTAGAATTACATTTTATTTTTGGAAGGAAATTCAAAGTTGTTTATTCAAATATTTAATCCATTGATTATTTTGTATTATTGAAAATTAAGAAAAGATTTTAGTATATTTTCTTTTTAGTAAAAAGAAAGGGAAATTAAAGTATCGACATATTGTATGGAAAATCGGCTGCAATTGGAAGATATATCACCTGGCTTGTTTAATGACACTTAAGATCTGAATCTGCTAAGACGGTTCATATACCCAATAATAAGGATAAGCCTATTCAAATAACAAGATTCTAAATTCTAACACAATTTGATATTTAAAAATGCTTCCTTGAGGGAATCATGAACAAAATAAAAACTAGGCACAAGAAATTAAGTTGAAATTAAACATAAATAATATTCCCGATAAACCAAATGATAGGTTTGTAGAGAATACAAAAGAGATTCCATAAATAACTTTGCTAGTATAAAAGGTCATATTAAAACATAACCATATAAGTGGATATTTTTTCCTAGAATAATTATATAAGATATGACCTTTTTAAATGTTCAGCCGTATTTAAAGGACAGTTATTCATTTTTCATAATGCAAATGAAAAGATTTGTTTTAAGTATTAACTCATTTGTGCAATTCATTAGGCAATTTATTTCTGAGTCTTCTTGCAAATTCATAAACCTGATATAAAACTTTCACTTCCTTAAGTTTCTTTAAGTTTAAGTTTCTTTTTTACAAGAAAGAGTTTGTCCTCATAATCGTTCTCGAAAGCACGTTGTATTTCATATTCACTTTTACAATCTGTATTATTGCAATTATACGGTTGAAAACGGGTGGTATATCCGAAACCTACAAGGGTTGATCATATATATTTAAAAAAAGAAAGAAAAAAAAATACTGTTTCCAAAGAATTTACAAATCGATCATCTTTTACGTGAGAGAATGCTCCCATTCTTTCCGTTCTTCTGTTGACTAGACTGGAAAGCATGCATCACCATATCTCGCAATGACACGAAAGTGGCAGTAAAAAAAGCCTTTTCCTGCCACTGCGGGCGCTCTCGCCGACAGATTTCGGGTGGGAACTGGAACAAACTCCTCAAAAAGTGGAATTACGCGGAAACAAACGACGGTTTCTATTTTCCATAATTTGGAAGCAAGAGAAAGTGGTGACATATCATCAGAAGTAGATGTCACGTCAAGCAGAATTTTTGAAACCGGTTTTTTTTTTATAAAGATTAAAATTTGTGAAAAATGCAAATTATTTTGAAAAAAAAAAAAAAACCAAAACTGGATATATTTCAAATACCAATAGATGCAATTACGTTTACTACACTATAGGAAGAATTATTATAAAAAAAGTTAAAAACTGTTTGTTTAAAAATTGTGAATTAGTTTGTAAAATAAATAATTGTGTAAGACTCCCCTAAAGATTAAATCAAATAAACACGAAAACTGGAACATTTTCATTTTCCAATTTCTTAACTAACTCAGAAGTTAATGTTTGAATTAGGAAATGAAATGAATTTAGAGAGACTATAAACAGTTTTTTATTGCAGTATGTAACACTGTTCGTTTCAGAATTCTGAGAGTAGCACATTTTGACGCTTACACTTCGCTAAAGGGGGGTACGTAGAAAGATGAGCAGTTATTACTCCTCCCAATTCCGCGAATAATTTGAGTTCACCCTATTACTAAATGTAAACATCACATTTAATCTTTCTTCTCACCCCTTTTTTGACGATATAAACGAATCCTGACGCGAAGTGAGTTTCGGACTTTCAGAATGAACAGTAAACGTTAAAAAAAGAATTGGAAGTCTCATTAGAGATTTTGCATTTAAAGAAATATTTTTTTTAAAAAATGCAGTTACAACTTTAATCGCAATTTTTCATAAGAATCGTTAATAAAATTATACTATACTATTTTTATTGTTCTACATATTTTATATCGAAAATATTTCTTTTCACAGTAATTTTGGATCTCGTAAGATTTCATCGATTAAAAATTTTCTTTCAAATGAAGCTGAGATAAAACCGTTCACTTTATTTCAATAATTGTGTCAAAAAAGGCAGTCAGTCATAATTAAAGCGGGCTACAATGGCTTTAGCAAGGGATTGGAAATTATTAAGTTATCTTATGATAATTTTCAAGGTACTGAAAGTATCATTGATAATAAAGTTATTTTATAGTAACACGACATGTACAAAATATGCCATTCCAATTCAATTCTGAAATTCATAACGCTTTTTACAGAAGAAGAAAATGTATTGCCAGACAAGAATCAACTTCAAAATTTTTTCTTGGTATAAATAACCAGTTAGTCAAAACAGGAATATTTTTTACATAACTTATTTTTTATTTCCCCAAGCCTATGATATATTTATGAGCACTGAACGTGCTAAAGACTGAAAACAACTTGCAGTAAAAATAAACGTTCTATCAAAAATCATGACTTTTTTGTTTGTTTTTGTCAAACCCCCTTGTAATAGAAGTGCAAATTGAACTTGTATGAGAAAGTTCAGTGAAGGTTAGAGAACGCTGAGTATATCTTATTTTTATCACCAGTATCTTCTCACCCCCCTCCCTAAAAAAAAACAGTATGCAAAGCCGAATTACAGAGAAAGGGGAGGCCATCCTAACCAATGTGGAGATAAGTCACGGTTTGTTGTTCGCTGTTGCCACCAATTTCCGCATTTCATCGACGATAATGATCCCCGGAACCCGTCCTTGTTTCGGGCTCTTCTGGTTCTCTTGCCAAGAAGTCGATTTTCACCCAATTCCACACAGAATTTCAGACAAAAACAATGCAATGAGACAAAACCGAACAGACCACGAGGCGGCAGTCCTTTTTCGGTGATTCTGCATTTTAATTCAAAAAATGCCGACACCCTTCAGAACTGGAAGGATATCAGCTGTCTACTTCCTGCACAGATTAATCTCTGTTCATTATTTATTTATTTTCGACGGGTGGCATGCGGGAATCAGGTATTCTAACCTCTAAATTGTATTGGTTTCCAGACAAAATTATGCATCCGGTTTTGTGGCATTTTTTTTTACGTTTAAAGCATGATATCGATTAAATAGATTTTCCCACAGATTTGAGATTCAAAAATCATTGAAGTGTCGCAGTCTATATTTTGAGAAAAAATATCGACTGACTTCTTTCTTTTTATTCTATCAAGTATTTCGTGGGATTTCCAGTCTGATTCTTAGTTTGGTAAATCTGAAAATGAGGTCACAACTATTTTTGAAATCTTCTCATAAATTCCATTACATTAAAAAAAGTATTTCTGAAAGGCAGAAAATTCATTTGCTATCGTTTTGTCTATTATTATCACAATATTTATAAACATATAAAGCAAAAAGATAATAATTATGCGTTATTTAAGGTTCAACATAAATGTCATAGCTGCCGATTTTCTCAAGAGGGTTGTGGAGGCTTCTGGGCCACAATAGGAACTTCTTGATCTAAAATAGATTCCAGATAAAGTTTTTTTTATTATTATTTCAGATTATTAAAAACAATCTTGACAAATAAATTCTATTCTAATTGTTTTTTAATGGATACAATGCCGAAATTTAAGCTCCTTCAATATAAGATGGATAAAAAAATTGGAATTGCCAGCAGACATATAGTAATTATTTTATGATGACATTTCAAAATAATATTTGATATTACAAAGAAAATAATAATTTCATAATATCGAGCTCATTAGTATATAATTTCCAATTTTTATTTGATTAATATTCTGTATTATATGCAATATTAATACACCGATTTAAAGTAATATTTAAACAGATAAGCAACTAATATAACATTTTAGAAAAGAAATTTCTCTTTCCTTTATTTTAAAAGATAAAATCTAGGAAATTGACATGAAACTCTTTAAGCGATTTGGAAGCAACAGACTGACTTACATTCCTTAAGATATTATCTAAAGAATGGTAAATATAAAGATACACTTTTCAGCCAGTGGAAAGCGAGCTTCAAAAACATCTGTTTGTAATTCCAGAGGCACTCTTTCTGAATAAAATGATGCTTTAATGCAATTTAATGGCAGAGATTCTGGTTTATTAAATGTATCTTACAATCTGCGTTCATGTTATGATTTCTTCAGATCTTAAATCGGATAAAAAATGTACTTAAGTTTACAATAGTTTTCTAAATTTGATCAGAAGATGATAAAATTCTTTAAATCTAATATTCATAACAGTTGTAAAACAGGTCCAACAACAAACACCCATGCCATTTTAGTTATCCCCTGCTAGGTAGAATTGCAAATAATCACGTTTCTAACTTTCATAGATTGAATGAACGACGATCATTATCTGAAGGCAGCAGTTATTTTCTAGCAGCTAAACTATAAGAAGCATTACGGCAGGAAAATGTGAAAATTTTCCCAAAATTAGCTGATTTAAGCAATTGTGACATTTGCATTTTAAAATTTTGCTAAAATTTATTGTTACTAACACATTAAAGATAGGATATTTCAAAGATTATAGAAAGAAATTTGCTTGTAATTCACACAAGATTTTCTATTTTAAAAACAAACAAACATTATTTGTATTGTATTACAAAAGATTCTTAATACTATTTGCTGCAATATCCTGAGACGACTACTTTTCGACGATTCTATCTCATTAAGGGATGAGACGCCGAAGGTTGCACGCATTTCCGGAATTTACTTTTTAGTTAAATGTAAGCATTTCCTCCTTTCATCTTTCTTATCATCCTTATTTTGTCAAATTAAACCCATACTAACACATGCGCAAAAGCGCGGAGGGTTTTAGAATCCGTTAGCAAACAATATATGCCTTCGCAACACATGAAATAATTTCCCTAATAACGATTAACTTCAACTTATAATTGAAGAGAATTGAAAAATAAAGGTTTCAAACTAAAATAAAATATTTTCGATACATGCCTGAAGTTTGAAATCAAATTGCAAAACGATGAAAATCACATTTTCTCCTTCTTCCTTGCGAAAAGTACTGTTAGCTTAATATTTTTTAAGCCAAACATATAATTTACATCATAACCATTTATAATTACTAAACAGAGATACTGGGAAATGATTATTAAGAAATAAGTCAAGCCATAAACATAAAACGTTTTTTTTTTATCTGTATAATGATGGATCAAAAAGTTTTCATAAAATTGAATATGCCGGAAAAAGCAAAAAATATCACACATTAATGCATAATAATTCATATTGTTTGCAAGAATAAGGAAGATAAAAAGAATATAAAAAGAAAGCATATAAATAGTTCAACGGAGAGTTCTTTAAAAAAAATTGGAATTAATGAGAAACTGCGAAATTGAAAATGATTTTCATCAGAAAGAATAACGATATACAAGAAACACATCATGTGATTTTAAATACCAAATGATAAGTCACAATGGTGTATAAATTACATGTTTTTCAATAGACTTCCAAACACTGCTACCATCAAAATCCGCGAGAAGAATTCATGACCAATTACAATTATTAAAGTTAGATTTGAAAAGAAATTTTCATTGTTTACAGGGCGTCAGGTTGCGAAAATGTGACAGAGCAGATACAATTTTGTCACTTTTACGCCTCCAATCATCCGCTTTTAAAACGATGAATAAATGACTCTCAACCTTTTTGCCATTATAAAAACGTGCAGCACATTTTTGCAAGGAACACGTGTATATTAAAGCAGAGATATTAACAAAATACTCAAAGGAAACACGTCGGTGGGAAAAATTATGTTAATCTATATAATCAGCTACGTTTTATGCGAGAAAATATTTAAATCTCGCTTATTAGACAAGAGGAAAATCCGAATGTGATTCTTTTAAACGATGTTTAATGTTAGAAACCTCCGCATTTTTAAGAAAACGAATGATTTTTCCCTTTGCATTAAAAAGCAAAAGTGATCAGTTTTAAGTAAAAAGTTAATCGATTCAAAAAGGGCAAGCTTAGATCGATGTTACGCCTACTTCGTTCTAAATTAAATCTTTATTTTAATTTCAGCCAGACTTTTTGTTTCTTTATTGTATGCTCAATATGTATTTTTTAAAGCGATTTACCTTTAAAAAATATTACAGTCAACTAAAAATAGCTTTATAAGAAATTAAAATTTTCATTATGTATCTTTATTTAAATATCTTTTTTCGTCTTTAAAAAAAGAAATATTATAGTTACCTAAAGACATCTTTACAATGAAATGGAGATTAAAAGTGATAATTAGTATGTGCTATGGCAAGTGAATAAATGGAAAATTATAACCGGTAAACCGTTATCCTCTTACATTGAGTAAGTAGGTAGAGAGTTTAATCATTTTACATTCAATCATCACTTTGTACTTTGCATATTCCAAAGTTACGAACATTTCGCCCTATTATAAGAAAAATCCCAATAGCAGCAACACATGTAGGACATGATTATGTAAGTGTAGAAAAACTTAGTCGAGTAGGAATTAGAAATGGACAGCACATAAAAATTCGTCACCGGGTTTCGAAAATCATGTATAGATAAATGAGAGAAAGGGAGCTGTTTTAAAATCAAGAATCGTTTTTTTAATCGAATAAACTTTATCTGTAATTTTTTTTTCCATTTAAAGGATAGAAAAATTAAATTATTTTTTCCTCTCCAGAAAGCCAACTAATTACATTTGGATACAATTTTTAAAAACTTCAAAATATCTGGAAGTATGCACGACAAATTTTCAATTTTTGCAATATTTATTAAAAACAATTTACCCTAGAATTGACTTGTTATGTAGATATTTTTCTCTTTAAAAGCGCTCACAAGTAAAGAGAGAATTAATATAAATAAATTGATAAATATCTAATTCATATAATTATATCCTTTCTGACATACATTTCTCCCTGTCAGCCGTCACAACTATTAACTTTTGAATACTGAATATCTTGAGCATTTAAATTAATAAAAATAAAGAACGCCTTAAAATTGTTTTCATTTAATGATTTGAATGGTCAGCTGAATTCATACAATAATTCCTTCAATTGGTTATTTCATCATCTCAGAAAAAAAATTCTGTTTCGAGTTTGCTGCTGACAAACATAACACCATTTCGAATTAATTGATAGTAAATAAAACAAAATTTTGTTCAGGGTATGCCATAAACAACCGTTTATCTTGTAACATCCGTGGTATCTTACAATAACCATAATCCATGCATAAATTTTCGTCCAAAGAAGGCAGTCTGTCATCGAGAAGAAGAAAGACAATTAATATATTTTTTTTCTTCACCTCTCCCAGCCAACCACAAGAGTAAACACGTCAGCCCTCATTTCACGTTCGTTTCACGCACAATAGGGAACAACATAGCTTGAAGAAAAGATAACTCAATATTCTGCGCCGCTAACCATTCGATGAGATAGCCTTGACGCCCAGATAATTTAAATATGAATTAAAATATCTTTTAATCGAGTTTCTCAACCCTTTGATGAGTGGAATGGCTAGCCCATTCCCCCATTGTACGCATTCACTAGAGACAACTGCAAACATTGTTGTTGCTGTCTGAATGGCAGTGGACGCCCAAATCCTCGATTCAGGCATCAGCTGGACGCCGGACTATTCAAGGATTTTTTGGCATGCAAGCTCTTTTTGCTTTCTTCAGAACGAAACTGCTTATTAAAATGTCACTAAGGATTTCATTAGCATAAAGATCGCAAGAGTCACGGAGAAGTGCAATTCTCACTCGTATGTTTTGCAATTCTTTTGTAAAAACTCAAAAGGCATCATTAAACAGAATATGAAGGAAATTAAATGATTGTAACTTTTAGTTTTATTTATCGCTAAAAGAAAGATTACAGTGTGATTATAAGAGCAGGGAAATCTTGCTAGACCGACGACTAGAAACTGTTGCTTATATTAAAAAGTTTAAAGCAAAGAGAATCTCCATTACAATATCCTTTCTGGTTATAATATCATTGTTTCAGTGCATATCGAGGTGATAGCTGGAGTGAAAGCTGATAGTTATCTTCTTCATTTCTATAGCCTTGTTTTCTAACACAGAGTTGGTTAAAATAGTATTAGCAATAAATTAGTAATAACTAACATAAGAATTTAAAGAAAAATCAAAGCTGTCGAAAAAAGGAAAAAAGATGAAGAATGCGAAATCGTAGAACTTGGTGAAATTAATTAATTAAGTATTAAATTTAGTTTATTTAAAACAGGTTTTAATGACGTCAAACTCGAAAAAGCAATTTACTAGACTGTAGCGATTTCTTCCACCCTCCGTAAATGGTTTGAAAAATGAGTCATCAGAAATAATTTGTTAGATGTGATCTGACTTACAGTAAATGAGAAGAATTAAAGCATTTCAAAAAAGAAATCTCCAATACAGGCTACAGAAATAAACAAATAATTTTTTATGGATAATTATTTGTTGGCGTGAGAGGCAGTGTAGATTTTCATTTAATTAATTACTGTTTTTGTCAAATATTCGTATTTAGTTTAAAAATAGAGTTTGTTCAAAAGCCTATTCTGATATTTTGCATAATAAAATCACTATTGCATACAATGAATGTTTTGCATGACAATACTGTCGAGTAGATGAAGTTAGAGTAGATAAATCTTGTGTTAACTCAAGTCAAAGATAACACTCGTCAATCTTAACTTGGGACTTTATTCAAGGAACTAAACTTTACATCTGTTTTTATCCCCAAAACGAAATGACTCGAATCTTCCAGATTTAGAAAAATACAGAAATTATAAGAACATTTTAGAACAAACGAGAAATAACAGAAAGTAAATCAATAACAAAACAATTTTTCGGCAACTTGCCTGCAATCAGGTATGAACTTGTGAACTGTCGCTTTCAGTTCATAGCATTCTACCATTGAGCCATTCAATCCACGCCAAGTGAGAACAAGTTTCATTACAATATAATGCTTGAAATGGCATGCACATACATATATTATTACAATATGTTTGGTATAAACAACTCCAAAACGATATGAGTTTCGAGACAGATTTGATATTTCTACAAAGCACACTGATATAAAGATGCTCTAATGATCAAGAAAGAGTTAAATATCATTCATGATCCTATATCTTGAATTTTCATCAAATGCCAAAATGCTTAAGGTGGCGATCTAGAAGTCGTCAATATTATTAATTAAATCAGTCTTCTTTCGTGATACCTAATCTTGTTCTGCAACGATGACACGCCGGGGGTGAAAACGAAAAAGACCTACCTTCCATTTATATCGACCCTGTCATCCGCGTATTGGCAAAGGAATTATTTATGCGTTATCGACGAATGCCAGAATATATTATATATATAGTATATATAAACCTGCTTTCCAGAAGCGAGATGATCGATTGAATGAAAGGTAAAATCACTTTTCGGGTGTGGAATGGAATGATTCGCGAGCACCCAAACACCATCCATCAATCTCGCCCTTCTGAAGGGTCGGGAGAGTACCGAGTGAATATTCAATTCCGCAGCTCCTTCTTTTCGAGAGAATCGTGCTCTTGGATTCCATGAGCATATTTATTAAGAAGAGAATGGCCTCGAATGATATGGGAGTGTGTCCCAGGGCAGGCGTGGGAATCTCTACCGATTCTTTCCGACCTCTGGCCAAATCCTTTTGTTCAACTCGGCCTGAGAGAGCAGAGGCGGAATCGATTGTGGCTCCCGTTCCAGGTTAAACGATTCTTTCAATCTTAATTCCAGGGATCCGTGCGCAATTAGTTAGAATTCTGATTTAGGACAAAGGATTGTAACAAAGCACTCGACTGCTGAATATAGACGCAACAAAAGATTCCGCAGAAGTTCCGTGAAAGAGAAAATCCTGAATCGAACTCTATAACATGCAGGGCGAAGAATGTGTCCTTTTAAATGCTGAGCAGCTGGATTCATAATACGAAACAGAATTCCCACTCAGACAAAGACTATGAAAACTACTGACTTTCACAACATTGTCCAAAGGCATACAAATTTTCTTTTGCGTTAAGTTTCAGAAAATCATTTCTGAATAATATTTTGTTTAAGGCAGAACGCTAAATATCCTAAAATAAAGAGTTATTAAGTAAGACGACAAAAGTGTGTTCACGAAAGAAGTATGCCACACGGTTTTGCGAATCTGATTGTATAAAAATAAATGATTTTTTGTCATTCTTAGCTTTATTTGTATAAAATAAGAATCTAGATTCATCATCACAGATTCACATCAAAGATTTTTATTTATCAGCCAATAGTTGCAATTAAGTAAGGAAAAAGTAACCTACTGAAGGTCAAAGAAATATGATTGTAGTATCAAAAATAGTTAAAAACCGAATTACTTTGATATAGAATTAAAGAAATTAGATAAACATTAATCATTTTTTGACGGAATCGCTGCTAACCGAAGACATTTATACAATTTCTAGTAGAGATTACATAACTCTAATGCCTCCTCTTTTGAAACAATGGATTGCGTTACCTTATTAACTTCAAGCTATATTTCCCATAATCCTTCTTGGGAGCCATTATTAGATTGTATTCTAAGTAAGTGTCGTGTATTTTCGCGTTCGTGTTTGTTTTGTTTTGTGAAATGTGGAACTTAGAAAATAATTAAATAACTGTTCCTGAAACTTTTCTATTATTCACATCTACCTCATAATTAAGTTAGTTGTAATGAATCTCGTCCCTCTACAAACTATAATTAGAATAAGTATGTAAATCACTTTAAATGACAGTAAAATTATTTATAATAAAGAATTGTATGTCAGAAAAAATGTCCGAATTACTCAAAATTCTATCTCTTCTGAAAACGTACTCAATTCGTTCTGCAAAAAGCAAGAGAATTTTTATACCTTAACTCATAAATTCACACAAATATTTACAGTATATGCCATTTTTCTCCGAAGCAACATTCAAAGACAGAACTGACCATTTCACCGCTACGTCTATTGAAAGTAACAATAAAACAGCACTAAAATGTTTCTATATATGTTTCTTTTTGGTGGGAAGAGGTTGGGAAATGAAAATCGAACGCATCTCTGGAAATCTTATGAAATAAGAACGGAATCCATTTCAGACAAGTTCAATAAGAGCTAGGACATCTAGTTCTGACGTCACTTGGAGAAGAATGCCGTTTAAAAGCAGCTGTCCAAACCCGAACGACACTCCTAGCTAAATACTCTGCGCAAAATGGGTCGCCCGAAGGGAAATAAGGCAGTACGGATTTCGAAAGCGGTAGCATTGTTTCAGAAAATCGAAAGAGATACGGCATTAGCACAAGCTATTGAATGTGAAACAGGATTACCTTATTTTTTTTTAAATATATCTTTTCAGAATTCAAGGTAATTCGAATATATTTAACTTAGTAAAAAGAAACCATGAAATCTATTTTCTACATCTTTTGTGGAAAAACTAGGCATAGCTTAATCAATACGATCGAAATATATTTGCATATGAAGTCTTTAAGGAATTGTAAAAATGATTAGGAATAAAGAGAGCTTTGATATATTTGGTTGACTCTTCATAAATATTATAAGGCTCCATGGCATCCCCCCTTCAGGATCTTTAAAATCGGGAATTATAATATTAAAATATTTGTAAAGGAGAATTGAAAAGATAATATAATCAGTAAGAATGGTCTTCCCAAAACTTTCCCGGTTACTCTTTAATAAAGGTCTAATAATCCCCAATTCCTCTACATAAAAATTATGGACCTTGGGTTAAGTCAGAGGACATTTGCATGACACTGGCTTACAATAGTTATAAAATATTCTTTGGCGCGGTTTTAGCATTTCTATTGCATCTGTCGTAAGATCTTTGGAGAGTTCTTTTTTTTTTTTTTGGCGATAAATCCCTTGCATGCGGTTAATAGTATCCAAAAATCGAATTTACGTTTTAGGGGCATTTTTCCCATATGATTGAAAACAAAATTTGACACTAAACTACAATTGTAATCGCAAAATCACAAATGATACATTTAAGAATGCATTTGTGAGCTGTCACGTTTACATATTTCTGAAAGTACAAACCGACAGACGGCCAACCGCTTGTTGGATTTGGTACAAAATGTAATGGGTGTTTAAAGTGTAAATGTTAAATCTGTGTGCCACCTATTTTAGCCATCTACCTCTCTTCGTTCCTTAGTTATTGAGTTAAGTCATTAAAGGTTGCTATTAAAAATGAATAAAACTAAATACTTTTTTATTATTACCATTCTTTAAATTCATCATTTTCCCATCTTGTTTTCCCTCTTATAAAATGACGAACTATTTTTCGCACATTTTTAAGATCATGAAAAATATTTGCTCACGAACCGTAAGTGGAAAAAAAATTAAAAAAGCTCTGCCTATAAACATTGTGCGAAATACTGTTATGTGGTGTTAATTTGCACATTTTCCGACTGTGACTTTTTCTTCACTTGCTCCCAAACGAGTTTGAAGTAATTTTCTGCTTTGGTGCTCAGCGTGAGCTTGATTTGAAAACTGACACGCGCTTGTCATAAACGAATCCTTATATAGAAACCAAAATTTACTTTTGGTAACCACACAATATGGTTTGGTTGTTGAGTAAACACCTGAAAATCTGGATTCAACCGGTTACCAGTTAAGAACCGGTTCGATAATCCCATCCTATAATGATGATGATTTATATGGCGAGGCGAGCACGTTTGCGATTATGCGAAGTTATTCAAACCCGCGATAATCCGTGCTCGGCCTTCGACCGTCAGACCTTCCGATGACACGGATGACCGACGGACCGACCACTGCTCGCAGGATCATCATGAAGGAAGGTCAGGTGGGGATGGAGATCAGAGGATGCAACAGGGCCGCACCTCAAGGCCAGAGACGTCGCGTCTCTCAAACTAGCGTCATTTGGAAAGAAGAAGATCAAATTATTTTCTAACGGTCTCTGTTTACCTAAAAGAGGCAGGATTTTGTTTTTCTTTAATAATAATACCCGGGGTGGCTCAATTACTCAAGCAACCGCTCTTGTGGAATGGAATTCCAATGGAAACAAACACATGCCATGATAATATATAAAACAGGGTGAGTACAAATGATGGGCCCAATTTTAAAAAATCTTATTTTCGGAATTACTGTACATATTTCAGTAAGTAATATATGAATTTAAAGAGAAATATACTAAGGTTTTTTTTTTTCAGTTACAAATGTTTGATGTGTGACGCTCTTTTTACACGGCATACGTCCAATCTGTAATCCAGTTCGTTCCAAACATTTTGTAGCATTTTGTTTTGTCTGTTATCTTTGACATAACTCCACAAAAAGAAACCATTGAGACAAGACATTGTTTATGTACAACCACCGTTTATCTATGAGCAGACATTGTTATGTTGTGCAGCATTCAGAATCATTGACAGAGTAATGTTAGAAAATGTTTGTGACGAATTGGATTACAGATTGGACGTATGCTGTGTAACAAGAGCGTCACACATCGGACATTTGTAACTGAAAAGAAAAAAAAAAAAAAGGAAAATTTCTCTTTAAATTCATATATCACTTATTGTAATATGTGCAGTAGTTTCGAAAATTTGATTTTTTTTAAAAGTCGGGTCCATCATTTGTATTCCCCCTGTATAATAATTTTTTTTTCCATTTAGGAAAATTGTGGTAACAAACTTTGGAAGAGAAACTTTAGGCAAACCATTCTCCAAATTCAAAAGAAGACAGCGAGATATTAGAACTCATAACTGAATAACGAAATTATAGTTAATGAAGGCACGGGTGTTTTTCGAAAATTAATCTTAAACAAGTAGACATTACATCGGAAGGATCTTAGGGATTTATAATGTTTGGTGAAGGTTCAATTTCAGAACCTCTATACTAATAAAAGCTGAAAGTCTCTACTAGCTTTCAAAGTTCAAAATTCTGACTGAAATGAGGTTTACACTCAGATTATATACATAAAAGTTATTGACATGTGGAACTGCGGTAGTAGGGAATAGTACCCCTATAAAACGATCTTACTTTCCCAGCATTTCTACATAGTCACAAAAAAGTATTACAATAAGATCTCTATAATAATAAAAATATAGGCAGGTTAAAAATGACGAATTCAACAATATAAATTCCTTTAGTTCAAAATGTTTTGCCCATAAGTAAATTCTTAAGTAGAATTAATCAAATCATTTATTTTGAATATAAATTAATAAATCATCATCTTGCGAAAACAGCTTTTAGATAATAAACAGATTCTTCTAAAAGATTTCACCAAGCCATTAATTTTAAATGGCAATCTGGCGCAACGTATTAAAAATTCAGATATGCCGTTTCATTTTTTTTAATGTCTGGACTACGATAATTTTTTTAATCAATATGTGCGTTTTTATCGCAACATTAAAATTAATGCGACTCGGATTGGGAAGCTTCATTCCGTTAAAAAAGCAATTAATGTTGGCCTACAGCCTATGCTTCTATCATGATTATTGGTTGGTAAGTTTTAACATTTGAGAAATGTTTTGTTGTTGTTGTGTTTTACTCATTTCTAGATAGTGTGAAACTTTGAATAAATTCTTTCTCCTATAGAGAACAATTTTTACAAATTAAATACATTGATAAACTGTTTATTATTTTTGAAGAGAAGAATGCATGGTCTAATGCAAGAGTTCAAAGTTCACAGATTTAGAAGTTCAATTTTAAAGTTTAAATATTAGAATATAACTTACTGAACTTTCCAGTAAATAATTTATTTAGAAAGTACTCAGTATTTCATCAAAATTTTAGAAATGCAAGGTTTATTCTCCATAATCAATAAATAAATATAAAATTCAAGAAAAAAAAAGGAGAATATTAGATTTTATATTAATTTAATCAAAGTGTTAAATGTATACTCTGAGTCATTCCTCATAGCTACTAAATAAAAATAAAATTCTAGAAAAAAAAAAGACGGGAATATTGTATTTTATATCAGTTTAAGCAATTTGTTAAATATCTGCTTGCGGGCTATTCTTCGTAGTCACTAAATAAAAATAAAATTTTAAAAAAAGGATGGAGAGTATTAGATTTTAAATTAGTTTAATCAATATGTTGAACACATGCTCGAGGGTTATTCATCATAATCTATACTTATAATAAAGCTCAATGTGTGTGTGTGTGTGTGTGTGTGTGTGTGTTGGCGCTCTACAGACCAGACCATTCAACCTACAGCTACCAAATTTGGCACGTGTATACCTTGGAGGCCGGGAATGTGCACCTGGGGGTTATTTTTTCGAATTTTTAACTAGAATTTTATTTATTTAAAAATTAAGCGAAATTTTGACGTGTTTCTGCTATAACTGCCGAAAATATTACCTCACAAAAAAGATTTTTACATGAAGTTAAAGATAAAAAATTTATCTTTTAAATGATACTACTGTTTTAATCTTAAAATTAAATTTCTATTTTTAATGAATTTTTAAATAAATATTTTAACTATGTTTTTCAATAATTTTTTTCGTCAAAAATAAAAATGAGGATTAAGCACGTTTCGCATTCATGAGAAAAAAATAGCTTTTTTCAAAGTGTTGCCATCACATTGATTAAAGCTCTAACTGAAAATAAATTAAATCTTTTTGGAAATGAAATCTGCAAAATTATAATTTTCGGCAAGTATCTGTAAGAAATGAAACAAATATGAAATATTATTTTTTCTAAAAAATAAATTCAAGAAAAATTATCTTTTGATCTTTTACACTCTCTATACAGGATTTTTATTCAGTCCCGAATCCATTTTGATATTTAATGACTCATAAAATAATGAAGATGTAAACAAACTTATGGCATTTATTGATGGAATAACTCATATATTTTCCTTTTCAGGTTTGAACTTTTTTTTTTTTGTAAATATCGTCTGCGCGTGTTTTTAATTTCAGATAATTTCATTTTCCAGTCTAAATATCTGTACTTTTCTAAATATCGTCTGCTTATTAATTGCATTTTTGTCTCTTTTGCTTTTGACAATTATTGAAATGTTATGTTTTCTTTTGATGTGTTCGTTCTATGTAATACTTTTGTATGTGATGTTTTATTCGATCGGATATTAAGGAGAATGCATACACCACAAGAGAAAGCACAGATTTTATGGTGGTAATAGAGTTAATTTCCAATCAACTAAATCACTGACTTTTAAGAGTTAATTTCAAATCACTTAAACTGACTGATTTATGAAGATTTGAATATCACTATTCAATAAAAAAAGGATAATTTTAGATTTTTCATCGATCGTTTCAAAGAAAATACGCTAATAAGCGCGCAGGTTTCTCAAGATTAATTGGCCTAAGATTATGAAAATGGTGAGTTTTTCTAAATTTTTAACATTTAAAACTTCATAAATAAGTCTTAGTTGATCATGGAAAATAGAAACATTCATTCATTTATTTAAAATTTGGTGTGTCCAGAATATTTATCAGAATATGGTACCTTACTGCATTAAATTTAGACTTCATAATTTTTGAAATATATTTATAAGCAGGAACAAAATATTATTATTGATTTCATTTCAATCTTTTTGAAAGCAAAACTAAAAACTGAATTTTATACTGAATCTCAGAAATTTTTGTTGAATTATTGTTTGAGATATTACATAAACTATGAAAAATATTTTGTAGTTAACATAAGACTTAAATACCGAGCGATTCTGTTTGCAATACTCATATTCAATAATAATAATAATTAATAAATAACAATAAAGATGATAAATAAAATAAAACGCTTGGTTTTATTAAAAAATATCTTAATTTTAATTGCAATTTCGTCATTTACATTTTTAATTAAAGTTTAAGTTTTACCGGAAATGGCAACAAATTAGCAAAATATATATAGTAAATTGAACGAAACGATCTAAACAATATAAGTTTGGTATGACTATCAAAATTTGAAGATTAAAAATGTTTTGTTTGAGAATCCTTTAAGAAACCAGTTACTTAAAATATTTAATTGAAAATTGTAGCGAGAGGTAATACTGGCGAACCGGCTGGTCGCCAAAGGCGGCTAGTCATTAAATAAAAATAAAATTCAAAAAAAAGATGGAGAATGTTAGATTTTATATTAGTTAAAACAATGAATTAAATATTTGTTAAGAAGTAAAGAATTTTACGCTAGTTCGAAAGATTCCCTTGAGAGATTAATCACAAAAATCAAAAGAACGGTGACACTCAAAAGTAAACATGGAAAACAATTTACATCGAATACGAAAATCTGTGAGAAAATATCAAAATCGATTTGCTACTTTCTCTTTTTCAAGCGTGTGAAGAGTTCAAGAGACAAAAGTGAACTATTTTTTACAGATTCAAAATTCATTTCGTTTTTTGAATTCATACCACGAAGGAACGGAGAACAATGGAACAATTAAGTAATTATCCGTATTCTCGATGGCAAAATGGCATCACTCATATTGTTCCTGTTAAATTATGAAGTGTTCTTTTTGAATGTGAAATATTTTAAAACCTTCCAAGTTTTTAATGTGGCATTCTTTCGTATGCTTAGCACAAGTTCCCAACAATGAAATTATGAAACCGGCTTAAGTTGTTGGGAGAATTTCTAAGAGGGTGATAAGATATTTCGCCGGAAATCGTAGAATTATTGTTACAGATCAAATTAAAATTGATGAACAATATCAATAATAAAGAATTTGAGATTTCAATAAAAGATTAAAACGTTTTAAATTTAGTGATTAGATTTTTTAAATTAAAAATACTTCACTTCCTATTCTTATTATTCTTCAGTATTGTTTATTGTTTTTTTCATAGCCTTTGTTTGTTTCATTGAATGTATGGATATATAAAGAGTTCTAAGAAGATTTAAGAGAGGACTTTTATAATTAGGACTGAGAAATGCTCAACATAGCTTATATTATTATAGTCCCAATATGTCATCAATTATTAGCAGCCTTATTTTATCTTTTGATAGTTAAATAACAGCTGCCTGAATTGTTGCAGCTAAAGAAGGTATTTCTGGGATTACATTTTTAGTAAGGAAATTTAGCATTCAATCCACAAAAAAAAAAAGAAAAAAAAAAGACTTTTGCTTTATTACAAGAAGCTGCACAGATAACATCTCTTTTCACATTTAAGTGATATAATTTTTTATGAGACTCGGAAAAATGGCGGCATTTTTTGATAAAACCAAAGAATTACTACCTTGGGCATATTAATTGATTTTAAAACGTAAAAGTCTGAATCACTGCAGTACAATACACAAAGAACTGAATAAAAATGATAGAAGATACAAATAAAAAATAATTAATTTAGAATTTTTTTCCCAATACCTGGCACCCAAATGAGAATTGCATTAGTGTACCTATCGATTAATGAATCCCAACAATATTCAAAGAAGCCACACAACGTTCCTTTGTCTGCCTATACCGTTGATGGTCTGACAAAGGTTTCTGGAGGGATTAATCATCAATCCCTCCATCAAATTAACGATTATCCATCACCAATCATCTTCAACTAACTATCCTGACATTGCTTGCCTCAATGGAAAGAAATCTGTCAGCCGTAACCCGGAATTCAACACTTAGGCGAGAGGAATTCCTAATCTTCTCTCGATTGGCTTTCCCACAGAGGCAGGTACGACCAAGAACAAAGAATACGGCAACTCATCTCGTCCCTGAGAAAATCGAACGGTGAATGCACGAGTGATTTTTGCAGGAAACGTACGGGCGATGTTCCGAAAAGGCTTTCACCCCCGCCCCCTGGATGGCCGTTAAGTGGCAGGGCAAAAATCGTCATGGGCAGGTGGTTCCCTCCGTAAACATTTGTTCTTTTACGAACTTCAGCATGCTTCGTTCTCAACGAAAGCAGCTACTAATAATTTCAATTGCAACCTACTTCCTCCCGCCAAAAGCAGGTTCAATTAATAAAGCTGGTTTGGAATGAAAGGACCCCCTCCCCCACTTCTATAACGTCTAAAGGGGCCTAAACTTGATTCAACTCAACCACAAATTCCGTTTCTACAGGAAATGCATTATTAAAAATGCATATTTCATATCTAAGGCATCGCCATTTTTATGTTTTTCGTATCAACTATCGATGAAGTGGACAGATTTTAGAGTAGGATTTAATACATCTTTGAAGATCTGGGGCTGATATTCCTACATTTGCACAAATTATAAAGAATATATTAAAACATTTTAATGTATCAAAAAGTTGTTCAAAATGAACAATGAGAGTAAAAAGAAAAACTTTTTTTAGCATTTCAGTGAGAGAGGCAAGATAGAAATAAGTCTTTAGCAACAAAACTTAATATTATCATCATTTCATACATTAACACACAAAATCAATTCAATGAAAAAAAAACTGGAAGAGACGCTGATATTTTGGGTAGCTTTTAATGTGTCATAAAATACTAGCAATCAGGAATGCTTAATCAGACTACATGATTGTTTAAGTTCTTATCATCATAATGTAAGAAGTAAAACTCGCTTTTATGAAGATAAAGCGAAGAGGTATATGCTGTTTATCACCATTGAGTAAATTTCGTTTAAGCCCATATATCTGAAAATTTATTTTATGTATGAGCATTAGTATTATCAGCAAGATATCGCAATCTTAAGAGTTAAAAGCTTTCATTATTTATTGTTTCTTTTCTTAAAAAATTTTTAAAAAGCAAAAACGACATATGAAAGGAGTCTGTATAAAAAATTTGTTAGATTCAGAAATTTTCAGTAGGTCTTCAAAATTATTTAATTGTAGCTATTTTAACAATGCGTTGAATTATTCTAACATTTATAATTGAAAAGTAATGCGGAAATAATTGATTTAAAAAAGAGCAGTTTGTACTACTGTAAAGATGCAAATACTGTTAAATTAACTCAAGTGAAACTTTGCATATTTAAAGACCATACAAATTATTCAAGTTTTCCCTAGATAATTTATAATTTTTTTTTTATTATTTAAGGAGTATAAGCATATTATTAAATACTTTATTCCACTGTAATCATATAATATTGATATATTATATGATTACAGTGGAATCATATATTATTAGATATCATATCTTAGAAATAATAATTTTTTAACTAAAAATTTTATATAAAGGAGAAATAATAAGAAATTTGTTAGAATCTAATTTTTAAAAAATCAGTGATATTTGCAACTACATTTTTAAATATGACAACGGCGATGCTGGTTTTAATCGAATACTAACTTTTAGTAAACCTGAGACGAAACAAATATGCGTTAAATCTTGGCTTTTCTGATTATTTATTTTCGAAATTATTCAATGATTTAATAAATGAGAATATGACCACTTCTATATCAGGAGACGCATCCCATCACAAAAAAAAAAAAAAAAAAATCAAAATTCGAACACTGTCTATTATCCTGGCTTTATTAACTCTAGCTTATCTCAAGTCACGACAAGTCTTAAGCCGCCCACAGGGACTACGCTTCTAGGGTCACTAAACCACTGGACCGAGACCCTTGGACGATAAGAATTTATACATGAAATCAATCAATCAGCAACTTACCCATGCAATAGCAGACGAACAGAGAAAATATATCCTTAGCAAGTTATCCAATGGCTAGCAGTTCAAACTAAGTTTTCGAAAGATGATGATAAAAAAAATTGATCTTCGGTGAGAGCCGAGGGCAGTGGCCACTAGTCCAACATACACAACACCCGTCCTACGATTTCAGAGACGAAGCTAACTCTAACATGAACTCCACACGATCCTTTGGAAAATGATTGCGGCGAGTGGACGGCAAACCTCTTTGGCGAATTTTCGCCAACTACTCATTCGTCCACTCTGCCAACAAGTTTCAAGCGCGCATTTTTGTGATTCGGTTTTGTTTTTCTTTTCCTGGCAGATGGTCCAATTCTTATTGCTGTAGAGAACGGAATATTGCGGACTAGAGTTGAAATTTTAAATACAGCTGTCTAGTGCTGAAGATTCAGGATCTGGAATTATTTTTAATTACTAGGTACAATTTTGAAAAATGCAGTTATTTTTAATTAATAAAAGAGAAAAACGATGAAGGTTTTGCTTGTTTAATCGCTAAACTCCACATTTAAACTCTGTTTATGGCAATAAGACTAATTTCAGATAAACTCAAGTCCTCGTTAGACAAATTTATTTAAAGTATATTTGATTATTTTGTAAATGCGATCAGTTTTAATTGTTTTTCATTTAGGAACCTGCTGTTTATTTATTTATTTATTACCCAAACATTAAATAAATAATGATTATAATCAAATTTTACCCTTATTTTTGTGGAAATACCACCGAAAGATTCATTCTTTTGGAATTTGGCTTACCCAGCAGATTGTTCCATATTAGAAAAAAGACGTTTGACAATAAATCGACGATGATTCATATCAGTTGCAATCTTAGCGTTTTTCGTGATCTGATTCTACACGTGTTATGATAACATCTGCATCACATTTCATTTTGTTCCGATATTTTTGTTGGTTGAGAAATCCCTCAATCAGCAGGAATAGAAATCAAAACATCTCTCTCATGTTCCTGTTTTCAAATAGCTGCTCATATCACTGGGGATAGGTGTAGTTCAGTAATGTAAAATATCTTTCGTATATTTCTAAATATTTTACCATTTCGGATTTTTTTTTAAAAAAAAGGGAATATATTTTATGCGTGATATAAACGAAAGGAAAAAAAAATTAGCTTCAAAAATCAACTCTTAAAAGCTATTACGAAGAAAAAAATCATACAATCTCAGGTCATTCTAAAATTTTTGTTGGATATTTTTTTTGTTAAATAAAATTTATTTATAAATAAAATAAATGTAAGCAACTACTCATTTTATTTATCAGATAGAAAATTTCTGCATCGCTTCAAAAAAAAAAAAAAAATGGTTACATAGAATCTATTTGCGTGACTTCATATTCACGTGACAAGTGTAAATGTGCATGCCATCTTCTTTACAACTATTCGTTGTCTGATTTTTTTCATCTTACAAAATGACTGACGGATTCCAAAATTAAACGACCGAGGTGCATTTGAGCGTATCACGTAGTTATGATTTGATTCTATAATTATATTTCTTGAAAATGATAAAAGAAACAGAACAGATTTTCTGTGAACATAGCTAGATAAATATCTCATTTTGGACATATACAAAGGATATCTTAAAATGCATTTTAATTATTTTCAACCATGGTCAGATGACGATGACGGCGCTTAAGCTAGGATTATTTCTTCTGCAAACTTTCACACAATTTCGATAAGACGCTTCTACGAAATCGTATTAAAAAAAATCTGTAACTGAGTAACTATTTAAAACCATTGAATTACAGGAGCACAGATATTCTTTAACAGTGTGAATTTTCTTGGTAACTAGCGTGTGTGTCAAACAAGATGTAAAAATGATTCAAAGTGCTTTACAAAGTAGACCATTGAACCCAGAGCTATCAAATTTGAATACTAAAGTAATAGGAACTCGCTAAAATAGGGTATTTAAAACTTTAAATAAAAATGAAACAAAATGCGAACATTTTATTTTAAAAACTTGCCAAAAAAATTGTTGTTAGACCATCCTAAAATTAATAATAATAATAATAATAATAACAGTTCTGTAATACCATTACACTGCAATTTTTCTTTTACTTTAATAATCTGTTCAGTATCAGTTTTAAACAAAATCTTGCAATAAATGCGTTTATCCCCATGTAATAGCTTGCAGCAAAATAGACATACGCGAATAAATAATTAGCAATTATGCTATTAAGTAATTAATAAATATTAGTAATCTTAGTTTATTACTAACTAAGCCTTAACATTCTACAAAACATTTGATTTAAAAAAAATATTATTATGTTTTTAAACTGAAATGCATGCAATGCATAAATAATTGTGCATAGCGTGCAACGGCTGAAGCAATCAAGTCTGACGAAGATGATCTAGCTGTATCAAGAATAAAATATCACCGTGCAATGAATTCCGGACTCGGAATTCAATCTTTTCCCTCAAAAATAATCTGTTTCCAATAAGCTGGTGACATTATCTTACCATTCTAGCGAGACCTTTGCTCTACTCGTGCGAGGCGATAAACTCCCAAATGTAGCAAACGCCGCTTTCACCGAGACCGAGACCGGTCTTTTTTGTTTTTCTCTCCTCTCAAATCGAGCACTTTCCACGGGCATTCCGATCCATCTGTCACTCCATTAGACTTTGCATAGCGCATCCCCCCTCCCCCTTCTGGCTTCATCAACACTTCACTTCCAATAACTTCTTCGCTCGCGCAAATAGGCCCCTTAAGACTCGAGATCGTTACGGGTTGCTGGCCTCGTAGGAAGAAAAGATTGCCAGTAATGATTTTTTTTTTCATATACTGAATTGTAACTGGTTACACAAATTTAATATCTATTTTTTTATGTTTAACTTTTTTTCCGTTGAGGACGGTTGCAGTGAAGGAACAAAGGCGAGAGAACGAAATAAAAAGACAAATATTATCTTTACCATATCGGCAAATACCGCTGAAATGTATCTGATTCAAGAAAGAAGAAAGAAGTAATAATGGAGGACATACCTCTTCCACTGCATAGAGCCGATTTAAAATTGCAACTATCGTGCATCTTGCGACAATTAAAAAGACATAATGTCATATCACAGCGTAAGACAGCACGCCATTAGATGATGACGTTGCGAAATCGCGTTTATCTCGTAACTGTGACATCTTGTAAATTAAGTCCTGTTCGATTTTTTTTTTCTTTTTTTCTTAATAACGAACAGGATTAGCTGAGAAGTTTTATTTTTCACCCCATCTCACTATAAACTTTTCTTTTAAAGACCAGATAATGAAGTTAAAAAATTTTGAAAAATGTATTGAATTCCTTTTGATTCAGCAGGGAAATAATTCCCTAGAGAACAAATCGTTCCCCACTATCTGATTGAATCCGCAAAAACAAAAACAAAAAAAGTGAAAACCTTTGCAGAGAGGGAAAAAAAAATGAATTGTTTTGAGGGAAATCTCGATTTGATTTTTTTTTTCAACTACCCAATTTATTCCGATTTTTTAGGAAATTTGCTAGTTTTTCTCTCTCCTTGCTATTAAAAAAAAAAAAAAATCTATTTTTCAAATGGTTTTACAGAATATTAAACAAAAACTTTCTTGATTTATCTGAATTCATCAACTACATTTTTTTTTTTTTTTTTGCCTTCCCTTGTCTGCTTAAAATTTTTTTTAAAAAAAAGTTCTGATGTATACTCAATGTATAAAACGGATGTGATGTATATTTAATGACATAATTAAATATATATTATATAAGTACAAAGAAGTATTATGATTAATGAGTGCAGTCATCCATTGAATAAGACTCAAACTGAACAAGAAAATGTCGTAGTACGTATTGAAACTCTTAAAGTAGTATAATAATAACAGATCAATTGCTTTCAAGAGCTAAAAATTTCAATATTATTTTTAAAATACTCATCTGCTTTCATTTCCAAATGACAGATCATTTTAATAATGAAGCTATTATATGAAAGCAGAAGAAACATTATTAATTACAGCCAAAGATATCCTTCAAAAAGTTCAAAAATTTCATATTGTAAACTTATTGTCAATATATTTCAGAATAGACGTAACTTTATAATAAATAATGAAAATTGGATTAAAGTGAGAAATTAATAAAAGAAAAATAATAACTATTATCTGAATAGGCGTATGTGCCGCATGGTGGTTATCTGTTTTAATGTTTCAATGCATTTGTTAAGCTTGTGTCAACACCACCTTTTTCTATTATAAAAGCTCGCACCAATATTTAAATGGCACTCGGCAGCGTCAGGCTACTAGAGCATTCTTGTTTTTATTAAGGTGGATTTTTAAGATTTTATTAATAAATTTGTTGTTATTTAAACTTTTGCCTCTTCCCTCAATTGAACATGCTTTACTACTTTGCTTTGATTTTCACACCGTAATATACGCATTAGCAAATTTAAAAAAAAGGCGGGGGAGGGGAAGAGAGAGAATATATTGTGATCATGCATTCATAAAAATCATAACTTTTTCCCAATACGGTTTGCAAGCCAAGCTCTTAGCCAATTTTCAATCGGTAAAGTAATCAATTTATAACAGATATGACTTTATAAGAACTGTTTTAAAAACTCTATGTCTAAAGGAGCCCATTCTCCTCGTAAAATGTCCTCATAAATTGATAGGAGACTTTCTGCCTCCTACCAGCCTCTTGGAATATCACTTTTAATTGGCTCTGTCGGATGATTGAGCTGCACGAGCCGATGACAAAGCCTCGTTGCCACTCGATGACCCTGGCAAGGGTCACACCCTCGGAATGTAGATCATCTCTTTCCCTCGATGCTCGCGTATCTCTGATTCCGATCTCCTGAATCAACCTCCCTCACACCCCACGGCGAGTCATAACAAGCCGGATCAATCCTTTCTGCAGAGAGAGATCTCGCCATCGATACTGATCCGCTGTAATGAAGTCTTCCAACTGCACCCTTCGGGATCGGTCCCCGCAGTGATGTCGGGTCGTGACTCCGAGATGCTATGCAAATACGCAATGATTCTGATTCACTCACTAATGTATTAAAACCAGCCTTCTGTTTTTTGACCCCACCTTGCGATGTAAACCACAAACAGACAAAACGGATGCGAAAGTATGCAGAATAGCAATAAGTGCGCTGTCCTATAGCATTGCTTGCTTTATAGTGGAACCAGAATCTTTTTTTTTTTTTTAGGGAAGGGTTTTCTGAATTTAGAAGCAAAGGAAAAATATCAGGGTGTTAGAACTTTTATAATTAATTTGGGTTACTAAATTCAAAATTTATATGCAGAACAGGATGCAGGGGAAAAAAGAAGAAAAAAATACATTTATGTGTACAGAGGGGAGGTACGTGAACTTGTGTCTATTTATGCGTGTATTAATGATCGATGTATATAGAAGACTGGTTGATTCGGAGCTTCAAAATTCGGTACAAATGTAAGAAGGTGGAAACTTGCACGTTGGAGCGGTGCTTTTTGGAAATTTTAATTTTGTATTGGTGATATACAAGGAAAACTGCTTGACCGAGAGCTACAAAATGCGGCATAAATATACATCAGACGATGGAAATGAGTACCTTGGTGCGTTTTTTTTTTTTGAAATTTTAATCGATTAAAAACTAAATGTGATAGTTGGAATTTCTTCAAGATAATTTCCGAAAGTAATTATCTTGAATTGCGAGATTTTCTTCTATTTTTGGAAGCTAAGACAGGAAGGTTATTATCAGGCCAATTTACATGAGAAATATGAGAATGAAAGCAAAAGCAATCCCACGACAGATGGAGTGCAATTAGAAGCTTTTTAATGGCGCTTTGATATCATTATGGAACTTGATTCCTTTAGGGAGGTTCATTTAATGCAATAATTACAAAAGATGTAAAAGCTATTAAAATAGACCACTATCACAATTTGAAGTTTAAAAATATTTTGTTAAGATAATCATGAACAGCAAGTAATTCGTAAAATTGAAACCCAACCAATCTTTTTGCCAAACTAGTTGGTCACTGAAGACAGTTAGTGTTAAATGGGAATTCTATCAAACGATAAAAGGTAATTTGTTAACAAGAGTTAAACAAGTCTTTTTTAGAACAGTATTTATATTTTCATAGTAAAATTCAACACAATAGAAGACCGTTTCATGGACACAAAAAGTATTTTTTGCGGTAGTTAAAAAGGTACTTCGGAAAATTCAATCATCTTGAGAATAAAATGATGTTATAAAGAATCGAAGGAAGCAGAAATGATTACACGAAAATGTCTTGCAAGAAAGCCGATTGAATCACTCTATAAATGCTGAGTAAGACGATACCACTTTATCTGATCGTGAAGTGGACTCTGTCCGTTGGGCGATTCACCACTGATAGTGGAAGAGGTGACGAAAACCTCTATGAAATGTATCGCCACGTTTTAAGTGGCCGCTTCCGGTATGAATAGATCGGATTTTTCATTTTTCTTATCGAATTAAATGAAGAAATGTTTACAAAAATTGTATCTTTGGGTTTATAAACAAATATGGGTTGAAAGGCATCCATTTTATTATTAAAGGTTGTCAAGGATTTATTGAAATGCCATAAATATCATGTCTTTGAATTCCCGATTTAGATTAACCTAGAAAAGAAAAAAATTATTTTTGAACTATCTATTTTACAAGAAGTATTTCAGGATTTGTTTTCTACTTCTACCAGATTCAGAGAAACAAATACAATGAATGACAGCGTGTTGTACTTAAGTATTCATCCAAAATAAGATTGCGAACTTCTTTTAACAGATAGAAAATTAAATTGCAAATTTATTTATTTGTCGGATTAACATCTCTTTGTAAAGAAGAAGATGTCAGAAGCTGAGATCTATACTTTTCAGTGAAGTATTCATTTCTCTAACAATGTCACAGAACCAAATTTATCTCTGTTGATATATTTAACATTATTCTAATTCAGGATTAGTTTAGGGATACTAGAACTGTGTGATAGGCAGGGCCTTTAGTTCAAGTATTCACGTGTCAGTTTAAGTAATCTTTATCTAATTTGAAAAAAAAAATCTGAAGAATCAAAACTATTATCAAAGAATATTGCTGTTTATTTATCATGTTGGCCTTGGATGGTAAGGGAAAGATGGCGCTTCTTTACGACCAGAGGGCTTCATAGTTTCATACCCAGTCTGCACATAGGCAAAAAAAAAAAAAAAAAAAAGCTTCACTTAAAAAAATATTTTTATGAAGGGATTTAGCTTCCTTTGTTTCCACTAAGTTTAGAGGGAAAGATACATGCAGGATTGCTACTATCTTTTGTTATTTATTGACTTCACACATACCTTCCTCGCATAATACACATAGACCTGAATCATAACATCCTGTCTCTGTCTACATATACACCTTCAGGTATCTCGATCTACTACAGATTTAAAATGCACCAAACTGACCTATAAAACAAATCTTCAACAGAATAAGAACTCAATTTAGTGGCATTTATAGTAATTGAAATTTTGTTACTTAGGTAAACTGAAATTTGCAGAATATATTCTACTCTAAGGAATTGCCAACAAAGACAAAAAGCAACCTTCAAAATTGCAACCAATGAGTCGACGACGTGCCTTTTCAGAGGTACAATACGAAAGCAAGGATTTCGTTGGATTCAATTTTGATGAAAAATCAAACATTCTATGACTCATAGTTACAATAAGGATGAAATCTTTCTATAATTATAAAATGATGACTTATTTTAAATTTCCGGATACTTCTTAGAAAATTTACGTTTATTCCTATTAACAGAAAACAAAAGCAATATATAGTAAAGCTGTCTACTTTTTTCTCTTCGCTTGAAAATGGTTTATGAAAGACAATGATTCAGTTTAAGCACTTCTTTTTACTTTAAATTTCATAAATCATCAAAAATTCATCAATTAAAGGCTGGTTAGAAATTTATTTATTAATATATTTTGTTAACAAATGTTTCCTCTCTTTTGTTCCCGGTTCCGTTCGTGTCAGAGGATGTTTTCCCGGAGCAAAACTGCGTGACTTCCGGAGGTGGTCACAGTTCCAGACGGAATTTACGAGGGGCACCCGACGGATTCCACAGAAAAACATCTCTCCCGTTCCCGAACAAAAATAGAGGAAAATAATAATCTCGTAAAAATCGCCTCGCTGCATTCCTCCGGGTTTTATTCCAGCGACCATCCGTGACGTCACTCGGGCAGCTGCTTCTCGGGAATCCGTTAGGTGTTGTCATCCCGCTGCAGGTGCCCAGCATTAGAGGAGATATTAAGTCGGTCTCTGTCACGAAACAGAGATCGGTTCGTCGATGGCCTTCTCCGAACAAATGCCTAAAATTCCACTGAAGGTGTCCACTACTCTTTGCTCCGCCTCTATTTCCTTCTTTATCATAGAGATTTGACGAAATTTTTCTCGGAGATAACAATTTTTATGAGCATTAAAACTGCTGTTTTTGGAAACATGCAATGCCTTTTCACAATATAAATTCTGTTCACAACATAAATACAACCGACACGATTAGAGTTTATATATTTGAATTATTTTACGAACATCGGTAGCATTCCTTACACTCATATTTCTAAAATAATTTAATATTAGATTTTTCATTCACTTATAATTAATGATTTATTAAGGTCTGAGACAATCTTAAAAGTAGATCAGATGTATATACAGACAATTTGATATTACATACGAATAGTGATCAACAATATGTGAACCCCTATAGAGATAACTGCGAATGGGAAGCAACAGATTGTAAGGCATAATGCGGTATTTCAGCTTAAGTTTGTTTCTCGAAGGAAGTTAAAATTTCTGATGGCTGTGTGATCATTGAACTAGCATCTGCTTGAAAACCAACGAAAAGCTACTTAGCGTGGTGCCCTTTAGCGTCTTTGACATTGTAGAAGATTATTTGCTGGACTTATCATTTCTCCCCAAACGACCCGAAGAAAAAACTCTATTGGACATTCATGGAGGAAGTTTTTCCAGTGTTACGGATTGATAGATATTCTTTGTAAAATAGCGGTTTCCAAGATTTCTAAAAATTATACTTCGCGTATGTTAACACATTTTCCTATGTAAAATGAGTGCATAAAGTCAATATATATATTTTTTTAATCATTCCCTTCTTTATAAATACAAGGGTTTATTAATAAGTAAAACAATAATAAAAAATGCAATGCATGATAATATGATGCATAATTGAAATTATTGACAATTTACTACTTTTTATATAACTAAAATTCATGATGAGCATTTGTCCCAGTGCTGGATTAATTTGAAAATCCAGGTCTCATGGAACGCCTTCGTTGAGGTCAGTTTGAGGTCGTCATCAAAGTTAAGATTTTGATTATCAAGGGCCTATGATGATGCCTATATGTTTGGGCCTATATGTTTGTACCTATGATGATGGCATCATAGGTACAAACATATACGGGGTTTCAAGTTCAGACTATTTTCCGGCAAGTCAATCTTCCCATCCCTTCAGTGCAAAACCGCAAAGATTCAGTTGAAAATTTTTGAAGCACCCACCATATCAGCTCGGACATGGAATCCTCAGACTTTCATCTACTTGGATCTAGGAAGAGGTTCCTCGGTGGCCAGAGTCTTTATTATGGTCAGATATATTTAAATAAATGTCCTCAAATCAGACGTGTAGCTCTATTCGTAGCCAATTGCATTCTATGAGACCTAAATTTTCAAACTGATTCAGTGCCGTTACTAATGTCATAACATGAATTGATATGGTGTCGAAAAATAGTAATTTGGCGATATTTTAATTTCCGTTTCTTATTGTCATTCATTAGATTTTTTTTTTATCAATAGGCTTAAAATAAGTGCATTACTGTTATTGATATTCCTTTACAGCATTGCTTAAATTCGAAACAAAAACCACATTCAAACATATCAAATTTTTAAAATTAAAAAAAAAGCAGTAATCAAGTTTCCGTGACAGAATAAAATTTTAATTTATCTCAATCGGGGAGATAACAGTTAAATTAATTTTTTTTAATATCTTAGTTTTAAAACTAATAATATGAAATAATCAAGATGCAAGAGAACCTATCATAATGGGAAATCTAATCTTTTGGGGATCATGAAATACATAGAATTAAAATTCGTCTCCGGAAATGATCTGTTTGTCATTAAGTATAAAAACAATAATAATACTAAGATCTTTCTTCTCCTTGCACTTTCGATTTCAAGAATATGTGTGAACACGACTTAAGGAAACACATTTTCAACTGTATCTGAAATAGATGGATAAATTTAGATATAAAGATTTAACACCAATATTTATAGACACCTATCAAATTCTGAGACAAATCTGACAAGGGGTTGACCGTTTGTCAGTCAGTACTTTCAGAAACTTGTAAATGCAATAACTCTAAAATGCAATGACTCAAGTATATAAATTTTGGCATGTGATTTTGTGACTGTAACTGTAGCAGTCTATAAGGAAAAAGCGTCTTTAAAACACAAGGTCACCTTTATTAAAGAGTATGCGAGGAAGTTTTAAGGAGACCACTCCCGCTGGTTAATTTTCGTGTTCATAGACAGACAAACTATATTAAATCCGATTTTTTTTTTCCCCAAACTCAGGAAGGTCGAAAACGCGAAATTTTGCCAAAATCTCAAGGTCGATTTTTTTTTTTTTTTTGACGACTGAAATATTTTCTTTAACAGAAAGTTAAAAAAAAAAGTATGCGAATACTGAGGCTTATGAACAGGAAATACGCAAATGGACCACAAATTTCGCAGACAAATATAATGACACGCCTGATCGATATCGTTCCTCTATCAGACATTTTTGGCGATATTTCCGAAATCTCTCCTGGTATTTGCAAACAGGCAATTTAGCAACGTAATGGTGTGCAGGTCTCTCAGCAAGGATGCTACTTTGCGCGACACAAGTCTCGTATGTATCTTCCATCCTTTATTTATGCATGCAGAAAATAGCAGTCTCAGCCGATTAGGAAACATTTTTTTGCTTGTGTAATGCTCAGTAACTAGAGATAAGATCCATCGGCTCACCGTCCTTCACTTCTCCACTAATGATGCCGAATCGTGTTGTGGGTTTCCAGCAAGAAATGGAATCCGCCGCGAAAGTGAAACATTTTCGAGAAAGTGTGACTCAAGCGATGCGGAACGGGTCGCCCAGGGGCTCCTTCCTCGCAGATGCGCACCTTCGCTTCCTGCCCCGGGCTCCCTTACATTTGCGTGCCCCAAATACCGAAATGCGACAGAAAACATGGTTTAAATCCTATGAAAGAGATACAATATGATTTCTCAGAGTGCCTTCAGCACATCGGTTCTTTTCAAAATAGAATGCCATTTCTCATAGTTCCTTCACCACATCATTTAGTTGCAAAATTTTCTTGGAATTGCTTTTGAAGCACAATTTGCTCATTTGAGTTAATAGAGTCATGCGGAGATGTTTAGAATGTCATTTCTCAGAGTACCTTCAGCACACCGGTTATTTGCAAAATTTTCTTGTATTTGTTTTTGAAGTACAGTTTGCTAATTTGGGTTAAATAAGTATACATAACCATTTAGAATGTTTTTTCTCAGAGTACCTTCAGCACAGCAGTTACTTTCAAAATTTTCATGTATTTTTTTTTGAAGTGCATTTTGCTCATTTGAGTTAATTAAGTCATACGGAGATATTTAAAATGACATTTCACAGAGTATCTTCAGCACATCAATTATTTGCAAAATTTTGTTTTTGAAGTACAGTTTCCTCATTTGAGTTAACTGAATCACACGGAGACATTTAGAATATCAGAGTGCCTTCAGCACATCAGTTATCGAAAAAAATTTGTTTTTGAAGTACAGTTAATTCATTTGAGTTAATTGAGTCACACGGAGATATTTAGAATGTCACAGTGCCCTTCAGCACATCAATTATTTGCAAAATTTTATACCTAAGCCAGCGCTCCTAATCTTCCAATTTCCACGCCACACCAAGAAGATAGCTGATATAATGCACGCCAAGCTTACGTGACATATCTTCAGTAGAATTGAGTTTCACATCCACGTTTCGCCGGTCCCGCAATAATATATAATCAGTAAGGAAATAATAAGGCTTTCTATTTGAACCCGGAACAGGTGTTTCAAATTCCGATCGACAAACAAATAGTTATTTCATTTTTATGATGTATAATTCTTTTTTTGTCTATATATCTTTTCCCTTTCGTCCTGAAAAAATAATTCCTCGATGTTGATTACAGTGAGTTTTCTTTTGCAATTTATTTACCATAAATAATATCACCAAATTCAAATGTCTGAATATGCGTACTTATTTTCCATTCGTGCTTTCAGGGTTTCCATCGTTTGTCAGACTCAATTAGTTCTATTCCAAGGAAACAAGCAATTGTAAAAGTATTTTAAAAATGAAAAATACTGGAATTCACGAGAGAAGTTTTTTTTCTTCCAATGACAAATCATGCATGATTCAATTGTTTCATGCTATCCTCAGAGCTGGGTGAGAAACTTTTGCAGTAAATTTACCTGTGGAATTTCAGAGACATGACAATGTCGGAAATGGAGATTCCTCACACTTGTGAAAGTGTCTGGATTGCGTAAGACGAAGCAACTTCCTGTACGCTAAACTATTCAAGCACTGAGATGCAATAAACGCAAGTGTGCCCTCTTTTAAACAATCGTCATGGTTAAAGCCGAGATTGTCTGCATATTTTCAGAATTTGTAAAGGAATAGAAAGTATATGGGCAGATTTGTTAATTCAAAAGAATGGATTCCAGGTACTTTTATTTCGTAAATGCGTATCTCTACTTCTACTAATAATAAAGAGGAATGTGTGTATGTATGTCTATATATATGTATGTGTATGTATGTATATATATGTGTGTGTGTGTATGTGCGTGTATATGTGTGTTTATATGTGTGTGTGTGTATGTATATATATGTATGTGTATATGTGTGTGTATGTGTATGTGTGTGTATATATATATATATATATGTGTGTATGTATGTGTATATGTGTGTGTATGTGTATGTGTGTGTATATATATATATATGTGTGTGTATGTATGTGTATATGTGTGTGTATGTGTATGTGTGTATATATATGTGTGTGTGTGTATGTATGTGTATATGTGTGTGTATGTGTATGTGTGTGTGTATGTGTGTATATATATATGTGTGTATGTATGTGTATATGTATGTGTATATATATGTGTGTGTATGTGTATATATATGTGTGTGTATGTATGTGTATATGTGCGTGTGTATGTGTATGTATGTGTATGTGTGTGTGTGTGCTCTACAGGCCAAAATTTTTGATCTACAGCTTCCAAATTTGATACACATACACCTTGGAGGCTTAAAATGAGCCCCTTGGAGCAAATTTTTTGAAATTTAATTAGAATTTAAATTAATTAAAAATTAAACTGAATTGGGCATTTTACCCCGATAACTTCCGAAAACATTATTGGACAAAAACAAATTTTATACTGCCAATAAATTCAAAAAGTTATCTTTCTTTTAATGATTGTCAGAATTTCTCCTGATTTTTTGGCAGTTCTGAAAATAGTTTTTTTTCTTGCCTAATTTCCAACAATCGATTACATTGTTTTTCTGAAATTCAAACCGTTTTCAAAAAATTTGTTACATCAAATATTTAATATTTTCATTCTCTTTTGTTGTGGAAAACTTCATAAGAAGGATTTTGTTTAAATATGTGTATTCTACAAGAAGAATGAGTAAGTGAAATTACAATACCTAAAATGTAGATTTTTAATCTTACATTTACGTTTTCAATAGCTCTATGATGTCATGGAATAGGTCTCTGTTGCGCAGAAGAATAATTAAAATAACATGGCTTTTATATGTCAGTTGGAGAATTTGAGGAAATCATGGATATGAAGTTATATCTAAACGATTTAATCGGAATTAAATGTAACCAAAACAATATCCTCCGCAAACAATATGATCGTCAAAGACGATTAATGTTTAGTAAATGTAATATTTACAATTTTATCACCCTTAAAAATATGTTATCATTTTGGTATTTGTTGAAATTTCTCCTTAATAAAAGAACTCAAAGTACTTCCAATTTTTACTTTTGTAAAAAGTATTGTTTGATTATCCACAAGGTTATTGAGATGCTGATTATTAAAATATAACTTGCCAAATAGATTTTACAATATATATATCTATATATATAATATGAGCAAATCGTATGATGAACGATATAAAAACGTAAGATTCTATTTGCAGTTTAAATCATTAATGTTTTTTTGTTTAATATTGTTATTTTCTGTCTTTTTAAAAATTTTATAATCAGAAATTTTTTGTAAATAATTGAAAAGGCCCATTTATAGAAGTTTATATTATGCACGGCATAATTAATATGAAATAATTTCTCAAAATTTCATTGGGCTCTTAAATATGTTAGTGGCAGATAATCATAGTTTTTGCATTTTCATAAAGAATGTATTTCGGAGTCACTTTAGACAGCACATAATTAAACACCATAATCTTTTTTATATCAAATTTACCGTTAATACATGGATTTCAAAAGAAGTCTAGAAATGGATTTACATATTCACACACAGAATGAAAATAGTTGACTCATATGGATCTGGACGTAGAACAAGTTCTCAAGGAAATATCATCAGCACATGTCTCCAACATAAATACTTTGAAACACTTCCAAGTTTTCTGCAAAATGGAAAAAGCATACAGTGTGCGGAATGGTAATCGGCCGACGATCGCGTGGAAACAGTTCCCCCTGAGGCAAGTCATCGGCATGCGTCGACGGAACGAAAATTCACATACAAAAAGAAAATTTTTCCATTCAACCTAATTTTATTCTCAGCCAAGGATAACGAATGATTTTACCAGGATAGTCAACAATGACTTTCTTTTTTTTTTTTTTTATTCAATCAAACTCGTTCTTGAATCTGTTGCAGGATCCGTAGGCTGCAACTGGAAAAACCTGACGACACATTGTCGACACAATAGCCACTGGCTTTTGGTTCCCTATTCGACCAACTACACCTTTTTCGCTAATTGTTGTTCTTGTGATAAAAAACATTTAAAAAAATAGAAGAAAAGAAACAGTGAAGGTCGGTCGGTAGCTCGACTTTGTAAGAGCGATCAACAGGACTATTTCTTTTCAGTTTCTTTCTTTCTTTTTCTTAATAGCCGTGCTGAGGAATGCGACCGCCCTGAACAAGAAGAAGGTGTTTCGAATTTTACCGTTTAATCAATGCGAAAAAAAAAATGAAGATTAGAATCTTAAGTGTAGGAATGCTGTGGTCCACCCTTTCGCTCCATTAAATTCTTTTCAATCACCGCTCTTTGTCGACATTTCAACTTACTTGTTTTGTCTGTCTCCTTTAGGGAATAAATAAAAGTATACACGTGTCTTCTAGAAACGGGAAGGCAATGCATATGTAAAAGCTTGCGGATTTACATATTAAAAATTAATAATTAAAATTTGGGGTTTCAATGTCTCTTGAACAATGAATTTGAACATCTTTTGGTGGAGTTTTCACGAAAATCGTTTTTTTTTGGGGCAGAAAAAAAGGGGGGGGGGGGGGAGTTTCTTCTCAATTTCTTAGAATTTTTTCGAAAGCAGATCTCACCAAATCGTACATTTTTGAACACGTGTTTCATGAATTTTTAAAAAGATGTGAATTGATTTTCTCTTTAACAAGTAATTATATCTGAAAACTAGGAAATCACTATACATATGTTTGAGATAATACAGTGATCATTACACTTTCAGAACATTTTTTTGAAAGCTTTTAAAACTACTAGATTTATTGATAATTTTATCATTTGTTATTTCATTCACATTGGCTCTTCAGGCTCCATTTTGGTGTTCGTTTCTTTTTTTATAAAAAGGGAAAAGAAAATTAAAATATTGTATCAGGCTTATAAAATGAAAGCATGTCTTTAATAAATTGCATTCTTTCAAAATTTAATTATACAACAGATTCATATTTTCGAACAGTCATTTATTGTTCAGAAACTTTGCAGTTTTACATCTTTTAGAAAAATTTAATAAAATGCAAATTTTTAAAACAAATTCGCTACATTTAACCACCTGTAACTTCTTGCTATTTTTCAGTTGTTATCGCGCAGAAATTAATTTGATTCGGTGTCAACTCAACGCATGGTTTCTGTTTCCTAGATTCACGCAGTGATAATCTCCCTTCACTATTACTAACCTTTTTGTTTGGTAAATGACCATCGGTCTCACGATCCAACTGGTAAACACTATTACAACTTGTTTATTTCTTTCAAAGATCTTTTTGATTATGGGAAATCGCCACTAAAATCTATTATCTAAAGGGGAAAAAAAAGTCCATGAATAAACTCTTTGCGCAGACTTCTTGTTCTTTAGCTATTACGCAGCACAATCCGATAATACGTTGATTTACTTCAATCTAAATGCTTATCGATTCCACAAGCAAAATATTTAGTCTTGTTTCTGAGACAAGCCGGATGTAGTTAAGACTTATTAGAAAGAACTCCCCTTTTTCAGCTTTGTCGCAGGAAGATGCATCGAATATTTATCTGTGCCATCGTAAACTAAACGTGTGATAAGGTTGCAACGAGTGAGAAGACGTCTATTAAGATTTTTTCAGGAAGAGCCTGCCTTTTTTTTTTATCTTAAGGTTATATAAGATCGGGAGCTAGACTTGCGGAACATGTAAACATGCTTGCCTAGAACTTGAATGAACCCTTGTTGACACTTCTTGCGGATGGATTGAGTAACATTACACCCCGTTAAGAAAGAATAACTGTTGAAACAAAATTTAGAAGTCTATTTCGTATATAAGGCGTGTTGAAAAAAATGAAGTGTTGATGGATCTTGTTTACAAACTGTCAACATTCTGTATTACAAGGAAAAACTGCTAAATCATAGTTACAGGCATTTTGACTGGATGATAGAGCTTAGCATACACATCAATAGCATACCTAACCCCTACGACTTGATGGTCAATTTAGAATTCACCCCGACGATAATGGATAGGTAGGTTTCTCTCAAAAACGTGTCTATTTTAATTAAGATAAAAATTCAGATTTAAAAAGAGGCGAATTCTAAATAGTGGAGAGTAATTCAGTGAATAACTTTTTATGGTCGAACTACTCAAAACCATAGCTTTAGATGGTGAATGAACATGTTTAATGCAAATTTTAAGCCGGGTTTCCTTTCGGAACCTCAATATGTTAGGAATTCTCATTTTTTTTCATGGTGAGGTGCATGGTTTTTCTCCGATTGTCTTTACAGAGAAAACTAACATAGTGTAACAGCAATCTATGAGATCTCTAAATAGTGAAAGTACCTACTAAGAAAATTCATACTGAACATATCTCTGTTTCAACTTAGCGAAACAAAAGAATTTTGACTAATAAACTTCACAGAATTTCGACACAAAGGGAATATTTAAGGAAAAAAAAAATAATTTCTTCTTTATTCACATAGAGGAAATATAAGAGAAAATAAACTTTACTTTCCATTAAAGCTCATTGAACACCAACATCTTTAAACAAACTTTATGTCTTGAAAACAACCAATTTATTATGTAATAAAAGCCAACAGAAGATGCAAGTGAAAAAGATTGGCACAGCAGAACATGAGATCAAGAATGTTCTCACATTTCCATCATTCAATGAAAACTAATTTGTTCTCGTATTTTTAAAAACATTGTCTTTGGAATAGATTCGAAATCTAAATAGTTTTGAAGAGCTAGTAATTTAAGTTTAGTTAGTAGTTAACTAAACAGTTTTTTTTTAATAAATTGATTTCTATTGATTTGCTAATCATTATATCGAAAAGATGTGGACCAAGAATTCATATACTATTAGCTCCGAAAACTAATGTGACCTTTTAACCACTTGCGGTGGATGTACCACGCATATCGAGATCTTTTATCATAAAATCGCTATCGACATGTTTCACATGTCGGCAGGCAATTGTCATTGAAGTAAAAATGATGTTCTCTACCGACTGAGATTGTTTGCCGGAACTCAGTTAACAAGAACGCAGTCTTAGGTCGAAAATTAATTCGTTTTGAAAATGTAAATATTTTCCCGATTTCTATAAGACTCGTAAAAGCATTGGCAATGAATGGTTCTGTTCTATTTTTAATAAATGAACAAAAAGTATGGCATTCAAACGACATTACAGTGTTATGACAAACTTAATTACATGTTATCTAACATTTGATAGTTTCTTGCTTTAAATTTTTCTCCCTCAAGGAGAACAACGGATTTTAAAAATAAATTAGCTCTGTGCATTTTATTTGTATGGAAAACTCAATTGAAACATTTTTTTTAAAGAAACTTCATAATATATTTAATAAAGCATCCTGATGATTCATTCTCAAAAATTGGTGATGATTCCCCTTGCCTGTTTGGATTTGCACTTCTGCTCACAGAAAGTTTCGTCCATAGATGAGGTGGAGGAATATTTTTATAGCAGAAATTAGAGAAAAAGTAAGAAAAAAAATAAGAAAGAAAATAATGAATAAGAAGGAAGACTGAAATTGATATTTGTTAAAAATGCACTCCTTTCGGTTTTAAATGGCAGAAATCACCCATTCATATAGATGAGATATTATAAACTCTTACCAAACGTTTTTATAACTAAGAATTTCGAGATAGACTGTCTTCTGTGATCATGTGATTACATTTTATTTTTTATTCTCACTAACTAGAGTAATGATAGTAAAAGACTTGCTCTAAAATTATAAGAAATACTTATAGACAGATGACATGTACCCAAATATTAATTCATGTGGTTTAATGGTTTTTACAAAATGAAACCATTACTGTATCTTTAAGGAACGTAATTTTTATTTTAAATTTTAATCAAATGAATATGTGTAACTACAAAGGACTTAAATAGACGGAAAGAGGCGGAAAAACCCCGCATAAAACGTTTCCTTTGTGTTTGAAAAATGAACTATAACAATTGACCTGTTAACCACCACTTCACCCCTTTGACACCATTTGTTTCACCATGGTTGGAAAAGAGAGTAAAATTAATTTATGCTGTGCTTTGTCATTTCGAGAATGGCAACAGATCTAGAATAGATACAAAGACGATGTCAACAACAACAAGAACTACAAAGGATTTAAGCATCTCCACCCACCTACATTGCAAATGGAACGCGAGCGAGGAAAAAAAAATATATAAAGAGCAAAATGGCCAACATTTTTTTCAGATCCTCAGCGAGAATTGATCGCACTGCATGCAGTAACGAGTCAAGATTAGCGATGACAGACGGCCTCTGGCCAGAAGAAGTGAAAACCAGAGCGAATGTTTTTTATTCGAAACGGAAAACGCCTGCCGGCGCAAAAGACTTGCTGGAATTTCCAATCCAGAAGTATAATACCTCGCCCACTGTCGAGGAAAAGTGTCTTTGCGGCCTATTTTGTTTTAAATGAAAAGAATTCAACGAAAAAGGAAGTTTGCTAACTTGGAAAAGTGCAAGAAGATCTGTGAAGAGATCTCTTCATTTCCTGAAATCGTGCTCTGTAATCCGCTTTTCAGTTAATCGAGTAAAAGAGGTTGAATGACTTAAGACTGGAGGAGAAATGCCATAGCTGGTGATTTTTCACAGAAGAATCCGGGTATGGAGCAGGAATTGTTTATCGTAGTTTCATAATTCTTCAACAAACAAATACATATATAGAGTAAGAAGCAATATCACATAATATTTGTCGTATCTATATTTTTGAGTAGTAGAAATATAAACCTGATAGTTAAAAATTAGACAAATAAAATAAAGAAATATAAGCTGGTATTATATATTTTTCGTTTAAAATTAATTCTAGTTTTATTATTACATAAGATTGCATGTTGCTTCACTGTTCTAAATACATTAATAAATCTTTCGATAAAAATAGTTCCTATGCTAAAATCACTGTTCTAGTAAATTATTAGAGTATCATATGGAATTACATAAGATAAATTATGCAATTCTAAGAAATGCGAAATAGAATTTTTACCAAGACTCTTCCACAAAGTGCTATGTCCAGATGCTTGACATTTAAAAAACATTCAAGCTGTTAAGATATTTGGATTTCATATGAAGAGTTTGCTATTTTTAAAGGGCTCCTTGAAAACAATTTTCATTGCTTCTATCAGCCACGATTAGAATGCACTTTCAATGGTGTCGTATAAAGGGGAGGGGTGTGTGTGTGCTCCTGGCATATTTCATATTTGGCTTTATAAATGAATTAAATGCAGTAATATTTGTCTTCGTAACGGCAAGAAAACTTGGAGTTCGAGGTGTTTTTCTGTTTCTTCATAGATGCGCTCGCTACTGTTCCCTGAGAGTTTTTACAAAAGTAACACGTTAGTTTTAATGTTGGCTTAGAAGAAACGACTTTGCCGCCACTGCCTTCAGGTGGGTTTACACTCATCCAACTATAATCCATTCAGTAAGACTACGCATATGCAGAAACTATATAGTAGCTGGTACTTGTTCGTCGAGGGAAGAACTTTCTATTGTCCGCTCTTTCATCTCACGCGTAATCTTCCTTCTGCGTATGCGTGACTTACTGGAATCTTATAACTGGCTGAGTGTAAAACCACCTTTACAATAACATAATAATATTCTAGAAAATTTGTGTTTAGAAACATACAGAGTAAGAATCATTACGGCACAGGAGCATGTTGTTCATTAAACCGTTGTTGCTTGTTGATTCAGGTATGCGAAGAGAGATATTAATTGACAACACTGTTTGCTGCTCTTAATTTATTTCATTTCAATATTCAACATAATAAACAATATGTGGAGCATTTATTTATCTTGCTTTAAAACGTGATTATGGAATTTTATTTCAAAAGCATTTAATTATTTATATAGCTCAAACTAATTAAAAATTTGCTTGCAATTGAATAACTAATTCCATTTCAGACATATTTTAAGGCACTGACCACAAACACGACCATTAGTTGCAGACCATAAACCGAAATTAGGAAGAGGGCTTTTTCCCGAAATTTCCTTGCATACTTTCCAATAAACTTCTTTATCCCTCTCTCCCTGTCTAAAACTGTGGACTTCGGGTGAAGTCGCAAATGCCTTGGCGAAAATTAATTATGAAACTGGCGCAACTGGCGAAAATTAATTACGAAATACAGATCTTTGGCGTGAATCTAGCATTCTATCGAATCTATCATACAAATATGTATTCTGGACGCCTTTTCCCCCCCGACTAATTGGATATAAAATTTGACGGAGATCTACAAGTGTAATCACAGTATCACTTACCAAATTTCATTGATTTAAGTCATTGCATTTATGAGTTTTTGCATTCGCATTCATGCAACATACAGAGCAAAAAACGGCCAAACCTTTGGTAGATTTGATTCAAAATTTGAGTAAGTATATGAATTTTAGATGTTAAATTTTATTACCAATTACATTTTGAAATGATCGAATTTTGTATTTGAACAGACAGAAAAACAGATTTCCTTTGAATGGATTTTGTTCAAAAAGAAGAAAAAAAATTATAAATTTGGTCAATTCCACGTACTAAATTTCATCTATCTACATCTAACTGTCTGTTTATTAACACAATAACTCAAAAATGCATTGCGTGTTTTCGAGTGAATGCATTAATAAACAGGCAGACAGACTTAATTCTAAAAATATGTTTTTGCGTTATTTGAAAAGGCGATATGGTACAAGAGATTAGTCAAAATCTGGAATTCGAATTTCTTGACGATTACAATATTTTCTTTATACTTTCATATATGAGAAAGTAAGATTCCAAGTCAAACTGAAAATCCCAGAGTGCAAGTGATCCGTAGTTAGAGTCAAAATTAACTCCTTAGACAGTCTGTAAACCGATATGGATTGAATTGTCCTCAAGACAGGTAAGTTGAAGGAAAAATCGCGGCAGAAGAACGCGGATTTAGTGTCAGTAGCGTTCTTTTTTAGGTGTTCCATTTCACGAGCGAGAGGTCGGACAAGGCCAGATGCGGGTAGCACATATCAAGTCTTTTTTAATAATATGAAACCTCGCGTGGGCGGCGGTCGTTTGTCTTGTCTGTCTACGGCACGCGCCTTTGCCAGAGAAGATCATAATTTTTAGCACTTTCACCGACTCCCCCAGCCCAATCCCATAGATCGCATGAGGAATTAGGTCCAATTAAGCATAATATAGAGACATCATCACTGTGAGACAAAATACGATTGCTTTTGCTGTAAGGAATCATAAGCGGTAGCTTGATTTCGTATTCTTTCATGACAGGAAATATTGCCCATATAATAGTTACGTACTTATAATACACTGAACTTTAACTGTCAGACAATGGAGAACCCAGTCAATTATATAATTGAGAATACTGCCAGTTAAATGCAATTTTGAGTTGCTTATCGAATCTTAATAGTTGCAAATTAAATGCAATTTTAAGTTGCTTACCGAACCTTAAGATAACCGACTAGGTTGTAGCGAGGCTTTCTCCAGAAGAATTTGAAATTTATTTTATGATCTGAAAATAAAGTCCAAACTTCGTGGATTCTAAAACAGACTTTATTTTTAATGTATGTAAGATAGAAATATACATATAGTATTTCCATAACATGCATAAAAAAATGAAATCGGAAACAGTGGTATTTTTAACTGAAAATGAATTGTTTATTTAATTTTACATTAAGGTTCTCCAAAATAATATTTGATATGTTTAAATTAATTCTCTTCCTACTCAGCCGCAGTTTGCTTATTTTTGCCAATTCTGTTAAAAAAAGCTTGAAAACTACATTTGTTTTCAATCGCATTTGAATGAATTAATTTCCAATTCATTTTCTTTAGTAGTAATTACATTTTAAGTAGTTTGAGCTATATACAGGTAAAATAAAAATTAAATATTTCCATTATTTTTTTAAACTTACACTGTTTTTTTCTAACATGGAAAATTTTGCTAAATTTTCATTAAATAAGTAGTTTTTACAAAAACTAAAGGCAAAGAATCTATTTTTTTTTCTTCTAAAACTTTTCTTTCAACTCTGTTTTAGCTATTTGGTACAATTAAAAATATTCATGTATTCTTTCTTAAAAATTCGTCACCGAAATGAGTCTTAAACCTTAATACTGCCAGTTATAAGTAATTTTAACCTTACTGCTGCCAATTATATGCAACTTTGAGTTGCTTTCTGAACTTTTATTATATCCTATTTTAAGAGCAGGTGTTACGAAAATTCCAGCTTATTAAAAGCATGAATCAAATGGAATTTAGATTTGAATGCCACAAAAATAATGAATTGTCGTTCGTTTTCATAGGTATACGTTGCAACTGAAATCAAATTTCTTGTAATTCGTGATGCGAGACCTCCTGACGGAATTAATTTTCTCCATTCATTCAATTTGTCTTTATTTTCCAATCAACTATTTAGTTTCAACAGATATCGCAGTTTGCGCCAAAAAACAACAAAAAAATAATCTAATTAACATTGAACATATTTTAACGGCATTTCGTTTATACATTAGAACTACCATGAGAAAGTGATCATTTGACCGCTCGCGCTAGATTTAACAGCAATGACGCGGGATGCAAAGTTGAATCAGATCATTTCATATTTTTTGAAAATGGACTTTTTTCTCAGGGAAAAAAATGAGCAAAGAATAAATCTATTTGCTTAATTTTTGAAGAAACTCGTGACATTTTCTTTGCGGGCAAATATACAAAATCTCTTTGTTGTCATCAGTAGTGTATGTGGAAAATTTGTTTAATGGAAAGTCTAGAAAACTTTTAATGAAGCTCTTTGTGTATGGTAACCTAATAAACGACATCATAATTCAATTTACTGATTTCATTAAATCGTACTTCCTCTTTTTTTAGTGAAAATATTGTAAGTAATATTTTGCACCAAATTCTAAATGAAATAAGTATTATATATAAAATAAAGCCTTATTGTGAATTGATAATCAATTGTAACCCACTTTGACGACAAATTGTTAGCCTGTGATGCTATTAGTGTCAATTTAGTCTTCAATCAACTTTGATAAACTACATCTGATCATGCCAAATGAAAATGTTATTTTGAATTACACTTTCACAATGAACATAGATTAGATATTGCCAAAATACGTTTGCAAAATGGCAAAATTAATTGCTTAAATCGGTTTAAATTTAAAATTGAAGGCAGTGTCGTTTTATTTTACGATTCTTCTCGAAAGTGGAAGGGATAAGTGACCATTGATAATATTTCTAAATGTTATTTTCAAATAAAATTAAAAAGGATGAATCACTACAGTGGTTGTAAATGGGGAAATACATTGGACTGTGTGATTTTTTTTTCTTATCATAAAGAATGGGCAGAGAAGTATTGTCGCCAGATGAATTGCCGGGGGCACTAATCACTAATGACACTAAGGTGACCTGACGTCATTAAGGTGACCACCAATGACATATCTAAAAATCATGAGCTTTCATATGATATAAAAATTGTCGAAATCGGATTAGTAATTGGAATTGGGGACTGGTTCTTTGGTTTTTATTTATGTGTTTAAAATGATTAATAAGAAAAAAAAATTTAAACTATACTAATAAAATCTAATAAATTTATTTTACAATATGAGGAAATGACGAGCAAAAATTTGTCAATATCAAATTGACATTTTCATAAATTTAATTTAGTCTAATTAAGATGGAAGAATTGCGCAATAAAATAAATGAAATATGAAAATAGAATGATACGAGCGAATGACAAAATATATTAATTGATGAAAATTAATCCATAGTTATCTATAAATTTCGTCAATATTTTACCACCGTGGGGTGATTGGATTTATTCATTCTTTTCGAAGTCCTGCGCTGACATTGTTTATGAGTGAGTCACCGGGCGTCATTAAGTTGGGATTAAGCGACAAGGTGTCACGTTAATTCTACTTCATGTTCTCGCATCGCATGGAAATTAATCGGGGCCAAAATCGTGTGGACATTATTAGGAACGAACGACTCACCTTTCGTAACGGAAACCTACAATAAGAAACACCATCTATAATGAATAAATCCGACGATTTAAGTGAGGATTTTAATGTACATGTAATTTTATGTTTTGACCACATACAATAAAACGTTTTGTATTACAGAGATATTAGTAAAAAGTTATATAATTCAATTCTATTATGGCAATTTAAGAAACTTTTACATTATTAGAAATGGATATATCCTCGAAAAAGAATCCCTACCAAGCATCTACAGCGAGTAATAAATGTATATTATGCTAATTTGCTTCGTAACAGTAGGAAATAAGACGAACTGTTCAAAATAGCTGAAACAAAACTTCAAAATCTATGTTACCGATGTAAGGAGGTAATTGTATAAATTTATACCGGTAATGAATAATTTAGAAGAAATACAAGGAAATTCGTGTTCATGAGCTTATTTTGAGATACTAAGTATTCTTTTCTGTAATTAAGAAAGAATTCTATTTTGAACACACACAAAAAAATGAATTCTTGTATAACAATGTTTGGAAAGATTCAGTAATTCAAAACAGATTGTCTATCGCCGCGAAATGGCCGAAACACAACATGCAAAATTTAGGTAGTACTTAAGTAAAACTTGTAAGTTTCTTACAAGTTTTAGGAATTTTTGAATAAATCAAAGCTTTTTTTATACTTTTATCATTTTTCAATCAAATTTTTTTTCACAAATTAGAAAGGAAGATAAAATATTCAGATAAATATTTCATGGAAATTGTGAAGGCATTTAATTTCATATCATCTCACAGCTGAAAAGGCGAGTAAAAGAAAACTTGTTCAGTCATTAAAGAGAAACATGCATTTTTGCAGACAGAACTAGAAAGACAGGAATCTTCTTTAAATATTTATTTATGCGTTTATTTTTGATTTTATATTAGTCGAAGTGAATCTGATATATTATATTAAATCGGTAATAAATATTGGCAATTTATTTATCCATTGATGTATTCTAATTTTTAGTTCAATTTTTATACATAAAAAATTCTAGAATATTAATTTTGTTAATAAAAATGATAGATTCCGAAAGCGGTGCGTTTCGCCAAAATTGTCGAATAACAGAAAAAATTGTCATGACACTGAAATTCCGCAATTGCATTCTGCAAAGTGTTTTGATGCAATATTTTAAGAAAAAAATTTATTCGCTTAAACATTTTCTCATCTTTTTTGCATGTAAAGTGATTATCCTCATTTTGTTTTGTAGAAAAAATTTTTGTAGAGTCATTCATATGCGATGAATTCGATGCAAAACTGAAACTTTTGAATATCTGAAACATTTGCAAGTTTTTTTAAAAAAATTGAATTAATATGAAAACGCATTGCAAAAAACGAAAATGCCATCTAATTGGATAATAATAATTGAGAAAACTAGGTAACCGAATGATTAAATCATTATTAATTTAATTTTCAATGCTATAATTTCACTAACATGATATTTAAAACTGTTCCAATTTAATACGTCGTATTCTGCTGCGGAATCAACATTAATCTTTAGCGTGGGAGTCAAATGAACAAATATTCTTTCCATCTGCGAGAAACTTAAATGACAATGCCTTGACATTTAATGCTATTCAGAATTTAGTTGATCGCCCTCAGTTTCCAACATTCGCATTGTCAGAGTAATCTCAAAAGCCTGGTGCTATGACGCATTTGCTTTAAGACAGTTTTGAAATTTACAAACCGAAGCATTCCCGCAATGTGTGTATAAGTGGCGTAGGAGTCACGTCGAGAGCACAAAACACACAACGAGTGTTTAGAAAACATCTCTGCTCAAATATCATCCTTAACTGGAAGCAATTTCAACAACAGTTTTCCTCCTCCTACGAACAAAGAAAACAAAGCAAGAATCACTTTTTTTAGGAGATGAGGAAGGGTGGAGGAGGTGCACTTAATGGGATCCATTAGCAAGTGGCCAAAAATAAAAAAAGAACGGAGGCATTCCGCGAGCCTCATTATCCTAAGAGAAGAGCGAACAAAAAAGAAATTCGAACCGGACCGAACTACTTGAGCGGATCTGAGCTCAGAAGGTATTGCACCTTTCACAACGAGCCTCTTTTCTTCAAGGAGTCCCCCAAAATATCTGACCTCAACAATAAAAATCTCTGGAGTGCTTTGACTACTCTCTCATTTCGCTTTCGTTTTGATTGAAAGGTTTTCTATTAGGAATCTTTCTGAGCACTTCTTAAGTGTTATGAGCATTGAAAGAAATGGGTTCTTTGAACGGAGAAATGGGAGTGAAGTCACAAACTGGTTAATTTTAGAACGAAAATTCTTTCAAGTAACTAATTTGCGGATAATTATTTTTGAACGGAATTTTCCACAGAACATTTTATTTTGAAATGAGCAACAGTAATGACTTTCTGGAAATTTTCTCATATTTTCTCTAACACTGATGAAATTTAAACCATCGTACAAGTTTAGGACATTCGGGAAAGTTGTGAACGCTATGTGTGCGCAGAATTATATTTCCATAGTCCTGCACATAAGCATTCTTTGCTTCAGAGTCAAACGAAAAATATGAATACGCCATTTTGGCTGCTTTTATTTCGATAGAATGAAGTCGGAACTTGAGACACGACTACAATCTTATTAACAAGAAAACATATCAACAATTTATTTAAATCGCTGCGTTTTAAAATGATCACGTTATACACACGATAATGTACAGACAGACAAAGTGTCACCTTTTGACGATTTTGATTCATATTTAAAAAGATACACTTTGAATTATATATGTGAACACCAAATTTCATTTATCCAAATTGTTACGTTTTTAGATGTCGCGTTCAAATGTTTGCGAAACTACAGTTCGACAAATGTCTATTTTTCAACAAATTTGGTTTAAAATTAATAAAGATTTAGACTCGAAAACTGTATATTTATCAGTTATTTAGGTTGTTTCGGTTTTGAATTATCGCGAGTAAAGAAAGATATTTAACCCTTTTACAGATTTGCTCCAATATTTAACCCTTTGCACTCGGAAAAGTAATTCGATGCAAAATTATTCACCTAACACAAGGGCTTTTTTATTGTTCCGAAAAATGAAATGCATAATTGTTTCAAGTTGAATTTTCCCGAAAAGTTAATTTTCATCTTTTTACCGTTCCTGTAGGTATTTTTAACAATCAAAATTGAAAAATAAATAAATGAAACTTCAAAATGATGCATCGTCTTCAATGGTGACCAGGAGTCACCTCTCGAGTGCAAAGAGTTAATACGGATTCTCACGTTAGATGCTAAACCTTCATAACAAATTTTATTCGTTTAATTCTTCACAGTTTTCAAACAGCTGAATTCAGACAGCCAATCAGACAGATTTTTTTATGAATAGACTGACTTCAAAATTTGATAGAAATCGACAAATTTGATCATAAGTCCACCATATATCATATTTCATCAGTCTAATTCCAAGTGTTTATGAATTATTGTCTTAATAAACAAACATAATGCCAAGAATGTGATTTTCTAAATCAGGGAGGATTGAAACGAAGAGATTCATCGAAATCTCGAAGCCAAATTTTTTGATGGCTACAAACTTTCTCCTTGTGCATTTCCTATAGGAGAAAATAAAAATAATAGATAGTACTTTGGTTTTGCTCGAGTTTTTGAATGATAATCTCTGTTCCGTCTTAGAGACGCCTTTCTCCTATTCCAGCTGTAGTTATCAGGAAACCGGCGCATGCGCAGTTTTCTGTAGAATTTTGATACGTTTCTTTTTTATATACTTAGCTATTAAGAATTTGTAATGTCTAATTAGAGATTTAACGTAGAACGATGTATCTTTGTGTTCGTGTTCATCAATAAATGTTATTCTATGTTTTATGATATCTTCGATTCATTGAAAGCTAGAAATAGATTTTAGATGTAGATCCTAAATAATTAAAACCACATAATAGAATTAAAATGGCGCGATTACATTTAGATTTATTTGATGAAACTTCTGGCGCCATATACATCAACACATCTCTATAAACAAAGCTTAAACACCAGTTTTTTAAAACACTATAGAAATACAAATTTCTGAATAGGTTTTATTCACATTTTGCTTATAAATACTATAAATTATTTTCTTAAATAAAAATGAAATACAAAAATAGCAATTAAGAAAGATCTAGTGTTATAAATTCAAAATGTACATTATTTAATGCACATATTGTTTAATCAACTCTTAAGGGTTTTCTTTAGTATATTTCGTTTTTTTTCTTTTCTGATTCTTTTATTATTAATATTATTATCTTGTTTTATTTCATCTACAAATTTTAAGATGCAATAAGTTTCATAACAAAGCTTACTCTATTATCGCTATATAAAACCAATTTATTGAAATATAATAATAAATATGAATAAATTTATTGAAATATAACAAAATAATTGAATATAATAAAATAACTATTGAAAATTTATAAATTCAATTAAAAAATCAGTCCTGAAGATGGTTGTTTAGAAGAATAGAACTCTAAATATCTCCTACAAAACTAATGTCTTTTCTGGCTATTTAAAGTAAAATAAATTATTTACCAAAAGAAATTAAATATTTAAATATGAAAATAATTTGACTTATTCATGAAAAAAATGATCACAGGCATTAAAAATACTTTTAATCTTAAGATGAAATATTAGTAAAAAGTTATGCACTACAAAAGTTTTTTAAAAAGTCTTAACAAACTGAATATAACAGGAAAGTTACATATTAATGAAATGCATTTGCACTTTCTAATTGAAACGGATTTTCCTGTTTTATTCAACTAAAATAAAATTTAATTCTGGTTATGTTAAAATATCATATATACTGAATAAAAATTCCGTTTGCCATAGCGGGGAAAATTTCGATACCATATTTTATTACATATATCGAGTAAATCAAATCGTTTTTCGATGAAATTTTACTGATTATTTTCAGAGGAATGAATATAATATTAAATACCATAATAAATGCCGCAATGTGTTCTTTATTTTCAGAAACAGTCCAATTAAATATCAGAATAAAATTTCAAAGTTCGATTCTCTTGCGGTTTCGCAGCTCTGGAGACACAGCAGAATTTTAAAGCGTTTTGATTTTCAAAACAATGGCAAGTTTTCTTTTAACTTGTTTACTCGTTACCTTCATTTCTTTTTCATATTTTCCACTCGTTAAGCATGTATGCAAATTAAGTTCAAATTGTTCTGAAGTTTTAAATTAATGAAGGTTATTCTTGTTCTTATTTCTGCTCACAGCATGACCGATTCTGAATATTAATCAGCATCTTAAGAAATTTCAATTCTAACTAAATTTAACCTTTAGGTGGACATCGATTTAAAAAGTTCTTTTGTGTTTCGTGTAGGGATCAATGTTGTGTAGCTACTGCCACTTAACATTTTTTGTAAGAAAAAAAATTGACAGACAGCCACTTCAATATATTTTATTCTCTTTTTTATGCCTTTGCTCCAGTCTGGTCACGAGATAGAAAGATTTCATTTTAATGACTTTCAGTATCTTCAGAAAAACCAGTCTAGATTGAAAGAAGATAAACTTTTTAAGGGTGAAGTATCAACTTATCTTCAGCCCGTGATTCAGAGTGATGTGCAAGAATTAATGAATATTCAACTTTAGTACGTTACTCTAGTATTCATACCCGCAAAAGACGAATCCCGGAAGAACTTTCGAATGTGATGAAAGTCACGAACGCCTGGACATTGATAGTATTCCGGAAGGGTTCCGAACATCTACATTCCATGTAAATCTGACCTCGAATTGACCTTAGCGAGTACCCACAGCGGAATACATCACATTCGGAGGTACATGCAGATCCCTGAGCTCCGATCCTCGCCTGGCCATTAAATTCGCCTTAAAGACTATGCGACTGGAGAAGAGAGAACTTTATCTAATGGAGAATCTCCCGATCACTCCATTCCTTTTGAATGCCAAACAATTCCCTCGGGCAGAAAGGAACCGGCAAGCACGATAATTCATTACCTGGAATCGAGTTACCATAAAAAAATTGTTACCTTTCTCTGACAAATTTGAATCTGATTGCTGTTCTTTATATGTCCTATAATATAAATAATGTTATCAGGAAAATGAAACAGAAAGTGATGGTTGGAATTCATTAAAGTGAATAGAAAATTTGATTAATGCACTTGTTGATGCTTAAGGACAAGCTTGTCAAGTGTCCTTACTTTTACTCAGTTACTGAAAAATTGTTCTGAAAATGTTAGAGATATCATAAAATAAGAAATGTTAGAGATGACAAGTAACAAATAATGTTGATTTATTATGCTTCAAGAAAAATGACTTAGTAAAAGAATTTAAAATATTTATCTGTCCGGTATTCAAAGACGACAGCAGATGACAGACATACAAATGATATTTGTAACTTTAAAATGGTGAACTTCTTCTTCATCAGCGCAGACTACCTCAACCACGTGCACTTCCCAGAGCTTTCTATCCCCCGCAACTCCCTTCCAATTTTTTATCCTTAGAACACTTGTCTCTTTCGACATCATCCACCTATCTAGTTGGAGGTCTTCCTCTGTCCCGGGATCCCATAGGATTAAAAGTGGATATTTTGAGGGCTTCTCCAGATATGATCGAGCCATCTTAACCTATGACTCAGGATAACCAGTGTTATTTGTGGTTGCCAATAGAGTTTGTATAATTCGAAATTGAATCTAGTCCGCCAAAATCCTCTCTCTAGTACTGGGCCAAAGATAGTTAAAAATGGTGAACAACAAAAATCAATACTCTGTTTCTGTAAAAAGCTGCTCCGTATTAGCAGCATTTTATAAAAGGAAACATATGCCAAATTTTTATTTAATAAGTTGTAAATTTAAAGAATTGTCTGATAAAAAAAAAAGAAAAGGAAAAAAAAAAAAAGCTACCAAAACACTGGATACGTTACATCTGCAGGGCATAAAAAGGTATAATTTATTTAAGGAAATAAATCGATTTCTTCATAATGCAAGTAATCAGAAAATCTCTGTTTGAATATATATTAACATAATAAAATTTTAAATTTTCAGTAATTTACAAATTAACTATAATTAATAATATGAACCTGTCATGAATAATTTGATGTAAAAAAAACTGAAGAAAACTCTTCCTCTATCACAGGTTAAAAAGTGCACACACTTAACAATGAAATAATGATGAAAGAATTTTCCATTTTTGAAATTTTTAACTACAGTTCAAATAAAAGCTGTTTCTTATTTGCCGTCTTCAAATTAGACAGCCTAATAGCCATTTCCAAAAAAGTAAATGGAATTTGAAATTCTTTCTTGTTTTTCAGAGGGAAAGAAGGAAAGAGTTGGCAGAATATTTGCTTAGGCGAACGAAGAGAACTCGCCTTCTCGTTCCAGAATTCCAAACACCCACGGAGAGAGTTCGAATTTGCATAGAACAGACATATACTCAACAAAATTCCAATCCCTCATGAAACTTCTTGTTTGTCTGGGAAAAACCATCATCATCGTCTATATGTCAGTGTTTAAATATTGACAGACGCTCACTCCGATTTCTATGACAATAGAAATTTGTTTAGCACGAAGTACGTAATGTTGTTGTTCAAGTACGCTATCCGTACTGTTGTTAAAGTGCTATCCACTTTGTTGAAGAACTCTAGGTGCAGGTATACGAGGCAAACAGGAAAAGGCTTTCAAAACTGAAGATCAACACTCTAATTGGAATAGCTCGAATTAGAACTCCCTCACAAAAATAATGGAGCATAGGACTTCCAAAAAAAACCTTCTTTTAGTTTCCGCAACATTTCTCAAAGAATTTCACTCTGACCCAAGAGAATTCATTAAAATATTTTTAATAACTCTTTTTAAAACAATTTTCCTTTCAATTAGAATTAATTAATACTTTGTTATCTATTTTTTACAATTCTTTTCCAATTAATCATCCCTACTTTCAAAACAATGTTTTTGAAAATTGGATATTTTTAAAATAATTTTTTATTATTTCCATCAATTTTTTATTATTTCGTCAGTTTTAAATACAAAATTGAAAAAAAAAAGTCGTCATTCTTTTTTATTGAAACATGGTAGTAAATTTTAATGAATTTTGATCAAAATGGGTAGCATTACGCGAAACATTATCGGATTTATAAATTTTCTTCGCACACAAGTTACAGGCGATAATGATCTATGAAAGGATTCCAACTATATGAAAAATGTTGAAATCCAAATAAATTAGGGGAGTAAGTATGTATTAATATGCATTTTTCTCCCTTAATTTTCAACTGAATTTTGATATAAATGCCTATAAATGAAAAATTATTCCACCAACTGCAAAAGTTTTAACTCATTTCATAGCCCACAGAATTTGAAACTTATGCTATTAATTGCAGATAGATATCTCTATTACATTTTGAGAGATCATGTTAATGACAAAGGATTTCTATGAGAAACAAAGTTTTGAGAAAATTGCAGTTAAAGATTTGCTTCAATTGACAAAAATGGTTGCAATGGTCACGGAAACTTAAAAAGAACTTCCCAAAACAATAGATCAGGTTTTTTTTTAATTTTGCAAGCATTTCCTATTTTGTTAGTAAAAGTTATATTTCTTTGAGTTTTTGTGTTTGGCACAGAATACTATTTGATAACAATAATTAATTCATTTTCAATTAATGTAAATCCTCTTATTATGTAACTTCGAATTCCCAAATTTAAAACTGCTAATATGATTTCATAACCCTAATTAAACTAAAGCAATAGTATAAACGCCTCTAGCTGCATTGATTTTGACTTGACAAAATGTTGTTTCGAAATCTCATACCATATCATTTAAATATCAATTTATATTCTATGTTAGCTGGTAAATTTTATCTATTCTTCGATCCTGAATATCCGGATTTATAAATACTTAATTTCAACAAAACTTAAATTTCAACATAAAACGCAATTTTAAAATATACAGTACAGTAGTATTGTATTTACAGTACATATTGCATAAAGGAGTACATATAGCATTTTTCATAAGCACACTAATTATAGGAACGTTGATTGAAGATTCGTTTTTTAAGTCCAATTTTTAAAACTTGTTTGAATGAAAAAAAGTGTTGAAAAATACAATTTCAACTTACTCCCTGTCAGTCTGAACAGAGCTCTATTGTAAATCGAAGAGGTAGTGTTTTTGAACCACGATTTTCGGTATAAAGTCATAAAAGAATTTAAAAAAAAATACAGAATATAATATTTTTAATGGCTTTATAAAATGAGCTTTACTGTAATCTTAATTGGGACAATTTGTTGCACAAATTTTATAGTAGTTATAAATTTATAGCATTTTATAAATTTAACAAAATATTCTAAAAATTATAAATTTGCATGGAATGTTGTGGAATTCTGGAGGTAGCACAGTTTCAATGCTACTATCACTATGCAATTGAAGCGGACATTGACCTTTGGTGTATTTCCCATTTAGTATTTATTGCTTTTTTTTTCTGTTAATGAGTTAATCTGGTAACAAGTCCTAATATTCTTTCTAAGAATCTGCAAAAAATGCAAGAAAAAAATCCATAAATATGCGTATTACTAAAAGAGCCTCTTCGATAAAAACACAGGAAAGCTTCTGCTGTTCTGAATCCAATGGGGAATAAGCTTCTCTATGTCTATTTGCGGATGAGTGCAATAGCTGGAGAGCCGGCCATTGAGGAAAAGGACCGCTTTCGATGTGCTGGCGTCCTGCTAGCTGCCACCCACAGAGACGGGCACCTGTGTTGCCTAGTGGTTTCTGATCATTTCATATTATATCTACGATTCTTCTACCTATGCCAAGAAAACGCTCACGTCTTAGTTGGGGGCACTACACTTGCTACCTGTCGAAGTTTTTCGAAACTTCTTATAAAATATTAGTTTGAGTGGACTAAAAGAAGAACAAGAAACCTTTCAGAACTTGTTTTTATGATATCTTAAATAGGATTATATTGCAGGTGATCATTCCAGAAGCTTTTGCTGGTTGATTAGGTCATTCAATGCATTTTAAATTGCCGAAAATGCTATGAGGAAAAAAAAAAATAATATTTTACCTACTTGACTTTGCTTATAAATAACTATTGATATATTTGGAAAATATGTTATTTATAATTAGATATAAATTGTATTATTATTCCTATGAGTCGTTGAATGTCTCTTGATTTGATTCTGGATACAAGATTGCCAGCCAATTTTAGTGTGATAGTATAAGTCTGGTCTCTCATATACCTTCAATATGATGAAGAATTTCAGGAATAAATTCCAAGAAAAAACACAAACAAATCAGTAGACCTTTTATTAGTTAATATCCGTAAACGAATGGATTTTGTTTGGAAGAAGTTGTTTGGTAGATTCATGAGAAAATTCTAAATGCATCTCATAAAAAAAAAAAACAGGCCTTCATCCATCAATACAATAAAAGCCACCGTGGGCCTTGTCTTTTGGGTCAGGCCCACCCGTGCTGCAGCCCTCTAATTAGCGAATTACAGCCAACAGGTCCCAATGAATTGGAAGGGGGCAGCATCATAACAGGGAGCATTTTCACGCGTCTCTTCTCACGATTGGCAGCAAAAAGGTCCCCATCGTGATCCAATCATTAATTGGTGAACAATGGGGCCCTCTCTCCCTCTTTCGCCTTCTCATCGCTCACCTATTATTACCCCATCGACACCTCCACTATGAAACGCACTGCAACAGATCGGCCGGCACCACAGATTCTAAGCGAAAGTCAAATAATAATGTTAATGAACCCGGAATGAATAACCGACAAATAAGTTGTTTTCAGTTGCTTAAGTTAGATGTAATGCTTCCGTTCACAATGAATCAAAAGTACTAAGCACTCTGATCTAGCTATGTGTGTTTGGGAGTGGCAAGGGCGGGTTTGTATTAGTGAATCTATGTAAGGACAAAAAATGAGCTCAAATGCTTTTTTAAATGAAATGGTAAAAAAGGTTAATAAGTATCAAATACAAAACAATGTTTTTTTTGTGTGTTTTTTTTAAAATAAGCAGGCAGCAATTAGCGTATCAGTTCATCCTCAGATGCTCAGAAACAATTAAATTTTGAACCCCACTGCAGCGGTAAAAAGTACTTGACGTTTGTTCTTGAGTTGATTCTGTTACCATGTTACCCGTTTTATTTACTTACATGTAATGTACAATATTAAATCCCATATAAAAAAATAAACCAAGAGAGGTCACATTTCAATGCAATGCATTATAATATTGGGCTTATTATTTTAAATTCTTACATATACCTGTTCAAAGAAGCTATTCAATTGTAATGTAATAATGAATCTTAAAATAAACGGAATCGCAAAAAGTGTTTAGTAATTTTTAAACACAAAAAAATCTATTTTCAACAAGGTGGCAGTAATATCTTCACATGCTCAAAAGCAATTAAATTTTGGAATTCATTGTGGCAGGAAAAAAAAGGACTTGAGATCTCAGAATAGCAAAAGGCGATGTGCAGTTAGATGCGAGCCCTGTTGCATTGATCATGAGATGACTCTGTTATCATGTTATCCGCTGTATTGTTTATATGTAATCTATAAAAGTAAATCCCATATAAAAGATAAACCAAAACATGTCACATTTCAATGTAATGCATTATTATACTGGGCTTATTATTTTAAACCCTACATGTATGTGTTTAGTAAATTTTCAATGAAATTATTCAACTGTAATATGATAATGCTGGAATCGCATGAAATCGTTGGAATGTTTAATTTGTCAGTATATGCATTATTATATTGACAAATTAAATCCGGCACATAAGTGGCAATTTTTCTTTGTTATAATCATTCTAGAACTATAAATGCTAATAATTAAAACAAAAAATGGACATCCTTTCTAATAGGTGATTGCCCATTGGTATGGGCCTTGTAGGCAAACTCTTCTTCCAGAATTTAAATGTTTTCATAACAAAATGTTTCTGAAAAAGGAAATGGGTTGGGTACATTCCAGTGCAGTCATGAGAAAAAATTTCAATTTTTTATAAATGGAAACGGAAGGTGGATTTTCGAGTTTTGGTTAAGGAATTTTAAAGATCAGAATTCTAATCAGTGGTTTTCAGCTTTTCATGCTATACATTTCCACATTCCATTGGAATGAAAAAGCAATTGGCATTTCCTTTGTGTGGTTTGAAAAAACTGTTAATCTACAAAAATGAGTGAACGGTAAAGCCAGATGTGTAATTTATCTTTAAATGGCATGCAAAACATTTTATCAAACTATCACTGAACGTTTTATTCAAAAAATTAAAGTTTTGACAAAATAACTTTGTTATAATCAGAAAATAGCTATGAACTTCTAGATAACATTACTATTTTCTTGAATGGGAGTAAGATGACTTTTGAGCAAACATTTATTTGGGTTTTCTTAACTTTTCTGAAACAGTGAAATTAAAATTACATCGGAACGATAATATGTGAATTCATATTTCATTTTTAACATATGGGATTTTCACTTATTAATATATAAACGCTTTTTTATATTAGATATAATATGCAATTACTAAAATATTTTGATAATTTTTCGTCTCTAGAAACATATTTCAGGAACATACGCACATATCAAAGTTCATCGCATTTAATAAAGAATAATTGAAAACTAACAAAAACTGTCACATTATGAAATATTATTTTATGTGATAAGATGAATTAATCATACAAAAGATGAATTAAAAATAGAAGAAAAACAAAATAAATGAATGCTTATTCATATTGTTCAAAAGACACGCAGAGTTTCTAGGAATTACAAGAACTTGAACTGAGGTAAAAATATAAATAAATAATGGAATTATAGACAGAAATGAAAGAATTTAAAGGGCTTTTTATATATTTAAATAAATGAAAACATGGTCAAGTGAGTGCTTCTTTAGTGGTAAAACAACATGTAAGGAATTGATCAGAGAAAAAAGAAATATCATGAAACACGAATTATGTATGTTTAGAAAATGATAGAAATATTGAGATAGTGGCATTCTTAAATTCGTAGAAGAAAACAGAATGCCGAGAGTATATTTTAGATATCGTTTTTCTCAGAATTAAGTTGTTTCAGAAATAGTTCACCTAGAGGGTATTTAAGTTCAAGACATTTGACATGTAAATTCGTGCATTTCAAATAATATTCAATATTATTATTATTCAATTACTAGCGTATTTTCATATTCTTTCCTTCGAAAGTCGAGATCTAAAAGAATTGGACCTTTTTTTTTAAACATATGAAATTTAGAGAATACAAGCGACTATTTATTGTTTAAATAGCTCAGAAAATTTCATAATTTCATGATACTGAGATTTTCTTAAATTTAAATAAACATAAGATAAATTTCTTTTGTACAAAAAGGTATATTTATTTATATTACCTTAGATAGTTTCAGTAACTTTTATTTCAATTGACTTAAAAATTGAGTTTAAAAAATTACGCATAATGAAAGCTATTGACCATTGACTTTTTGCTCTGTAATAGTATTTTCAATATGCAAGTCAAATAAGACTTACAATAGTGATGAATTCAAAAATCATGTCTTATTATCTTATTTAATCCTAAGACATATGAGTTTTCTACTTTTTTTAAAAAAAAATTATAAAAGACAATTATCTGGCACGTATGATCAAACTTCATTTAGGAAAAAAGCAATATAAGAGCTAATAAAATGCTGACAAAAATTATTAAAATCTAATAATTTGTTGAATTAATATAGTCAATCTTTTTGCTTAGAGATGCATTAAGCTGGTTCTAAGAATGACTGATTGATGAATATTATTAAGGATTTCAAGCATAGATATCTTATATGTGATGTGCCATAAACTTCCATTATCTCTGCGTCGACAGAAATTGTCATTGCAATATTATTTTAAAATTTCCTCCATACCTAAGCATCCTTTAATTTACACCTCTCAGTCAATTTTTAGAGCGAATTTAGAATGCTCGTCCAACGGCTATCCGTCCATTTTATGTACGCATGAAATCGTTCATTTCAGGCACACAACTTTCTGAAGTGAGCATATTGTCTATTGACCGTTTCTGCTTTCCTCCCTGGAATACACCATGCATTTCTCATATAAACCCATTCATTGGTTTCAAAAAATCTCACATTGATGCACACTCGCTTCATCGAATATTCCTTGAGCATCGTGCCCAGTATAACAACTATAAAGCAATCTTTACGGACGGTTCGAAAACGATGAATCATGTTGGTTTCGGTGTTATTTTAGATAACACTCCTTATAATTATACTCTCCCCAAATACTGCTCAGTGTATACGGCAGAAGCAACTGCTATTTTATGTGCACTGCAAAATATTTCTTCATCTGACTGTCGTAAATTTTGCTTATACACCGACAACATGAGCGTTTTGCAACAATTACAAAATTTTGATTATTCTTGTCATCCGGTTGTTGCACAAATCATGGAGCAACTATCAATACTGGCTAACAGAGACTTCGACATAATTTTCTGCTGGGTACCGAGTCACGTTGGAATCCATGGCAATGAGCTTGCAGATCAAGCGGCAAAATCAACTTTAGAACCTTTCAATTTCCGTGTTCCCTTTTGTGATGTATCAAGTTATATCAAACGATACATCGATGAAAAGTGGCAAGAAGTTCGGGACACACAGGTTGATAACAAACTACATGCTGTTCAACCAAAAATAAATATGTGGTCAGTTTTACCAAACCGATGCGCAGATGTAAATTAATTCGTCTACGAATCGGACACACTAGGTATACACATAGACATTTGCTGTTTGGTGAACGAGCTCCTCATTGTACGAACTGTGGAGTGATCAATTCTATTGCACATATTCTTACTCAATGTCCTAATTTTACTTCTGATCGTTTAACTCACTTTCATTCGCCTATTTTAAATTTACAGAACCTGGTGGGTGAGAAACCTCACTTAAATCTTTTTGACTTTTTAAGAGCCATTGGTTTCTTTAATAGCATTTAAAATTTGAGTGTTATTTTAATTCTTGTGCCAAATCATTATAAATCATAGACCTTCTAAACTTTTGACGTTTTACAATGTATCCTTGTTTTATTTACACATTTTACACTTCCATGATGGAACTATTAAAATATCCTCGTGGATGGCGCAGCTTGTCCTAAATTGGACCTTGTGCCAAAAAACCTTAACTATACCATACCATAGACAGAAAATATCCCAATGAAAGAATTCGGATGATCGAATCCTGAAGTGAGCAGAGCAAATCAAAATGTTTACAAACAGATGAGCATTTCAGGAAACACTATTTTGTCTTGCGTCTGAGGATCACTTTTCCCTCAACAGAATGTAAAAGACTACCAAAAATATGGATATATTAATTATAATCAAAAGATAGCTTAGAATCTCATTAAAAATTCGGAACTGCTGCTTTTTATATTACTTGGGGAAAAAATGAAAGGTTAGAAGCAGTAGTTCACCAACAAAAATATTAAAAAGATTTTAAGGGTACATTGTAAGATTTATATATATATATATAAAATATGTAATTTTAAATTTTTCTTTTTTAACTCGCAACTTTAAATTTTGAAATTCTGCCAAGGTAATTTATATACATATATAAACATAATGAAATAAGATGCAATAAGCTTTTGCGAATATAGAGGCTGTTATGCAATTCGGCACCAATTTCTGAATACATATTTCGGGATATTAATATTATTTTTATGCATCATAGAAAAACATTTTAGTATTACGATTTTTAAAAATTCATTACCTCATAATAAGTAATATATTCTACAGTGGTTTTCAGTAATAAATTACGTATTCGCATATCCATTTTTCAATCGGTAATCTAAAATTCTTACAATGGGAATTGACTCCGATTGCATGACTCAATAAATAGTTTCTCGCAATTTGTATTGTCTTACTACTAAAGAGCTCCCACCCCAATTTTTCAAAAAAATTCAAAAAGGGGTAAGCCGATGTCTTTTATACATCCAGAGGTAAAGTAAAACGCGCGATGAAACGATCGCGTTCGATGATGGCGAGCCTTTCAAGATTCATGAGTTGTTGTAAGAGCTAATTCTACGGTGGGGTTCCAAAGACAAACTGATTTTTAATCGTCGTGTTTACCGAGAAGTATATTCGGCATATTTCCATTAATTCCCAGCAGCCTCACGTAGTGGCCTGATCTCCCTGCTGGATGCTCATTAGGGAGCAACTCATTGACCTCCCGGTAGCCAGCGAGAGCGTGTTTTACTCTAAGTAAACTCGATTAAAGCTCTTTTTTTGGGGGGTGATCGATGATTCCACCCGAAACAATAGCCGCACCGGTCACGACGACGCCTTGATCCAAATTGGAAGAGAGATTCAGAAATTCCACCTCATGATCACGCACCGTCTCTGTTTGCGTGAAAGGGCACCCTAGATCGGAGGAAACGGTGGCCATCAATGAAGGGTTCTCGCCATTTAATTACAACATGTAAACAGCTTTCGGACATTGAATGGCTGCTCGTAGGATGGCAGTGAAAGGGCTTCGGTTCTCACACGGCTCTGTGTAATTTTGAAGCAACCATGCAAGACATATTGGTAAAATACGAAATATTACAGCTATGAGGCTAGTATCGGGTAAAAGAAATTACATATTAAAGTAAGCTTTTATAAAAAGGAAAGTTGGCATGTGATGTCATAGCATGTTTTCTATATATATAGGGAGAGTACAAATGAAGGACCCGATTTTAAAAAAAATCACACTTTCGAAACTACTGCACATATTTCAATAAGTGATGCATGAATTTAAATATTAATATACCAAGTATTTTTCAGTTGTGTGATCCTCTTGTTACACAGCAAGCGACTCATCTGTAAGCCAATTCGTTCCACAAACTGTGTAGCATTTTGTTTTGTCTGTTATCTTTCACATGACCCTACAAAGAGAAATCATTGTGACAAGACATTGTTTATGTATCGCCAGTGCCAAAAACACTATCAGAACTTAAGGAACTCATTTGTGCAGCATTCAGAACCATTGGCAGAGTGATGTTACAAAATGTTTGGAAAGAACTGGATTACAGATTGGATGTATGCCGTAAAACAAGAGTGTCACACATCGAACATTTGTAAACGAAAAAAAAAAAAAAAAAAAAAAAAAAAACTTTCTCCTAAAATTCATATATTATTGTAATATATGCAGTATTTTCGAAAATATAATTTTTTAAAATCGGGTCCATCATTTGTACTCACCCTGTATAATAAGTCTATGATCAAATTAGACTGATTTTTCTACGCTCCTAAGAGGTTCTACAGTTCATCATTTATGAAAAAATTATTTTTCGAATTGGTATTTCGTTATGTGTACCATGAAATATAAAGCTGTAAAAAATTTATTGTGGAACGCGTTCTTGGAATTCATTCAAGGAAACCACTCTATACTGACGATACAACTCTTTTGTCAAACAAACTTTTAATGGTAAGTTCGCAGATGAATTATGGGGAACGGAGATGAAAGTCGCATTAAGTATTTAAGGTATCATTATTTCGAAAGACCTCTTATTTAAGCGTAATAAATTAAGCATGTATCAAACTCAAAGTACGCATTTTCTTCTTTATTTAACAGCTCTTCCCAAAGAACCAAACAACAAAAAAATATGATTAGCTGTTCTACTACATTAAAAAATAAAAACGAGACTTAATAGCCTTTCTCCTTTGCATTTTTGAATGAAGTTGAAACGAACTGAGAATGTCAGAGGAGACCAAAAACTTTTCCTTGCGGATGCAATTGAAACAATCTTATGGTTTAAGAAGCAAAAAAGCGGTACTTTGTTATTATTTTCAATAAATTTTGCATATGTCTGAAATTTATTTGCATGTAATGATGGGTAGGAACCAGGCTAAAGCTCCGTTTCTTCAATATTTCAAAACCAATATCCAATATCCATTAAACTTTCAAAAGAGATTTTACAATGTTATATAATTTTATTATTGTAGTCTGAAATGCTTTACAAATATGTATTTCAAATCACAAATGAAAAGGAAAGAATAAAAATCCAACAGAGATTTTTAAATAATTTTATACTACGACATTTCATGACTGTCAGTTGCACAATGAAGTTTGATTTTTATTACACCTATTAATATTATCTCATATATCAGGTTACTGTATTCGTTACTACATATGGTTATATATAGATCAGTATTTAGCTCATGCTACATATATGCGATAACAATCACATGTTGCGTGTATGCGCATAGTATTTTTACTTAATGCATGCAGACATCGGTAAATGAAATCTTAGTAGCAATTAATGAATACTGAAAGAAAAAATACCACACAAAATAATTAATGTACTTAGAATGAATATATATAACGCATTATCATTACTTAGAGTGTTAACCCTTTCTAGGGAGGTGGGAAGTATGCTTCCCACCAAATTTATCAATCTTTGTATGAATTTATGTAGGTTGGCATAAGTTCTGACAAATTTTTTTAGAAAGACAGAAACTTAGATGCTTTAGTTCTTTATTTTACACAAAATGATGCGTCTTGATTTGATACTTAATTATTAATTAACCAAATTAATTAATTAATCAAATTAGATTTATCTATTAATCTAAATGAATCCCTTTTCTTATGATAATTTCAAGCCTAAAAATATTTTAACATAATATGACTAGAAAAAAATGTCCCTTTAAAGGGTTAATAAAAAATATAATACGGGAAGCGAGCTAAATGCATACAAACATTGGAAAGTTTTGCTTTCGAAAATATTAGTGCTTTCTATTACAAATTTTGGGATCCATAAAGCCGTTTTGTTTCTAATTCTCACGAGAATCCATTCTCATTTATACGATTAAGATTATTTCCCAATTTTGAATTTAAAATTTAAAATCGGGAACTACTGTATTTTGTTTCTTAGACACATGGTATTGCACAGAAACATTTGAAAGCTCAGCTTCCGAAAATATTAGTGATTGCAACAACAAATTTCGGGTTCCATAAGGCTGATCTATTTCTAATTCTCATGAAAATCTATCTCAATTCTATAAAATATTAGTCATTTCTACTATAGATTTTGGGATCCACGAAGCCGCTCTGTTTGTAATTCTCACGAAAATCTATCTCAATTCTATAAAATATTAGTCATTTCTACTACAGAATTTGGGATCCACGAAGCCGCTCTGTTTCTAATTCTCACGAAAATCTATCTCCTTCATGCAATTGAGATATTTTTCCAACTTTAAAAAAGAGAGTGCGTGAGGAAAAGAAGACTGTATTTTGTTTCTCGGACACCTGGTGTTGTGGGCATTTCGTGGGCGAGAGGGTTTCTCTAGCGCGTGGGCCGGGGTCGAGGTCAGTTTGCATAGAGTCACCTATTCCCCTTCATCAGTAAAAAGATGACTTTTAGGAGCAGCGTGCGGGAGAGGGAGATTTTCTTCTTCCGGATTTGGGTCGTCACTCGAAGAAGTGCAAAGGATTGTTTTCTCTCCAGTCGTAATGAGAGGGTGGGGGAAAGTACAAGGGCGACGAAGGCCTCTCCCTCCTCTCCTTCTTTCTGAATGGCAAATAGCAACACGATCGGCAAGGGGAGTCAAAAGGTTAAAACACGCAACTTCTTAACGAGCCTGGTATTAATGGACAGGCCTCTCTTTACAGTGGCTCTCTCTCTGGTCCAGTAATTGCAAAAGAAAACTGCTTCGCATGGAATGCAAATGGCCGAGAAAACTGGAGAGACCGCGACATTTCCCTACAGCTAAAACAAACGAGCTTGCGTTGGTGCTAAATTAGAATACTATTTCTTACCGAAGAAACAGCTCTGCTGCGTCATTAAGAGACCTTTGATGCATTTGGGATTTACTCAAGGGTGTTTCATTCAGATTAGTTTTAAGAAAATATTTAGATTGCTGCGCAAGACTTTAATGGATTTATTTATTTATGTTTGGTTAATATGACCTTTTTTGTTTTAGTTTAGGACTTGCAGCGGTAGATTTTTATAATACAAATGAACAAAGTTAAATTAAATGGAAAAAAAATAATTTATCTAATTTTTTTTTCTAAAACTCTTTGTTTTAAAATCACGAATAATTTGCAGAGCTTCGGAAATTCATACATCAGCAGCAACTTTTTTTGTTAATTTTTTTAAATATTCAATACAAATTTAGAATTTAATTTGATTGTGTGACGCGGAATCCAAAATAATATATTTAAATGTAGCTTATCGTTTTTATTCAATTCATTAAACGCTTGTTAACTATTTTCATATATGCTGATCCTCCATATTATGTATAATTCAAAGGCACAAATAAGATTTGATTTGAAAAATTCCTCACTTTAATCTTTAGTAGGAAGCCATTTGAAGACTCAGACAGAAGCAAGAATACAGAATTACTATTTATCTAGAAGTATTTGTTTTATGATTACCGCAAAATGTGCCGAGATTATGCCAGATGGAAATGGCGATGCGGATTTTGCTAAAAGGAAAAGCTAAAAGCGTTTTGATTTCCACTTGTTAGCGTCATGACAAGAGCCAATTTCACTAACAATTTTAACTCGTTGAATGCCCGCTGTATTTAAGAAAAAACAAATTTCATATCTTATCTCAATTAATAGCATTTACCAGATTATTTTTCTTTAGCTCTTAGCTCCACTGATGTGACAACATCTTTAATAATGAGCAAGTGCTCGATTTACCGAAAATTAACAATAACTTTTTCCTGAAATTTTTGCAATCACTCGATTTTATTATAGAGCGAGTGCTTTAGGTTCAGGTTCACCAAAACCTGGATGAATATAAAATCATAGCCACTTCACTCATTATCTGAAGTTAAAAATCACACTTCACTGAAATATGCGAAATACGTCTGGAATGTATGTTTGCAGACAATGAAATAAATTGAAAAGCCTATAAACTTGTTTTCGTGCCTTTTTTTATTAGTAATTGCCATATTTCATTTAAAGGATGAAAAGACAAAAATGGGAGCTTTGATGCCGAAAGATAAACACCACTCTCTTGAATGAGGAAATTTAAGGACAATGACTGCAGAGTTCATAAATATCTACAAAGCATTACTGTTTCTTGAAGAAAATAAATAATGAAGATATTGATAACTGACAAGTAATTCAATCACTGCCTGGAAGGCAGAAGACGGTTGCAATTATCTGCAATTCAGAAAATGGCCGCAATTACTTGTATAAACGCCGCAACGCTTGAAAGAATTAACAAGTCTTTGGTAACAAGTTTTCGGGTTGACCGCTGTTCGGACATTAGCATTTCATCAAAAGAACCATTCTAAATTCATAGCAGCTGTCTTTTATTCAGGAGCACTTCAATTTTTTTTTATTGAGGTTTATTATAATAATAACATCATTGAAGAATGTCAACAAAAACTACCAGCTATTCAGGTTTTTTTCAGTAGTCTTTATATACAGTAACAATTTCATTGATTCCGATTATTTAATGCTGTAAAAAATATCGATTCTTTGTTTAATCACTTACAGCAATTGAAAGAAAGAAATCGAATAGCGATTGAAAGAAAATTAGTATCGATATATAATACGAGTTTTATTCCAAGTTATCAATAATGAAGCATAGCCAAATATGACTCTTACGCCAATAAATCACACAACCACGCCAAAGCAACAAAGTTATCAAAAAAAAACTGCCGACATTAAAAATTCATACCTAATCTGACTTGCTAGTTTGATTACTTGAATGGAAACTGTTATTATTACTTTATTCATGTTTAATCTATCAATCAACTTAAGCTTTTCATTCTTTTTTTTTGTGCTGAAGCAGGAGAAATTTAAAATTTTCTGTTTTTAGTATTTTATTTTTTAAATTTATTTTTGATAGAGATTTGATTAAATACATTTCGGAGATATTCTAAATATCTAAACCCATTTGAATCTGCTGAAAAATAGAAGAAAGTTTAAGTGTGTTGACTTAATTTCCCTTTTTCATCAGCATCAAATATTCGATATCAAAATGAATAAGATAATACAAGTTATGATATGATTATAGTGTTTTTTACATGCCAGAATATAAAAGAAGAGTATTTGCTTCTAATTCGGCACTATTAGTGAGAAGCAGAGGAGAAATCATTCACAAAAGAATGAATAATGCCATTGCATCTTTCAAGTGATTCATTATTATTTTTTTTAAAAAAAAATTTCGAATGCTGACATAATAATTCTTTTTTTTCAAATTTGCCACGTGAAACATATTCGCTGTCTGTTTGAATCAGGAACATTTAATGTACAATTAATATTTTGGTTACAGTAACAAAATCTTGTTTGGCATCGGATACAGATCTGTGCAATAACATAAGATCTTAATGTTAGGAATGGGAGAAAAAAGAATCAAAGCATTCGAAAAATCAGAATCTAAAATTTGCGACATTTTTGTTTTCTGTTGAAGGCACTAAAAAGTGCTTTCAACTTTCTGTTTATTTATTTTCGATTGTATTATTTCTCCTTAAAGTGTTTCTCACCGACTTACTATAATTAACACTACAGAGATAGGGCTATTTTATTACTTTCAGAAAAAATAATTAATGTTATTTTGTATTTCTTTAGCATATAAGAGAACTTTATTAAGCTCTATGATTATTCCTCGGCATGGAAACTAAAAAACAAACACTTTTTACAGGGCACAACTTTCCTTTTGAATTATTCCCTTCCACACGCCAATTAGATTTATGCGTTAAAACGAAAAACAATGAACATTTCACGGCAATTATTAATTTCCGAACAAATAACAGATCCCGCAGGCGCTTAGAGGAAGAGTGTCGTCAAGGTGCTGAGGAAGGAAGTGAATGCAGAGCCATTAGTGCGGAACCAAACACTCTGTCGATGCCATTTTCCCTTAGAGAAAGAGGAAGAAGTCACCAGAGAGAGAATAATTTGAGTTTTGTCAGCATTACGTCATATTTTTGAGTTGCGTGCAAACTATTTAGCGCTAATTGAGGTTTCTCCAAACATGTAATCATCCCGAAAGAAAAAGTAGAACATCGGATGCAAGGTGCGCGTTCGAAGAATACCCTCTTTTCTCCGGAACAATGAGCGTGTGTTACGTTGTTTGGATTACCAAAACATTTCTTAGAAGTCAGAAGATTAAGTATATACAGATGTATTTTTTAAAAAAACTGAAATGCACTTTCCATTAAATGAAAAAGATTATTATAAATCATTTTTTCAAAAAAAACCCCTTTATTTTTATAATAGGAAATTTATTAAATTTCTTTTCTGTTTCTATGTTTTCTCAATTCATTTTTTAATTGAAATAAGTTGTCTTTATTTGAATAAAATAGGATTATATAGTTAAATAATCAAAGAGAACCTTTCTGCTCACAAATGCTGTCTTTGTTATTATACTCAGTCGAAATTTTAATGTTTAAATTTTTTAATTTGTGGACTTGTTACAGAAAATGTCTGAAAATTAAGTAAACATTTTTAAAAAACAAGCAAACTTTATCTTTCGAAAAAGAAAAAGAAAAAGAAAAAAAATAATAATAACATATAAGTCTCATATGCATTGTAAAAATAGTAATTTCAGTGATAAATTAATTAATAGTAATGGTTACTACATAACAAAGGTGGTTATAATTTCTATCACGGCTTGTTCACAATTTAACCTGAGAATTTTTCTACATTTTCTTTAGAAAAGGACTGAAGAGAATAATTGATAAAATATGAATTTCTGCCTTAGGCTAAGCTGAGCAATGGATATGAAAAACTTTTTTTTCTGACATAATGTCTCTGTCAAAATAATAAGCCGATTTTTTTATAAGATAAATATGATTGTAATGGAATGCAATAAATTGGCCAATAATCATGTTAAATTTTCTTATAAAGAAATATGCAAAATCCACTTCCGGAGGTTTTGCATTCTTTTCTAAAAATCAGAATTTAAAAAAATAAAATGCAACAACTATTTTTTTGTTTTAATAATTGAGAGTATTAAGCTTTTACGACAGCCTCTAGGCTAGAATTGCGAAGATTCCCTCGCGCTTTTGTGTGATCGTCGTAACTATTTGATACATCATCAGACATGTTAAATGCAATAACTTCTGTGACAAAATTATGTTAAATTAATATATTTCACTGCCCAAAAGGTATTTTTTCATCTTTGGGGTAATTCTGATGCATCCTATATACCCGGAACTGAGCGAAAACGGTTTTCGAGGAAACCGTCATCCCCTATTGAGACGTTACGACATCTCGTCTCAGAGTCGAGTGTCATAAATGGAGCACGCTCACAGTCGGAGTCCTGACACTTACCCGGATAACGTTTGCTCTCACTTCATCCCCCACCGTCTCCCCACCTTAAATTCGCGTTTCTCTGATTCTCCGCTTCATCAGGAGAGAGAGCATCTAATCAGGGGGATGGCTCATTTCTTAAAAATAGGAAGAGTGAAAAACGATTTGCGTCATCCATTGGGGTCATCTTTGCGAGAAGGATGTTCGGGCGACAGACGGACTCCGTGGTTGAGGTCCACCTCCTCTCTTTCCGCAGAATCACAACTGTCGCTCATTGTTCTCCCGTCCGCTTTAGAATCTCGCATTTCTGTCAGAAACCACTTTTCTCAGACTTCGATGGGAATAGGGCACTGTATTTATTTAGGTTTTTTTTTAAAAATGTTTTGATATAAAGGAATTTGCTGACGCAAAGTGTCTAATAGTATGCAAAGCTGGGGTTTCTCATTTTTCACTGAAAAACAACAACAGAAATTGGAGATCTAAAAATATGAATTAAGCATTTTAAGTTAATCAACATGTGCACAATTTTTACTTTACACGAAAAAACGAGTTTTCCATCCGATTCAAAAATTTCGGAAAACTCAAAAGAAATAGAAATATCTGAGTCTTTATTTATGATTTTTTTGGAGCTAATTTAACTTATAACATGAATATTCCATTCAAAAGTCAACCTTACAAATCTGAGAGATTGCCATGTGCCGAAAAGAATACGTGAGCTGCCACAGCGTATTTTTTCAATATAAAAACCACCAGCTCACGGTCAAGTATAACACGACATCAAATGCGCACGACTCTGATGATGACATTTATCATTAATTCGTATTTTAATTATCATCGAAGCAATGTAATGCATCTGTTCCGATATTGCAAGGAAAAAGAAAATATTACAATATAAGCTGGACAAAGAGAGTTTTCAATATATCTCATAAAAATATATCGTATGGCCCATGAAATTCATTAAAAGTGAATTTGATTTTTTAAAAAAAGTTAAGGCGGCAAATATTCTTGCGATTCTTTTAAAACTGATTATTAACGATTCTTATATTTCTTATAAAACTGTTCACAATATGACAAATTAACCATAATGATTCTTTTAGCACCACTGCGTTTATTTCTATTTAATTTGAGGGACTGTATTTTACTATCCGTAAAATCCTCTGAATAATTTCATTTTATTATGTGTAACATTTTATTTGTTAAAAAATCATTAAATTGGTAAAATTATAAATCTTTCAACTCTGATCGCGAAATTGATATTATTTCTTACACACTACTTATATACAATTGTAAACTTTTATTTCTAATGATATTATAATTGATGGAAGAATGTTTAAGAATCAAGGTTAGAATCATTCGAATTTTAAGATCGGAATCAACCTTCATTCGACCTTGAAATTGTTATTAGACGTTTATTTCTTTATCTATAAAGCTAATACATTTCATGAATTTTAATACCTTTATTTTTGCTCAAGGATTATTAAATTTTCTTCATAAACTAAATGTATGAATCCCAGAAAGTCCTTAACACAATCTGTTTTCCTTTGGAAAGCATCGTAAATATTCGTGACATTAACACAATTTTTTTTCACTCAGAGCTGTAATCCTCTCCCCGAAGCCAGCCGTTAGAGAGAGCGAGGTATGCAGATGATGCTCGGGATTACACAAAGGCAGCATGCCCCATTAAGTGAGTCTGGCGCCGTTACACATTCTTACCGACAGATTAAGAATATTTACTTACTTTGGATTTCGTGGTAAAGAAAATGTGTTTGAGAAAAGCCTTCGAGACATTTCCAGAGAAAATGACGTGCAGCGGGCTTGTATTTTCTTTTATTTAATCGTGTATTAAGAATCAATACACAGTCACTTTAGTTAGTCTTAGGGTTAATAATATAGAAAAATAAATGTTCTGCACTTAAATTATCAATGAACTAATGACGGAAAACAATTTTTCTAAGTTCAAGAAATATTTTCTAAAAGTGCAATACTAATTTTGAATGTAGGGTGTTGAGAAGCGAATTTTTTTAAGGTTAAAAAAATAACATTGTTGATGGTTTTATTTCGGCCTCATAAGTATTTTATGAAAATTGAAATGTTCAAGCATTTTCTAAAAGCTAAGTTTTTTCTTCATCTCTCCCTCTCCCTCTTTTTTATTTAGAATAAATCACACACACACACACACACAAAATGAGTACTAAAACAATTAAACTACTTGAATGTCCCGTTTTCTGTATTTTTACTTGTGAATATGTAAGACTTAAGTGCTTTAAGTTTGTTTGATTTTTAAAGTATAACCTTACAGGCAAAAATTTTTTTTCTCTTTAAACCAAATCACAACAACAGCAACAGCAACAACAACAAAGAACGAATAATAAAATAATTAAACTAATTGGATGTTCAGAATTTCTGTACTTTAGCAAATACACATGTAGGAATAAAATGCTTTAAGTTTGTTTCCTTAAAAAAATCTAGGGAATATTAAATATTTATCCCTTTGCAAACAATTTCCGACAAGCGTATCAAATGACTGAACTTTTATTTATAAATATGGAATTAAGTGAAAGTATTAAGTAATTTAAAATACAAAAATTATTCAGAAACGCTTCAACATCTCAAAACTTCTTATATTATTATAGGAATCAAAATAACAACAACAAAAAAAAATGTCACAGATAGGATGTGTCACCTAATTTTGAAGTCAAACAAATTCGTATGTCAAGGAGGTTAAAATCCCTTAAAAGATTGATATTGCGTATTAAATTGAAAATTCAGGATTGTTTATTTAAAAGTATTTACGTATTTTCAATTTTAAGCAGACATATTAAAATATTTCGTGATTTTATGTATGCCAACGAGTTAAACAACTCATTCCGAGATTAATGCATGCTTGAAGTAATTAATCAATTACACACGTCATGTTTAATTTTAGCATCGCATTTTACAAATTGGAATAACCTCAGACGTGCATCCGTCCTTCGTCAAAACCGTCATTTAAAGCTCATTAAACATTTTACCACCTGTTTACTTCAAGATTGCGCTTTTCAGCACTCAGTTTCCCCATTCGAGCACGACTTGGAGAGGGGAGGAGAGGCAAGTGTGGGGGATGTTCAACACCACTCGGCATCCGTCTCTGCTACCTTTAGAAATATTAGGACTCGGATTCCGTTATCGAGGGTCGTGTTGCATATCGGAGAGGGGGGCTATGTGTCGCGTGGAGTGTAACCTACTTACCAATGACCCGGATGACCCTCTCGTATATATAAAAAAAGAGGATCCGCATTCTACGAGTGCAAGGAAAAAAAGGGGGAAGGGATTTTCGTGCAAATGTGTCGTCTGCATTCGAAGCGTATGTTGAAATGTTTGTGTAATTGCCATTTTTGGTGTAAATCAATAGATTCGAGAAATCGTAAAAGTTGGAAGGGTGTTCGGGAATCTATTTCAGAGAGGACATTTCGAGTCACCCCAGGAAGAACAGAGATAAACGTCACAGAATATCGATACATTCGACTTTTTATGGGGTGCTTGTCAACCTTGCGTAACGCACAGGGTGCTGACCTCGGTACCGGACTTGTGAACACGGTGGTTTTGCAATGAAGATTTACCATTAAATGTCATCAGATAATTTTTTTATCTATCGAAGAGGTTTTCAACGAATTTGATGTCTTTAAGGAATTCATGTAGCTACGATTTGTAACATCTGATTCAACACATTCGCACAATTCTGATGCTTCAGAGCATCAATTTACTAGAAAGATACGGCTTTTATGATTGAAAGTTCTTTAACAGGCAGAGTTTATTAAGTGTATGATTTCGTAATTAGATTTTTCTCAAATTTAATTGGATGAATTTTATATTGTGCTTTGTGCAATTCGAAGCTTCTGAAAGTGGTAGAACAGATATTTTCTTATTTGGGGAATATATTATAAATCAAATTTTATTTGATGGCTATTTTGCCTTAAAAAAATGCAAAACCTTGAAAAATTCCTTATCCGCCTGTGACACGAAAAATGTCAGAAGAACAAGACGGTATTACTGGGTGCCATTTCTTCATTCCTAATTTAAAATTCTATTTCGGAATGTACATGCATAAATGCCTTTTGGAATTAACAACCAACTAAAATTTTAACGCTTTCAAACTCATTATTGAAAACTGTACCTGAGTGTATAATTTCTGTGCAAAACATGAGCCAATGAAAACATTTATTTAACACATAATAATAATGTTAATATTAATAATAATACATAATAAAAATGTCAGAAAAAATTTTGTAAAAAGTAACATGGTACAATTTTTCTTATAAATTTAATTAGCAAAAAAATCCATATCACAAAAAATTTCTTTAAAACTACGAACTCAATTCCAAATATATTCTTTGAATTTTGGAGTTGGTTCTTTATTGCATAACAGCATTCGTATATATTTAGAATTATATAAAAATGGTGTAAAGTTTAAAATATGAGAGGATAAATATATGTAGTTGTTCCTTTTTATCTACCAGCGGAATATAAATTCAACACATATAAATGTTTTCTTAATTACTACAATTCTGTTATTTGCAATTATTACTTTTATGTAATTATTCTTATAAACTCCATTTAAGAGCTGTAAGTGAAGGCGGAAAGAGTTAAAATATTTTTGAACAACTGAATTCCGCATTTTTTGACCAACTACCAATATATTATTTTCTTTCGTTATTACAGCAACTAAATATAAATATAAATTGCATATATAACAGGGCAAGGAAATTAAATATTTCAATAATATCTTGAAAAATATTTATGATTGTGTTTTGATAATTAGTTCTGCATATTTAATAATACCGCCTAATTTCGGATGCTTTGAATATCTTGATGGCCTTACTCACATATTTAACCCTTTACAATCGGATGTCTTCTGTCAGACACCGTCCAATACATCATTAACAGTAAATGTAGCATCATTTTGAAGCTTTATTTATTTATTTTTCAATTTTGATTATTAAAAATACCTGCAGATTGTAAAAAGACGTTTTTTTCCTTTTTTTTTTTTCCTTTAGGAAAAATTGTGGAGTTGTCCAAGGGAAAGAAAAAGAAACGCATAAATCTGTTTGTTTTTGATCAGAACAAAAAATATGCTTTCTCAGTTACTCTTCTTATTGTACACCCAATTTTGAATGAATTCCAGCAAATCAAACAGTATAAACCCAAACTAATGATTGGCTAATCATCCACTTCCAAAGAGATTAAAGTCCACTCAGGATTCTCCGACCAAAGAAATGGGATACAGAAACATAAATATAGCGTATCGCGGAAGTAGTCAGCTGTCTTCCAGACAATTTAATTTGGTGCACCCTCTGAAAGTTCATTGCAGGAATGCAACCTCCCCTTTGATCCGCAACTCAGTTTCACCTAAAAAAGGGGACAGCTTCCAACTGCTTATGACAACTAAGAATATTATCATTCCACAAATTTCACTTTTGGGAACCAATTCAGAGTTGTCGCGCACTTTTTTATGTAGCGTGAGGTCAGGGCATAGGTGCTCGACAACGCCGAATGGCAATCTATGCAGAACTTTCTTCTTCTTCCTGGGTCATGGCATCGACAAACGATTCGTTGTTTACTAATGTGAAATACGGAGGGAAATCGTTCCACAGCGAGTGAGTTATGAGTCCAGTGTCTTCTGGAGACACCGTGCTGGAAGTGCACTTTTATTTATGTACAGTTTTTTTTTATATATATCTTCCTTAAACACCGTTTTCCCAACACTTCTATTTGAAGAAAAAGACGCCAGCTTTATTAATAAAATGCAATCGCCTCACCTTCGGAATATTTTATACTCTGAATGCTGCTGTCTTAGTGACAAACTTCCTCTTGAACAGCGGTTCCCACTATTAATTTGATTAGTCTTTTTTTTACTAGCCTCTATTTTCATGTTCGTCCACCGAACCATATTTTTTCTCAGGACTTTATTTATTTAATGTTAATTATTATTTCGCATTATTTAATGAAAAATAAATCCTGCAAATGCTATTTAATTCTAATTAAATAAATAACATTCGCATGAGCTATTTTTTATTTTACATTTTATTCCATTAAATATTATAGTATTATTTCCATGTCTTTAGAAACGACATGGATATTACTTCAGGTAAGCAGATAACAATTACTCATGTGATAATCAACTATTCAAGTGAAAGATAACTTTAATGCAATATTTGAGCTTGTTTCATAGAAGCTGGTGGTAAAGTCTCGGCTTCGGAACCGGAGGGTTTCCAGTTCGAAACCCGATTCCATCTAAGAACCATCGTGTAAGCGGGTCTGGTGCACGTTAAACGTCCTGATCAAAAGTCCTCCCAATGGTGTGGCGTGGAGATGGAGGTGCCAGCTCAGGTGTCATCCTCGTCATCTGACCGCGGTTTAAAATGACGAGGTAATATAACTAAATATAACTAAACAAAACTTCATTGTTATCATCTTCCCACACACACTTAGGGAAACAATTTTCTATTGCTGTTTTTGCAATTTAATTGATTACTAGTATATTCTATTCCAGATATGTTTCAAAGATCTATGTTTGAAGATAACATTCGATGTCTTCATTAACCAGCTATCCCCACCCCCACCTCCCAAATATCAATGGTGTTATTTATTCAGAACTACAAACTTTGATGAAAATGAGACTTTAAATAATATTTTCGGGATCACTTTAGAGCATTATGTTCCAAAATGTCGAAATTAATTAGTAAAAAGGTCAAAATGTATACAGTTATTAAAGCTGGAAGCTCTTCCAAGCTTTTATTTTCCGATATTTATCGACCATTGATGATACATTAAGGGATCTTGAGTTTTAATATGAAACAAAAATTAGCGAAATCAGTGCAGTAGTTGGGTCTGGGGACTCTGACGAGATTTTGCCCCATAAAGAATACAAGTTAAAAAAGTGTAATCGAGAGTTCTCTCGAAAAAGAAGATACGAAGAAAGGTAACCATTTATGACGTATCTAGGTATCATGAGTTTTCATACAAATATATAAAATGATGACATCGGTCTTAATATGCGGCTGGGGAACTTGTACTTCGATTTTGTCAGTTATTTTTTGAAGTAGATGTTCTGTGTTTTCCTCAGATATGAACATTAGTTTCATGGATCACTAATTAGCCAGGGGGTTGGGAACCTCTGCGTTAAAAGCAGAGGGTTAAATGTTCTGTTTTGCCATTTTATGAACTAAATCAAATGTAATCAAGAATAAAGATTAAAAAAAAAGAATTGCTATCTTTATATAAAGATTTGTATGTAAAACTCTCTAATTATGTAAAATAAAGCATGTTGGACATTACAGTTTATGTGGACAAAAAATATGGAGTTAAATACTCATTAATGTGTTCTTCATTATCTTTCTACTCTAGTTTAGAATATCTGTTATTCAGACACAAAACTAATAATTCCCTTTTTTTGTAATCTTTTGTGCGTTCGGAAAGATAATTAATATATATATATATATATATATATATATATATATATATATATATATAAAGGCTCTTTGTTTCCCTCGAGTTGTCCATGAATTGCTGTCAAATTTTTTTTGCAGGCAAATCACAAATCTTTAAAAAAAATGAGAGGTATACTTATTTTGCATTAATAAAACCTGGTGGTCTAAGTAATTTCATTATGCCTTGATTTAGATGATATGCAATTACAAATTGAAAATGGAGCCATTCTGAACAAATACGAAATAAAAGAAAAGGAACAATTTTGTGTTTTGCATCAGAAAGTAATTCTTCATGTAAAGTGGTTTCAGTGGCGTTTGATGGACAGTTATGGGCCGTGGAGAAGTTACACCCGTTCTCCACCCACAACGAAAAGACCATAACTTACCCATGCCATTCCTGTCTGAAAAATTGGCCACTTGAAGACAATACCAGAGAATGAGCTCTGCGTTTTGCTCTTTCTTACCCAAATGGAGGAATTATTCAGAGACTGTTTATGGGAGGGTAGCCATTCCCACCTTATTTGCCAACTCGAAATCTCGTCCAAAAGAAATATGTTAGGAACAAGGACGCATTCTTGTTTGATTTTCTAGATCGCCGTCTACGAAGGCGAGCAGTGGAAAGGGAGGAAGAGAGTGGTGTCCTTAGTAATATGTTGGTTAGGTTAGATTGGTAAGAAGGGGACCCACACCCCTTTATTAAGTCAGTTCCTCCCTTGTGGAACAACAGTGACTAAAAGTGGGGGAGATAAAGACTAGAAAACGGAGAACAATCTCATTAAAAGCGAATCGGTCGATTTACCCTGACACAGCAGAATCTATCCCCTTTTTTGAAAGCTAGTATTAAACGAAACAGTCGCTCCATCAATAACCAGACAAATGGATGGTTATGGAGCAATTGTTTCGGACTGAACAGTCTAATTGATGGCGCAAATGTTTCGTTTAATAATAGCTTTCTACATCTTGAGTGATTTAAGGGCTCAATGGATGTAAAGTTTCCATTTCCATAAAAAAAGCTATTCAAAAAGTTTGGTGCCCAAAGAATCGGAGTGGAAATTAAACAAATATATGAATCAATCACTACTGAAAGATTTTTTTTTCTTCCTTTTACTGCTTTGAAAAAGCAGTTAAAACGACTGTTGGAAGAAAATATATTTGTTGCTTTAATATGTACAACATAATAAATAATGAACTTTGTAAATGACTTTTTATAACTTATCAATATTTCTATTGTATTTATAAATTTACTTATATAATCGATATAGGGAAAAACAAATTTTAATAAGAATAGTTTCATGTACAATGGGCATCATCTTTAAGATGGTTCCTTAAGATAAGAAAGCTAAAAATCCCTTCATACCATAACTTAAAAATCTAGAATTCTTAAAGATTTTGTTCTTTCTTATAAACAAATAGGAATGAAATTTCAATTTTATTATTTTTAAATTCTTGTCTTCGCATTGGATAATTGTCATTAACCCTTTCTAGGGCCTTGGGAAGTATGCTTCCCAACAAATTTATCAATCTTTGTATGAAATTATGTAGATTGGCATAAGTTGTGACAATTTTTTTTAGAAAGACAGAAACTTAGATGCTTCAGTTCCTTATCTCACACAAAATGATGTGTATTGACTTGTTACTTAATTATTAATTAACCAAATTAATTAATTAATCAAATTAAATTTATCTAATAAGCAAAATAAATCCCTTTTCTTATTCTAATTTCAAGCTTAAAAATATTTTAACATAATATGACTAGAAAAAAAATGGCCCTTTAAAGGGTTAATACAATTCCGTAAATATTAGGTGCTGTTAATTTTAAAATATGTTAAATGTAAGGAATGGTTCATTTTTTAAAACCAAATTTTCTTTCTATACAAAGCTTTAGAAAACATTTATATATCAATATTATATTGTATATATTATATTACATAACACCTATACATGTATGCTTATATATAAATTTGACACAAGGTCATCAGATTGATTATTCCTCAGTAATCATGCAAGGCATACTTCTAGAGGTTGAAAAAAAATGCTACAACTACCTTTAATTAAGGTAGGCATCTAAAGCAGGATTCGTATTCTAAGATTAGAAAACAATAATAAAAAGAAAAACTGGCAGTGTTCGAACGTTACAAATGAAAACGTTCTTCCAAATTCCTTCAATTTGAGGGCTCAAATGAGCGAAATAAGAAACAATGCTCTGCGGTGAGTAGGAGCGAGGGGAGAGAGCAGTTCACGGACAGTCACCGACATAGCACACTTTTTAAGTTCGAATAGCAACAGTAAGCATTCTTACTTACTCCCCCCCCCTTTTCCTGAGGAATAGGATGTGAATCGACTCAAGTGTGTCGCCCAATTTCCAAAACTATGGAGACGCTGTTTTGCATAGGAATGCGTTGTTCGTTTATCGTTTTCATCATCTGGTGCTAGAGAAACGGCGTCGCTGCTGTTTGTTTTTGCCAGCACAGAGGATTTTTGCAGGAGATCGTGCCTGCTGAGTTGGTCGAAGCGTGATTCGAAACGACGAGTGTGATTTCGCCTCTCTTCTTGTTTTTATTCTCTTTTTCGCCTTCACCCTCTCACAAATTTTTTTACTCAAGTAGACTTCTAAGACGGAATTTTTTTCTTCTTCTTATAGAATGCGTGATCATAGCCACAATGGGATAAATTTTTGAATTTTGAAACGCAAATTACGTGGACAGACTTAATGGCTTTAAATTGCGAGAGATTTCTTCTTATTAAAATTATTATTCAAATGCAAATGGAAATTTTTTTCACAACTATTCATGTGAATTGTCTGATTTTTGCAGAAGTGATAAAATCAGATTTGTTAATATATCAGCAATGGGTATGATAATATATCAACATTGAGACAGGGATACAGGCTTGTTGATGTGTTAAGGTATGCTGATATGCATTTCTTATATAAATCATTAGGGACTTCAGATGTGCAAATTATTCCTTAAATGAGTAATCGTCATGCTAAAGTGAAGGTCGGAATACGTACAGTAACTTCTCTATCATTCATCTCTAGAAAGAATAATTCAATTGCACAGTGAAATTTTTTTAGATCGATTTGCTCTAGATATTTAATGATTTATTACAAAAAGGCCTTTATTTTTTGAAAATAAAGTAAACCTTAATTACAGTTTAAATTTAGAGTAATTAATTATATTGGAAAAGAAGTTTTACATTATTAGAAAATAGCTATTCAACCTGATAATTAAACATATCCAAAGATAAAACTACTATCATAAGGCGATATTTAGTTTTAAATATCTTCAAAATGATAAGTTCACGAAATTAAGTAATAACACGTTTGACTGCGTGCGATGCCTATGCTACGGTGTTTGAAGGAACAACCAAGTTTATAAAATAACATAAGTTGTGTTTGCTATCATTTCCATCATGCTTAATTTTAATGGTAATTTCGAATTTTTTTTATTAATATCTATTGAAGAAATTTTATTTGGAATGAAAGAACAGTAGATGAAACATTAAAAAAGTTAATTTGAAATTCCTTTTTCGAACTTACCGATAATTTTGTAAAATATTCACTCACTTTCGTGAGTATAGCAATAGTTACCCGATATTTTAATAAGATGTAAATATTTGGTAAATGAAAGAGCAACTGCATTTAATAGAATAGAAAATATAGTCAATAGAAAAGAGATCTATGTGAAACGAGCTCTGCTCATAGAGCAAAATGACATTATTTAAAGTTTCTTTTTTTTAAAAAAAAAATATACTAGGAAAGCATGACAGAAGCCGCCAGGAAAGCTTATAAAATCATCGTATTTACGCAGTACATTCTTGTAGAGACTTGGATACATGTAAGCAGAATAAACAGCTTTCTATACTAGCAATTATCTCATGAACATTTAAAATGAACGAAAAAAAAAATCAGCTTTTTAATTAAAGAATCTAGAATATTCCATTTCCTTTTTCCTGAGATTGAGCTTGTTCTCAGAAACATTTACAAGTCTAGGACTGGCGAGTCCTAATTAATGTCCTCCTCGAGACCACCAATTCCGGCTGAAAAACAAACGGGCAATTATTTCGACCACTCGCACAGACAACGACGATTTCGCATTCCGACAGCCCTCGGTGTGCTGTCCAAGTCCTCCCACCGAACAGGACCATAGTTTACTGGAGGCCCCTGAACATAAAACACGTGGAGTAACAAAAGATATTTGAAGGAAGAGAAATAATCGTTTCTTTTCTCACGAGGACAGCGAAGAAGTAAGGAAAGGTGAAGAGCAGGACGAACTCGGGGTGAATGGGACAAAATGACAAACGAGTGAAAAGAACTGCTTGAAAAATGTAGCAGGTTGTTAAGGTAAAAAAAAAAAAAAATGCAGGCAGCATTCAGAGCGAAAATGTAGAAAACCTCACAAAATAAGTCAGTACAAATGTGGTTCCCAAGGGCTCATTAGAGTGGTGGTGCAGTCTTCGAAATCTTGTAATTTTTATGCCATAAGAAATGCTATATTATATTATATATATATATTATGCAAAAAGAAATTATGCTTGTTATTCCAATTGCAATTTGTCAATTTTCCAAAATTCAAAATGTCTCTACTTTGAAGAGAATGGATTGAAAGTCTCCTTCAGGAGAAAAACATGTTAACATGTCTCCTGAAATTTATTTCATAATAATTTCCTTCTTTTTCCCAATCTCACGAGTCATTTTTTTTTATTTTGTATCTGAGCATGTTTCAAATATTGCACAACATTTTTTTTTTTTTTTACAATAATAACAGCTATAGCGTGGGATTAACAAGGATAGTTTTGAATTCTTCTTTATAATTGAATATATTTTGACAGATAAAATACTTTTGGAATATTTTTTAAAAGCATGGAATACTTTCGATTCGAATATTATTATCAAATGCTTATATCATTTCAATTTTAATCCAAAGAAAATCTACTTTTGCTACTGCTTTTTTATTAATTCAAGAACAATCTTTGTGCTCTGAATAATCTATCTGATTTCCCTCGCTATATTTCATTGATTTTTTTCTTTCTTCCTTTTTTTTTTTTTTTTGAAGAATCCTTTGTTATTTGGCATGAAGATTTCCAACAGATGAGAGAGCAATCTGGCATAACAGCTGATCATATTAAAATTTGTTAGGAGAATAAAATTTGGCAACTGTAGATACGGCACAATAAATGACATACAATTATTTCCTTCGGCATTCGGAGCATCAAAAGGAAAAGCGTTCTTATTCATATTTAAGAGGATTTTAAATTGAAAAATGTAACGTTTCTGCACCTTTTGGAAATAGAAGTCACTTTTCACACCGATACTTTAAACAGTTGTATGAGGATGCGACAAAAGAAAGAGGAGTCTTTAAAAAGAATAAAATTAAAGAAAAATTAACTAGATAATATTGCACAAAATCCATGAAAAGTTGAATTTTGGGGTTTCACCAATGGATTTCAAATGGCGCTATTATTTGTTTTCTCACGCTTTACGTGCACTTAGATTTCTGGTAATAAATGCTCATTTTGACTGAGATTTGAATCAATGAAACTGAAGTCATGCATATTTTCAGAATGCATTTTGTAAAAATGTAACATAAAATATCTTTTATATATGCTCATAGCTGTAGGCACATTTGAAGATGGGAGAAAACTGTTGAGGTTACTGATCTTAAAATAATTAAAGAAGTGAATTTTGACTTCTCAAATAAAGGTCGTTAGAAATGTTACAGTAATTTTTTTTGTGTCTTTCTAAAAGAAAACTCTTATGTCATTAAAAACATTTCATATCTTATTTTTAAGGAAAATCTATCACCGTAAAAATTAAATATCTGTGATCAGTGGTGTATGTAATGCACTTTCAATTATTTAAATATTTTTGTTAAAAAATAATTGAAACTTCAAATTTAAGGGTGTATACATATCTCTCAATTATTATTATTTTATTATCGTCCATTCTTATAGTTTTGATGGTATTTTATATTTATTAAGCTGTTGAAACTCAAAAAAGCTCTCACAGGCAAACTGTTTTTTCCAGTCATGGTTTTTCAACAAGAAAGTGAAAGCAAGCGGTCTGCCACCCTCCTCCCCTTACGAAATGGCACTTTCGTTTTGCCTTTATGGCAATGCAGCAATCCCCTGTGCACACATGCCACGGACTGGAGGTCAGACAAACGAAAGTCACGCGGGTATATGTAATTTCGAGCGGACATTCCAAAGAGCTTTGCAGATGAGACGACGGCAGCTGATTGTCTTTTCAGCTGCCACACTAACCCACTTCACCCGCCTTCCTTCCCTCTTTTTCCTGCGGCTCTGTGTACCACACACATGCCTGTGGAATGTTCTGCACCTCTGTACTTATAAACTAAATGCTTATAACATCCCTCCATAAACAATGTTTTCAATTTAAAAACAAAATTCAACTTTCAACAAAATAGTCGTTACAAAAAATTTGGAATTACCACTTTGCCGTAGAAACCTAGTCACCCACCTCTTGGCCAGCTGAATCTACCACGCTGGGAAATCATAGACAAAATTCTTCTCCTCGGCAGGTCATATTATTCGAATGAAACTTTTGTTATTTTTAGCTAATAGAGTCGAAAAACCTTATGATCTTTCCTTCTGCATCTTGTTGCTTTACCACCTTGTTACGGAAAATATTTTTATGTTGCAGTTGAATTATCTTGAATTTTAGAAACCTTCAGAATTGATATCAGGAAAGTCACGAGCAATTTTTAAAAAAAATTCTTGATTAGATAATTTTAAAACCATAATTAACCATATTAAACCATATTTAACCATCATTTAAATTTTTTAAACAAGTAATAAAATGACTGAAATTGGATATTTAGTTACACAATTCAGTTCACACAATAATAACACAATTTTACGATTTGTATCAGACCATTAAGTCATAAACGCCCCAGATTTTCTCTTGCATTAGACGATAAGGAGGAAACAAGGTGGAAGAAAATGTCAAATTCGTCCAATAAAATTGTGTTTACCAAACAACTAGTGAATTTTCATTCACTCATCAGTCTGACGTCAATGTGACAAGAAAAAGCGGTAAAAACCCACAGCTTCGTACCTCCAACCACACGTTCTCGAAGATATTCCAATTCTTATAGGCAACAAAACTTTTATAGTTTCCTCGAAGCGTCAATAAATAGCACTTCCTTAAATACGGTTTGTTAGTAGGCGGTGAGTACACATTTACCTCTCCAAATCAAAGTACGATGGCGTAAGTGCTCTTAAAAATATTTCATCACGCAATACAGAAAGAAATTTGTTTTGAGAAAAAAAAAAAAAAAAAAAAGAGCGAAATTTATAGGTTTTTGAAGTTGGCGGTGTGTATCGATTCAATTCATGAGAATCGATCATCACAATCATGAAACGGACGAATACTGTGACAGTTCCGAGTCGCATTCGATTACAGAGATTTTTTACAAACAAAAGTTGCTCATTAAATATATTTGTAACAGACTACCAGGAAAAGAGTCAATATATTGCAATCTTTTGAGGTTTATTCACTGTCTGCAAACGTACTGTAATCCGCTATGAAATACTGAAAATGAATAAGAAGCTGGTATCAGCCGTTTCTGACGTAATTCTTGTTTGTGACCCTCTTAAGAATATGATATTTGTTGAAACAGAGCGGTTACGTTAAATACATAAGAATCATAATTAGGACTTTTCAAACTAATACTGATGGAGAAGATACATGCAATTTATTAAGAGCTAAGCTTCCTTATTGGGGGTTTGAAATATTATTCACTATAACAAAAAAATATTATTGAATCTAACTATTTTGGTAAAATTTCATAAGAAATACGAACATTTTCATATAGGGTAATATTTTTTGATTTCCAATCTTTTATGTAATGTGCCTTCTTAATAGTAATCCGGAAATTTGGCAGAACTTTGATATTTGACATTCGAAGGTAAAAGTTCAATCAGTAAATATTTGCATTTAGAACATTTCGTATTCCTACAGAAAGGAAATTAATAAATTAGCAATTCAAAAAAAAAAAAATTCTGATTAGGTTTAACATTTTTCACTATTCCTTGTTTAGTCTTGAAAATGCAAATTCAATTAACTGGAAGTAGCGGTCATGTTACAAATTTATATGTAATTGGGAAGCAACCGAAAAACTACATTAGATTTATTGTGAAACAAGTTTTAAATTTATAAATAATTTTAGAGTCACCATTTAAAAGGATTTATATAATCCCTTTCTAGTAATATATTATTGTTGAAGAACTTAAAATTTTACGCTCAATATTATTAAATGAAAAAATTCAGGCTCATATCAATAATATTCAAATACTAAATTATTCATGGGTGTATTAAAGCAAAGTATTAGAAAAAATTCGATAAGTATATTTTACAATTAAAAAAATAAAGACCACTGTTAAGTATCAATCCACTGCTGAAAAGGCGTATGCATTTGTTCATACTCCTCTTATAGAGCTTGGTTCATTAATTATAGATTTTTTGAAAAATAAATTTGACTGGGAACGGGTATTCAGCAAGTTTAAAATTTATAAATAAAAACTGGATTAAATAACTAAATATACAGACCCAGGCACAAATTGAAAAATATCTGCTTATCAGAATGGTTAAACATTTAACTATTTCTGAGGAGTAACATTAAAATAATCAAATAATTAACTGAAGTGAAACCTGATTAAAAAAAGTGCAAAATGATTGAATATATTCATAGAAAATGATAAAAAAAATAAAAGGAAGTAGAAATCTTTAAAGCCTTATTTGGTGAAAGATTTTGGATTTTCCCAAATTTCTTTCTATCATCCTTTACGTATGTTTTATTACTAAACAAGATCCGCCTACAAATATTTTTCAAGCTGTGCTCAAATGTCGTGGAGAGACATAAGTGTATAGGACATACTGGTGGTACTGAATACAAGAACACGAATTGGGATGACATACCATTAAAATACATGTCTTACAAGGGCGCTCGCCTCATCATGCACGGCTCTGACAGCTGCGTGGTGCTTTGTCATCTGAGCTCGTGTTCAGCATACATCTTCGGTTTGGAATAAAAAGGAATCGTCTTCCAACCATGCTGATACATCTCACCCATTCACCTCGGTGCGTGCCTTCAAAACAAATGACGACTCAAAGCTTGTTCGCATGTTTGGCTCTCGCACAAACATGCTTGACATCAACAGAAAAGAAAGGGATAAGCAGCGTAATCGAATCAATTTTCACTGAACTCTTTTCATGGAGCTGACAGGCAAATATTTCGTTGGAAATGGAAAGTCAGAACTTTCTTCTGAATTCTGACAGAGAGATGGATCGCAACGAAGACAGCAATCACTTTCGAGTTTTAACGCAAATGACTTCCGAGAATAATGTTGTCAAGCATTCAACAACATGCGTGAGAACAACAGATCAAATTAACGAAGGTTATTTGTATTCTAAAAACGCGCGCTAAAAGCTCTGGTTATCCTTATCCATAAAGCACATTATTTTTCATTCTAAATGACACAGAGATACATTGTAAGATTATTTAAGTCTAGAAGCGTTTTTTAAAAGAAGTATTTTTAAGAATTATTTCAACATATAACATTGGAACTCTTTTTACCCTTTGAGCCCCACCGGGACATATACGTCCCACTGATATTTTTAAATCATCCAAAGGGATAAGTAAGTGGGGAATTTGTTGAAGCGGATGTCCCAATGGTTTTCTGTGACTGGTGACATTCATAAGCTAGTGTAGTTTTTAACTACATCTTAGCAATAAAGAAACCCGAACGAAACCTGTATGTGCCATGAGTAAAGTTGCACTCTGCAAAAACTGATTTGAAAAGAATCATAAATAGAAATGTCACGAATAATGTTGGTTATGTAATTAGTAGGAGTTTTCTTGTAATAAAATTGTTTAAAAATATTATAAAAACTCAACTTTTCTCTGTATTTTGTATGGTCACCTCAACCCTAATGGGACACATATGTCTCAATTAAAAAGACCACTGGGACACATATAATTCACTTTAAAAATTGCACCTAGAGTTAATTTTTGTTTTTATTTTAGCAGAATATAGCTATTTATTCTTTATTTGACTCATTAAAGCCCTAAATTATCTTAATTTTGGAAAAGAAAATAAAAGCTGTTATTGAAAGGGTTAAAAGGCGAAGTGTAAGAAAATAGCAAAACTTTCGTAATTTAAACATTAAAAACTTAACAAATGTCAACATCAACAAAAACAAATGGTACATAATGTATAAAAACTCCTCTCTTTGGGATGCAAATTTTTTATTCATGAAGTGATTTCAAGAAAAAAAGTTGCATGAAATTTTAATAATGAAAAGCATTCTTTTTCTTTGCGTTTCCGGAATATTTTATAAAATACATGATTTAGAGATCAAATCTATACTTATAATAAAGCTCAATGTGTGTGTGTGCGTGTGTTGGCGCTCTACAGACGAGACCATTCAATCTACAGCTACCAAATTTGGCACGTGTATACCTTGGAGGCCAGGAATGTGCACCTGGGGGTTATTTTTTCGAATTTTTAACTAGAATTTTATTTATTTAAAAATTAAGCGAAATTTTGGCGTGTTTCTGCTGTAACTTCCGAAAATATTACCGCACAAAAAAGATTTTTACATTATCAAAATTTTATCTTTTAAATGATACTAATGTTTTAATCTTAAAATTAAATTTCTGTTTTTAATGAATTTTTAAATAAATATTTTAACTCTATTTTTCAACAATTTCTTTCGTACAAAATAAAAATAAACGTTTCGCATTCCTGGGAAAAAAATAGCTTCTTTCAAAGTGTTGCCATCCCATTGATTAAAGCTCCAATTAAAAATAAATTAAATCTTTTTGGAAATGAAATCTGCAAAAATATAATTTTCGGCACGTGTCTGTAGGAAATGAAACAAATATGAAATATTATTTTTTCTAAAAAATAAATTCAGGAAAATTTTTTTTATGATCTTTTACACTCTCTATACAGGGTGTTTATTTAGTCCCGGACCCATTTTGATGTTTAATGACTCATGAAATAATGAAGATACAAACAAACTTATGGCATTTATTGATGGAATAACTCATATATTTTCCTTTTCAGGTTTGAATATTTTTACTTTTGTAAATATCGTCTGCGCGTGTGGTTAATGTCAGATAATTTCATTTTCCAGTCTAAATATCTGTACTTTTCTAAATATCGTCTGCTTATTAATTGCATTTTTCTCTCTTTTGTTTTTGGCAACTATTGAAATGTTATGTTTACTTTTGATGCGTTTGTTCTATGTAGTAATTTTGTATGTGATGTTTTATTCGAGCGGATATTAAGGAGAATGCATACACCACAAGAGAAAGCACAGATTTTATGGTGGTCGTAGAGTTAATTTCCAATCAACTAAATCACTGACTTTTAAGAGTTAATTTCCAATCACTTAAACTGACTGATTTATGAAAATTTGAATATCACTATTCAATAAAAAAAAAGGATAATTTTAGATTTTCCATCGATCGATTCAAGAAAATACGCCAATCAGCGCGCAGGTTTCTCAAGATTAATTGGCCTAAGATTATGAAAATGGTGAGTTTTTCTAAATTTTTAACATTCAAAACTTCATAAATATGTCTTAGTTGATCTTCGAAAATAGAAACATTCATTCATTTATTTAAAATTTGGTGTGTTCAGAATATTTCTCAGAATATGATACCTTACTGCATTAAATTTAGACTTCATAATTTTTGAAATATAGTTATAGACCGGAACAAAATATTATTATTGATTTCATTTCAATCCTTTTGAAAGCAAAACTAAAAACTGAATTTTATGCTGAATCGGAAATTTTTTTGTTGAATTATTGTTCGAGATATTACATAAATTATGAAAAATATTTTGTAGTTAACATAAGACTTAAATATCGAGCGATTTTGTTTGCAATACTCACATTCAATAATAATAATAATTAATAAATAACAATAAAGATGATAAATAAAATAAAACGCTTGGTTTTATTAAAAAATGTCTTAATATTAATTGAAATTTCATCATTTACATTTTAAATTAAAGTTGAAGTTTTGCCGGAAATGACAACAAATTAGCAAAATATATATAGTAAATTGAACGAAACGATCTAAACAGTATAAGTTTGGTATGACTATCAAAATTGGAAGATTAAAAATGTTTTGTTTGAGAACCCTCTAAGAGACCAGTTACTTAAAATATTTAATTGAAAATTGTAGCGAGCGGTAATACTGGCGAACCGGCTGGTCGCCAAAGGCGGCTAGTATATAATAAAACAATAAATAATCTTTAACCAGTCAACTGTTTTTGACGAGTATACTTGTTATGGAAAAAGTGCAACAATTTGCGTTATGACGAGTTTATTCAATGACAATTATTATATTTATATAATATATATGTATGTTTATGACAATTTAGATACGGATTTTCCAAAGATGTCGAAAGGTTTAAGAGGTTCAGATTTTCGGATAAAGATGTTTAACTTCAAAATATTTTTTATCCTCAAATAACAAACCATTTTACAATGTTTTTTTATTTTATTATTATTATTTAGCAATGTCTCTTAGACTCTTTATTGATTTAACTCTTAACATTTCTAATTTTTAGGAGAAAAATTGAGGCAAAAGTTCGGAAAATAAATTGCTTTTAAAATGAGATTTATAGCCCCGATAAAATAAAAACTGATTGCATATAAGCTATATATACATTCTATCACTTAATCTCTATCCTAATTCAAGTTAAACTATCTTATTGCCCTAGATTTCTTTTGTAATTTCCACATTTCTATATTCGATAAAGTTTCGAAATGATTTCATAACGCAACAAGGAAGCATAGACTTCATGTTTGTATTTGTGTTCTTGGATGGTAAAAGATATAATATTTTCATTTAATAATAATAATAATAAACCATATCCATAAATCTGGTTTCTTTAAAAAATTGTAGAAAATGCTATCAGATGTAAGCAAGCTGACACCTTTGGGTAATTTTTATTAACAGTTTAACAGAGTAGCACCGTTGAACTAAGTTCGGTGTTTTAAGAAAAAGAAGGGGGAAAAAATCGAGTCAGATTTGAGCAGAAAAATAACGTAAAGCTTATGCATCTGATGCCATTTCCTGAAAGTGCAATCGCAACAAAATATGAATTTCTTTTCTATTGTTAAGCATGATGGATTTCGGGCAAGTTTATCATTTCGCAATATTACTTTTTGAGGTATCTCCGCCGCTCTACGAAAAAAAAAAAACAGACGAGGAATCAAAAAGTGAGTGCGGATTATTACTTTTCTTAAATAAATGCGTATCGTGGAAGAGGAGGGAAAAAAAAAAGATAAGAAACGAGTTCTCTCATTGTGAAGCTAAAATGAAATAAGCAAATCAGGGCACACCTACATCGGGGCGGAACAGTATGTGGATTTTTCTGATAAATTATTCCCTGTTTACTACAAAAGCAGCTTATTACTTTGCAATAAATGTTGTAATTCTCTAATCAAAATAAATTTCTATTTTGAGTTCAAACTCATTAAAAAAGTATGTCAATTTTTTTCGTGTGAATGGTTTTATTTAATTATTTTACCGAGATCCAGAAAGAATTTAATGAAAAAATAGAGTTGCTTTTAAGGGTATTATGATCGTGGTCCGATAGGCATATTTATTTTATTGATCTAACGACAGGCATGAGGCAATGGAATGTTGTTATAACGGGAAAATTGCAATATAAAATGTAATTAAAAAATTCACAATTTTTACTGCCTTTTAGATCATATTCTGAACTCGCAAAACTCATTACTTCTTTAAAATATTCTTATTGAACGGAAATATGCTTTTAAAAAAAGTAAATATAATATCTATAACAAAACAAAAATATTTTAAGATTATCTTACAGCATAGTTTATTACTATTATTATCATTATAAACCATTATCAAATATATAATATATTAAAATATTATATTATTATTAACATTACCAAAATAAAATGTTTAACATTTTCAATTTATATGCTCTATGTGCAAATTCGATAAATGGGGAAATATTTTTTAAATACCAGATTATTTATATTTAAATAAAACCTCTTCAGATTTTAAGGTATCAAGTATAATTAAAAATTTATTCCCCCCTGAATTAATTATTTTCTCCCTTATTTTTATTAATTATTTTTCTCCCGAAACTTTGATATAGGAACTGATATAATATATTGAAAACAAAACATAGAGAATATAAATGTGATAGTTTTAATCAGGTAAAAAAAAAAAAAAACATGCGAGTACAAAATGATAAAATAATTATATAATTCTTTTTAAAACTACAACCTTCAAATATAATTAATAAATCATATTATTCTCCCTACAACTCTAAGAAAAAATTTGATATAATGTTAATGAAAATAGTACCAATTGTAACCATATAATGTAAAACAGTAGGGCATAATGAAACATTTTATACAGAAAAAGAAATAAATATAAACAATTCTCTTTAAAGCAATGTCTTAAAATCTAATATGAAATCAGAAAGTAAAAGCTCATTAAAATCAAAACGAGTTCCATGTCAAATTACCAATAAGTATCAAAACATTACATTGTTTTTTTCCAAAAATCACCCGAAATTCGGGAATATAGTTTTGTGAAAGCAATTCTGAAATTATTATATCATCGAAAATTTTACAGCATTTCCGAAGTTTCTGAAGAGTGTGAACATAAAACATTGCTTCGAGGTGACGTGGCATTTAAATATATCATTTTTGACTTAACAACGTTTTTTTCCTACATACTCCTACTGAGCAGCTCTACATGAGAGGGAAATTACACCTGCAGAGACCATAAAGGATCAAAACTAGTCTTCTGTGAATAATTTCTTACCTAACCGACAAATCATCCGAATTCTAAGTCACGATTTAAGTTTCATTCATATCCTCCTATGTGGGGCGCTTCATCTTTTACACAGAATTAATTATCAAAGCTGATAGGAATTAGCAAGCAATGCCAAAGCGAGTATTCCAATTGTAAGTCAGAATTGAAAACTCAGGCAGAAAACTAAAAGATCGTCAGCTGCAATTATTTGTCTATCTCTGCATAGCGTGCTGTTGAGAACTGGACGCTGGTCGTAAAGATGCTATCGCTTCTTTTTACGTGAGCTCGGGCCATCGTGTTTCTTCACGCTCTCATGAATCTGGAATTTGACATTGGTCGGAATTTTACGACTTGGGCATCGTTGAACGGGGAATTTAAGGCCATTGTTATGTGGGCAAAACAAAACTCGCCACTGACGAATCAAATGACGTGGTTGGAACACTTCTCGTTACCAGGGTTGTGTTGTGTCTACAGTTAATAGAGAAGCTGAGGCAGGTGTCGAGATGTCTGATTAAGCAAATTAGTTAAGAATCAAACAAGTGTATGAAAGTATGAAGCTTGTTTAGCATCAATTGCGGTGGGATTAATTTTTGTTGCATTAAAGTACTCGATCAAAGAATAAACAATGCCATTTACAAGAGTTATAGTAATTTTATTATGGGGATTATAGGAATAATAAAACTGAATGAGGTTGTTGTCAAGATGGAGAACAGGCTGTGGATAAGTTATGCATTTGTAAGGAAGATCAAGAGTCATATTAGCTTATTTATTTTGAATAAGCAATAAATAATTTATTTTAAAATTGAACAGAATTTTTCATTAAAAACAAATATTTTAAGGATAATCTAGTCATGAATATAGTAAGAAGAATATTATTTCTCGATTTTTCTCTAATAAATGCATTGATAAATTCACATTACCTCAATACTTACGATATTAAAAATTTCACTTTTTCTTGAAACAATTTCCTCACCCAGATTCGAAATTCATTTTATAAAGTACTGATTTTTATACATTATTATATGCAATCAATAATTTATAAGATACAAATGCTTAAAAAATAGCTTATCATATCTAGTTCAACAGAGTTTAGTCAAATAAATTTAAAAAAATGTGTTTTTTCTTTTTTTTTCAGCGGCATTTAAGAATATGTAAAATCACGAATGTTTGTATAAAAGTAAAATGCACTTTATTATATCCACTTGAAAAATTAATATTCATTTTTTTTAATGTTTGACAGAAAAACAAAGTTCAAAAAATTTAATCTACCGACATCTTTTTTTCTGATATTGAGACGAGAAATAAAGCAGAACTATTGGTTTTACTAATTTATATTTAATTTCATTGAATTCCAATAATATCTTAGTTTAATTTCCTTGCTATTCAATTTAAATATTTTTTTAAAGTTTATCTTGATTAAATATGTATACATGAAACTTATTTTATTTAACTAGGATTGTTTATATCTTGATTGGTGACACTTTTTTTTTACATCAAATAATTCCAAAATTCATGTTCCTGTTATATATTTCAATACATTAAAGACATGAATAATATATTTATATGGCATTCTCATAGTTATAGTACTTTATACTTTAAAAAATATCTCATATCTATAGCATATAAATCCTGGAAATAAACCGAAAATTAGAAAAAGAAGTGCGACATTTTTTTTGAAAGAATATATAAAATATATTCCAGGATTAAAGGCATACGACGGCTGTGTAGTAATGACATGCGCAGTTGTATGTTTAGTGACTTTTCACTTGAACAGAACCCATCGAATGCAATGAAACAGAATAAATATAATAACATAATATATTCAGAATATTCGATTAATGCAAGAATCATAATTATACAGGAGAGGATAGTAAGAGTAACTTAAGAATATTAAGAAGAAAAAAAAAGATTAGAGGATATTAAGAGTAAAAGATTATTAAGAATAATTGAACAGGAATCATACAGGTCAAGATTAACTTAACAACATGTGTAATTTTATAGCAATTAATACAACTATAAAAATCCCCAATTTTGTTCATCCATTTAAACATGTTTAAATTCCTATACATGTTATTTCTGAACTTGAATTTACTACGCATTTTTTATGTGTATCAAATCTTATCAGCTATGCTTGTAAGAGACAATTTTATTTCAATTTATAGAAGTAAATCACTTATCTATTTTGATAACAAAAATTGTCTCCTTAATTATGATTAAATTTAAAAGCTATAATTATTATCTATTTCGTCCAGAAGATTAAAAGTTAATCCATTGCATTAATTAGATTTACCTATAAGCTTGCTGCCAAGTAACTTCGTTGTTTGTCTCGATTTAATAGCTATCTATCCTAACATGTGATTTAGAAATGATTGAGCTATTGAAAGGGAAATAATTTTCATTTCAAAATGTTAGGTAAAATCCTTATTTAAAAAAAAATAAGTTCAAGACAAGCTTGCCGGTTGATTTTATTACCAAAAATAAGGTATTTTAAATATTAAGAAGCTCCGAAGATGCCCTTTGTGCAAGCATCTTGACAGCAAATGCGAAGGAAAAGCCAACTGAAATGTTAAGAAGAAGGTGAAATAAATATAATCTCAATAAACCATTTCTTTTGAATTCTTCATGTAAAAAAAACTACTGAGCGCACTCATTTTATATTTCTGAATCGACCATAAGAAAATAAGTTAACGAATGTGTATGCATAAATTTACTTACAACCCTTATAAGACCGAGACATGCTGCTTTTTAGACAATGTTCGAATACTATCCGAGTACAAAAATAACATTAGATGTATTTATCGATGAATAAATTTATTATTTATTTCTTCTGAATACTTGTGTAACAAAACTACTGAGTGCACTTATTTTTTATTTCTGAATCGATCATATGATGATAAGCTAACGAATGGGCATGTATAAATTAATTTACCTATAGCCCTTATAAAAATGGTGCATGTTGTGTCTTAGGCAAATTCGAATATTGCAATGATATATTCGAACTGACTATATTTCAACATAATCAGTTTTATTTATCTTTATTATTCTCTCATTTGACCAATTCCATGAGCTTTAATACTTTCTTAAGCTACTTCTCGCGTATGTTGTTGAGAAAATGTACGATTGATTACTTTTTAGAATTTAATATGGAAAAATAGTGTTTATTTGCCACGCTACCCGATGAAACGAAAGATATGTCACGCGTATAACGGAATATTCGTGCTTTTTATATTGTAAACAGCCAAGACTGAGACAACATCTATTTTCCATCGATTCATTTATAATCTATGCAGATGGGACATTTAGAAGCAGTTGGGAGAAAGCACCTATTACTTTCCCTTTCTTGCACGAATTATATAAATATATCGTGAATTGATAGAATACAATAAAATATTTTCCTTCTACATAGAATATTCCTATTATTTTCTAAAAATAGAAGTACCAAGTCTATCGTAAGTAGCATTAATATAGAGATATATTTTTGCATAAACACTTTCTTTCGCGAGCCAGGAAGAAAATTTTGAATAGAAAAAATGAGGTTGTCGTTGCGGTGCTGTTTATTTAGAAAGCATTTGCGCAAAACGCTCTTTATTCCTGCAATGCTACCGCAGTTGTTCAGAGAAGACACGATTTGGCACGCGCTTTCACGCACACGGATAGATGAAGTAGGGCAAGGGCGAAGCAGACAAAAGATCGTGCCCAGTCGCGACCTTCCGACAGGAAAATCGAACCAAATGAGCGATTTTTGTTTCGATTTTGGGCATTACTGTCAATCCCATCTCCCGTATATAAGATCGCAAGACATAAAGCGATGCAGACAGATCTTTAAACTGGTCTTGACACGACGATCAAAAGGAGAGAAATACGTATTTTGTGTGAAAAAGAACAGAAAGAGTCGGCAGGCAAAACCTGTCGGTATGGACGGAACACCGCTGTAATCATATATTCGAAGAGTTTAAAGCTTTCGTAGCAATTTATTGATTCAATTATATCCGGATGATCATTATCTACAAAGTAATTGCTTCTGCCCTGTAGTTTCCAGAATTCAAGGATTTATATCATTTTAAAAATATTGCTGCTTGACATTGAAAAAAAGAATTTCAGCCAAATAAATACTTGGTAATTGTATCTCATAGGTAATAATACCAGGTCATAGGACTATTAGACTTGATATTTTATTTAGGCTACGTTTTTACTTAGAAAATTTATATTAATGAAAAAAAAATAGGGAGGATGCCTTTGAATTGTGTTAATTATTTCTTTTACCTTTTTTGTTCTTTTCTTCACTGTTTCTCCAAACATTTTAAAGATACTTGTATTTTAGAATTTCATTTCAGTCAATATATATTTCGAATTAAAAAATAATGTTAATCAACGTTAAAATTTGAATAGACTAGGAGTTAAAATATGACCACAGAATGGAAATTCGTATTATTATTCTATTGAGCATTTAGATAAATGTGATGAAAATTAAAACAATTTTTCAGAAGTCCATTCCTTTAATTTTAATACTGAAATAGTAAATTTTGGATTTCATTTGAATTCTTCCGAGATTAGGAGACAATAAAAAACAATCGAAAAATCAGACGAAGTTTGGAAAAATATGGACATTAACATCATCTCCAAAATTAAAGGAAAAGTTACTGAGAAGATTCAATCGCATTTTCCAATTTAAAAAAGTCTAAATAACTTCACAAAACCATATAATTAGTTTTATCGCTTAAAGACAAGAAAAACAAGTTTTACTCTAAGAATTTATTATGTTTTTAATCTGCTTTGAACTCAAACATATTACTTACTCAATAAATAATTCTTTTAAATAATCAAAAGCATTTCGACTCCTTTCTTAAAAGATTACATACCGATTCTATTGATTAGGAAAAATGGAATATAGACATTGAGTTGAATTTCAAATATTATATTATATAAGTTTATATATAATATTATATAAGTTTTTCTACTTAAAGATCACGCCTACCTAATATCAGATTTCTTAAGTAATGCAGACGCCATTTTTGTAATTCGTGAAGGAATTTTCTTTTATCTTATTCAACGTTATCTTTGAAGAAAACAGGATAAATATTATATTAAATTTAAAATATTCTCTGCTTTGAAAGATTACGATTTACCAATGAGCATAATTCATGTTAAACATTTTGATGCATAAAATAAACAGCGAAAGCAATTAAGCCAATAATACAACATTTTCCAAATATCTTTTGCTATTAACTAAACACTTTTCTTCACAGTTGCAGTTTTTAAAGCAACTTCCCAATCTGAAAAGTATTTTTCCCAAGCGGGTTTAATCCGTACATATAAAATGCAACAATGTATAACAAATGAGAAGAAAAATTACTTGGCTTTTTTTTAAAAAACACACACTATATTTAACATTTATTTTCATTAAATGAATGAAATATTATTCATGTTTTTGAGATTGCACTAAACTTTCTTTCAGTGCATTTTGTCTCGATAATTTATGTCAAATATTTCGGGATTCATCTGAACAAATTTCATTACTTCTTGTTACTTAAAGATTAGAAATAATTTCTCATAGCTTTATAGACGTTTATGCTAACTAAAAAAGAAAAATATAATGAAATATAGAGGCAAATAGAGAAACGCTAATTTTTGAACGTTGTTTTCATAATCATTTTTTTAAAATTATTTCTTTCATTTCATTTATGCAAAATTTTGTAATCGAAATTTTACATTAATTATAGACCTTATTAATTCAATTACACAAATTAAGAAAATTCAAATTAGTTGTCTGAAATATTTGATACATATACAAAGAAGAAACAAACAAACAAAAAAAAATGGCAATTCAATGAACAAGAAGAATTTTTTCAAGTAATAATCGTTTACTTACTTTCAGTTAATTAAATATATTTTCCCCTTTTATTTCTCACATTTGAAATTATTTATAAAAAAAGTAATAAAAGGCCTGTTAAAATGGAACAGGTTAATAGGTTGTGCCTGCTAAAATGGAACAAAGAATATTTCATAATTTTTGATGCCACATTTTTGGATGGATCAAAATATTTCAGGACTCAATCTGTCAGGAAAATTGATTGGATGTAGAATAATAATTAACAAGCAGACTCGCACTGACTCTGAGTCCGTAAAGATTCTCAGCAATTTCACTTTTGTTTTATGCATATAAATGCACATTAATGCATAAAATTGCGCATAAAAGTAAAATAAAAAAAATTGCGAGATGAATGTATATGCAAAATAATATAAAGTATATTAACAATATATTAATATGTGTGATATTTTCTGCTTCAGTGAAACAGTAATTGATTTTTTTCATTTTGACTTAGCTATTTTTAACAGATTACTGACGAAATGTCTTGAAAAATTGTGTAAAATACTTTCATCAAATGGGAAACACTTTCACAGAAATGTGTTTAATATTGCTTCGAATTTAAGGAAATGTGTTTCTAATGAATTCTTATGTTTGTTTTAGAAAAAAAAGTTGTTAGGTTGATTTTTGTATTATTAAAAAAAATATACGTCACGTGTTTTCATTTTAAATATTAAAAATAGACTTGCAACTACAATGCTCTTTATAGCTTCTCTGTGATTTAACATCAAATTACGGAATAAACCTTGTATGTTATATATTTGCATTAGTAATTTGAAAATTCTTTTTATCTTTAAATTGAATTCATTTTTTCCGATTGAAAGAAAGGACATAAAAAATTTACAGAAAGAGAAAAATAATTTGATAAGGAGAGATAAAAACGAAAGAAATTAAAACTTTAATATAGAAAATAACCATAAATAGGAGAGATTATTGATCATCAAAAAGGATAATATTAAAATTAATAAGCGTTAAGGATCAAGAGAAATTGTTTTCAGAATGATATTTATAACGGTAAAAGCATTTGTTCTAAGTCGAAACAATATTTTAAAAAACAAGCATCATCAAATGATAGGATGGTTTTTCTTCAAAGATTATTTCCTTTCCATCTTATTTAAAGCATTTCAAATCAATAGACGAATCATGATGATATACGATCTTTATGCAAAATCTTTTCTGTATATTTATCATTAAAGCTTGATAATATCTAGGATAAGAAATAATTCCTTTGTTTAGTTGTGGTTAGATTATTTAAACAGTTATCCTTTAATTAATGCCGCGATACATTCTTTTTCATAATAAAGATAATTTCTATACTATGTGTTTGAATAAGGAATCAATAATGATAAGGAAAGGAAAAATTCAAAGGCAGAAATAAATGTATAAAAGTATCAACTGGAAGGAGGTCATCGAGTTCATAAGGTTCACAAAAGGGGGGGCTTAGAGGACTTGGAACTTACCCAGAAGAGTGCGAAGGTAACTCCGAAAGTCCGATTTGGACATCACATTCCTTTTTATTTTTTCTCGAATGAGGAAATCGTTCTTTTAGCGGTTTGTAGCTTACTCGTTCGCTGAAATCTGGGAAATAAACATCCGAAAGCAGGTGTTTGCTGCCCACGGCGGACTTTCTTACTTTATGAGCAATCTTTGTATGTTTTCGTATGTCGCGCCCTCTACACGCACGATTGATGATAGTTTCATAATAATTAAAAAAAGAAGGGCATCCTTAAAATGCAAGGAGTAGGGCGGAGGAAATTACACGAATGTCGATATAAACATTCTTTGAGATAAAGATTAGATAACAAAACTGAGTGAGTATATGCAGAGTAACCATGGTCCAAAGATGAGTTTTTTTGCTTCCAACATTTAATATTTGAATTTATTATAATCATGATGATTGAATTAGCGTGGAAATAAATGCATTTAAACGAGAAATCTTTTGCGAAATCATTTATGTCCCTTTTAATTATTGGCTTTTTGTTTGTTCTGATTGTAATTTGAAGAAAATGGAATACAGTTAAACATATTAAAAATGATTTTAATTCTTCGTAATCCTTTCTATGATTAAAGAAAAGCAGCCACGTCGAAGTGTAATATCCTATTGATAATATCGAAATGAACAGCCTAATAAAATTTCACTTTTATGACGTTTTTCTAATACACAAAAGTTATTGTGTATATTAACCGTGGTTGGTTGCGTCCAATATTATTTTCAAGCATATCATCAACTTTTGAACATCGTTATGTAATCAATCTGAAACAACATTAGAAATTTTATTTGTAATGTTGTTTTAGAGTTTGGATAATTTGCATTTCCTTGGATTTTTTCCTAAAGTAAGAAAGAAACATTTACAGCGGTTGCTTGAGTTAATATTTTGGAAATTCTACGACAAGATTATGGCATTTACTGAGGATTGAAAAGTAAAAAAAATGAAAAGTTAATTTACTTTTCCAGTGCAGGTTGTTGATAATTTAAATGTGTAAAATACATTATTATTATTATTGCATTATTGCATGTGAGAAATAGTAATATTTTCTTATCTATTTATTTGGTATTTTGGAGTTTTCACTACGCTTTTTCGCAATCAGGCGACTGCTTTTTTTTTTTTTTCAATCCCCACTTTTATAACAACCTTTTGTAATAAATCATGTGTCACGAAATAAAGCTATGCAAATTTTATTTCTAATTTTTTCTTTAGTGATTGGATAATTTGCATTTCCTTCGATTTTTCTTATAATATGAAAGTAACATTTACAGCTGTTGCTTGTTTTAGTATTTTGGCCAATTTACGACAAGCATATGGCAATTACTGGGCAGTTGTCTACAGTGTATTTCATATCTTTCAGAATATGAAAATTTGAAAACACAATTTTAAATTTTTACTGATTTGAAATAAAAAAATAATTGAATAAAATCAAAAAATAAAATTCAAAAGAATATTAATTTATACTTAATTTCTTATTCAAGAAACAAAATAATACTTAATTCATTAGCTTCTTATTTATTTTAATATACTTTGCCGTCCGCATATCTCGTAAAAATTTCTTCGCTTGACGCCGGCAGCATTAATTAAGATTATTACGCTTGTGACCGGCAGTTTTTGAGGTTATCGGGAGATTATAAATTGTAAAGTTTTACTTGTCGATACTTTAGGTACGGCACCACTATAATAGTTGCCGGACGGCATAGTGTTAATATTGTATTAAGTATTTTAATATATATTTTTAAACATATTAGAAAGTTTTTTTTAAATCATGCAGTAAGTGTTTTTTATTATATAGTTTTTATACTTTTGAGATTGGCTATATACCTTTTAATTAAAAAAAAAAGAAAAGAGAAAGAGAGGGAGAGAGAAATATAATCTTTACAAAAGGAATACTCATTTCCAGCAACTTAACAAACAAGTATTTCCATTTGAGAAATAAATTTAAATTCCTATTCAAACAGGCACCCCCTTCCCCCCTCTCAAAAAAAAGAACGCAAAGTCTACTGGGAATAAATTTAATTCTTTTTCATCCCAAATAAAAGAAAATCCAATATAAATTACTCCAAACGTTCCTTTTCTCCCAATTGCAAAAAACGAATCAGGGGGATGCCTTTGTTTCGTTTGAAATACAAATATCTCTCTCTCTCTCTCTTTGATTACATCTCCCTAATAAATGTGCTCGCATCTCGCAGCAAGCACAGCCCTTTCCCTTGTGTAATATATCGTGACTTGCCGCAGTTTGTTATGTAAAAAAAAATATATATATAGAACTGAACGAAAGAAAAAAAAATGTCTGATGCGTCTGCCGGCATGCATGCGAATTCAGCAAGGGCAAGGAAGGCCTTCCTCTTCATTGGCGATTCAGGATCAGAAAGAAACTCGTTCTTCCTTCCCTAAAGAGCAAAAGAACGTGGTGTTTGACAACTTCTCAGAATGGCTGCGAACAGATCGTAAAGCATCCTCAGCATCGCTGGAGAAGAAAGAAGTCGTATAAATAATTGACACTCACTCTGTCAGATGTAGAACTTGCCATAAAACATGTCGCGGTCATTTGTTTAAGGATTTGCATCGAAAATGATGTCGTTAGAATTGATAAAGGGCATGCTTGATGAGTGAAATCTTTTTTAACCAGATTTTTTTAAGCACTTCTCTTTTTAAAATAATTGTTATAAGCTCGAATTAATAAAAGATACGAGATTATAAATGCCATTCTTTGGAGGGTTTTTTTTTAGAATATCCTGTCTGTTTTGAAAATAAAGTATCTGCAGCATCTACCCTTTTAACTCCTTACTGGTTTCGGTTGCACGTCATACGGGCAATGGTTTCGTGCCCGCGTGACGCGCCCGTATGTGAGACGGAGATCTCATTTTCAAAGCTTGCTTTTCTGATCATGTTTCACTTTCTGATTCGTAGATAGTGATAGCCACCACTAAAAATAATATCCGGCTTTTTGTTGTTGTTATTCCTTTTGTCGATTTGTTGCAGAATGCACTCATATATATCAAATTAGGTATTTACTAAATGCTTCTTTTATACAAGTTTTCTTAAAAATGACACTTGTTTTATAGCTTACAAAATAAAGATTCAGCGAGGGACTTATTGCTTTACTATTTGAAAAAGTATCAAACCATTTCCTAAATCATTTAATTAGTGGAAAGCGTGTGGAGATATGATAAATATGTAATAAATAATGTAAAAAAACAGTATGATAAAATATTTACAAATTAGCTTTCAAATTTTTAATTGAGCTATTATGAATGAAAATAAAATTAGGTTTCTGATCATGCACTTAAATATATACTATGAGTGAAATAATTCTGTGTTACCTATTTCAATATATAAAATTGAAGATTGTTCTGTTACCTTCATGAATTAATTATTTTTCTAAAAAAGTACACTTTTTATTCAAATGTTGTATTAACATTTTATCAGAAATAAACGAAACCACAAAGCAGTCAGTATTTTTGGAAAAGAAAAGCATCTGCAGATGAACTTATTTTCTATGATATTAATAAAAAACTGGCTGCATTTATAATTCTTTTGCTAAATCCATCAAATCTGAGTAAAGGCGGAAATAATTCCGCTGCGCCTAATAACTGATTTCCCATCCCATATATATTTGAAATATTTTGAAGTAATATATAATGAAATGAGCTGTTAAATTATATATGTTGCAATTTCTGAATCTCCGTAATTGATAAACGCCTATACAGTATACTTTCTCCATAAAATCTTGTAGTTATAAAAAAAATTAATGAATTCTCACCTAAGCCGTCTCCTAAAGCTTAGAAATGAGATCTACTGAAGAAAAATAACATATTATTACGCGACGAATTGGCTGCATTTAACTTCCATCTCTCATGTTTTACTCAAGTTCTTGCATGCGAGACGGCATTTTTTTTTTTTCAAATTACCGCACCCTTTTCGTATGAGAGCTATAAAATATCTTACTCTCACCAAATTATTGTGAGCTAATGGCATAAATATATCACAGCGGAATGACCTGCCAAAATCCATATTACTGGGTGACAAATTAACTGTACAGCAGCTTCCTCTACCCAATCCTTTTCCGTGTTCTTCAGTTGTACGCAAATGAGAGGTCATCTCGCTTTACATCGGTCGTACACGCTTATTATCCTTCCGAAAGGGGTGGACGTAGAGAGCACGCGCACCCCGGAGGGGACGGACAGGGGCATCCAGCACTTGATCCCGAGTATAATGACTTCGGCAAACGATCGTCCGAGGTGATCGGGGAGCGTGCCAAAGGGCATCGGGGAGTGGCCTGCAGAGGGGCCATTGATCTCTCCTTTCCCCCAGGAAGTGCCTTCGACACACTCGGGGAATCATTCATCAGACGATTTGCATCTCCTCCCTCCCTAAAGGTCAGGCAGCCGATCACAGGTAGACCTCTTCTCTCTACTTTTTTTTTCTAGAGACCTACCTACTGGAAAGGGTCGACGTCAGATTACAGACTCGAAATTGGAAAGGGAATCGAATGCTTCGCCAGTACTGATTCATCAGGTACCAGTTTTGCAGCAGGATTTTGTCCGAAGGTGTTTTGGCGAATGCTAAACAGTTGAGCTATCATACAAGTTAGTACTTCCCATGTTAAATTAATATTCGTTAATAAAAGAAAACGCAAAACACAAGGCGTATCTGAACTTATCTAATATTTAGATTCCTATCTAAACAAAATTAAAAATCAGAAATGCATAGAAAAGCATGTTACTTTCATGATGTCAAATGACAGCACAGACCCGGAAAGGATTCAAAACAGTATCGATTTTTAGGTCCTGCATGAGTATGAAGAAGGCTGTTTAAGAAGTTATTGCTTTTAATTCTTTTTTCACTTGTCGCAACTTCTTTGCTATTCCTTGTCTTATTCTCATGCAGAATGAGTTTGAGTGAGTTTACTGGTGCTAAAAGCATAAGATATATACAAACATATGGTTCATAAAAAGGCGTATGGTCATATTTTAAAAGGTTAATTAAAAATTCTGTTCAATGATACAAATATTCTATTCTGGATTTTGAAAAAAAACCTCTTTATATAGATTTTGAAACATTAAAAGAGAATGAACAATACTCATATCAGATAGAAGAAACCAATCACTTTTTAAAAAGGTAAAAAGATATGGATGAGGCACTTTATGAAGGATGTTTTTTTACATTAATGTGAGAAGAATGAAAACATTGAATTCGTTGAGAATTAAATCTTGAGCACTCTATAAAAATGTGCCTAATTATCATTAGGCATTGGCATATTGTGCATCGAGGGACCCGCTCCTCCAACAATAAATCCTATGAAGCAGAATTAACTAACATATGGCATCATTGCTCTTCAAAGAAATCTTTTATTTTCTTGTTTGAAATAAAAAGATAATAAAATCACCCAAAGAAATTTAAAATTCCGACAAAAAATTTTAGACTTATTTATTATACAGCTTGTGTGATTCAAATTTAAGTTGCGAATTTTTTTAAAACTGAAATTATTTAATCATATTTAGAAGCCTGAGTAAAAATTCGAAAAAACGTATTTGCAGTCTGCAAAAGTTTAAAATTCCAGGCAATTGCAATAGAAGATTTAGAAGATGTAAAAGCCCTTCTTGTGGATTGCAAGGACCTGTGATTTTATAAGAAGAAAGCAAATGAAAGAAAAAGAAGTAGTGACAGAAATGGAATGTTTCTCCGCTAGTCGACCGTTCCGGATGACCACACAGCAGGTATGGCAGAACACGAAAGGGTTGACCAACTCCCGAGAATTCACTACCGATTTCCCTCTTTTGTTATTCCTTTTATATCTAGAAGTATTTGCTTCTTTTTGCACCAAAGATTCAATTTTGGGATGTTTTGTTTCAGAAATTTGCGCGGTCAATCGTAGCATCCTACTCCCAGGGCCGATTCCGGGAAAAAAAAGTATCTTCGAATGACGAAGTAAACTTTTGCTTACAGATTTTTAGTTATATTAAAAGTTTAAACCGCTCTCTCCTGAGAAGTATAATTATAATTAATTGCAGTCGGGAGCATCAAATGGTAGAAGATACCATAAATATGCATATGAAAAAGAATGTGTATAAAAGAAGACAGCACTTTGCATAAGGCATTTATATGAAATGCTTGTTTAATAAACAGAAAGAAAATAGTTCTGAACAATAATCTAAGGCTTAATTACGTATATATAGAAATAATGATACATAAACAGATCTGCCCATAAATATTTTTTGAAAGTATGCTAAAACAAATCGTTATAAAATGCAGTTTAATTCATCTTTTAATCAAGAATGCCGTTTAAATTTTGTATTCCCATTCCCTCATTTCTTCAGAATTTAACCTGGTCTGAATTCAAAATTTCTCAAGATGCGAGTTGGCTTCCAGAAACAATTTATTTAACAAAACGATAAATAATCTAACATCCAGCCACTTTTTGAAAAAACAGTTCTCGATTTTGAAAGATTCGGACGATAGTGATTCTCCAAATCGGAAAAAAGTACAAAACTCACCTAAATTTACCGATTTATTTTTAAAAATTTTTCTTTCCTGTATACTGATTTCATAAAGGATTTAAACTTATTCCAAGAAGATTAAATATCTTACAATGTTAGGTAATGGCATGAAAGATTTTGCTTTCTCTTTTCTTTAATGATTGTTTGGTGCAGATTTTCGGGTTCGTCAGATAGCTCTAAATTCTAAAGCACTTTGAATACTTGCCGTGCATATACAATTTACATGAGGCATATACCGTGCATATTCCTCACGTAGATGCAGTGGGCAATTTTGAGAGAGGGATTCTGCTCTCCCATTATCGAAAGTTTTGACATTTTTTAGCTTCAATCTTCTGTTTCTAAGGCAATGTTTCTGTGAAATTAAACACCGATCATTTCATATACAATGTATATGTCTCCCTATTTCTAAGAAATAAAATTAACAGCGGAAATGATAAAATAGGGGCATTTAACTTCTTGGATATGTGATGCCATTTAATTTTAATCAGCAGTTACATATGATTGGGATTGATTCTGGCTGGATGTGTAAGAATTTTGATGTGTATTCGTGAAATTAATTTGTAAATCATTTATTCTAGTTCCTGAAGGTTAATGGGTTCACTCTTTTTCAAAGATATTTAAATTAGATTGTTATGTTTGGATAAGTAAGAATCTTAATTCTCACCCGCTGCGGCTCGGTAAAAGGCAAATAAATGTCTCATTCATCATGACCTGGTAACAACCTTCACTCAGTGTGATCGATGAGCCAGGAACTATAATGAAGCAGTACCGAAACCAGACACAACACGACAAATTGGCAACTGGAGATTAATGACTTTCATTAACAAGGCGAAGCATATTTGTGATTAATAGTATTTCTGAACAAACAACGGAAGAAAACTGCATTCAAAGCAAATTTTCTTTTACAGACTTTAATATATGACAACACATATGTCATTCTTAAATATTTATGTTTCATTTTTTTATTATTATTTTGATTATGAGTTTCTTAATTTTTTTCCACTTAAGATCTTACTTCAAATGAAATTAGTATAAATATTTTCCCCTTGAAAGATTTTTTTAGTTCTAATTGTTTGGAAAAAAAAAATACAGTAGAAAATAGGAATTTAATGCGTTCTAAACTAAAGAAACTAAATGCAACATAATTATTTCTTAATATTAAAAGTTTAAGTTAAAGTAAAAGTTTTAAACAAAGGAAATTTCCATCAATTATTTCTTTCAGAGAAAAGGAAAAAAAATGAATTTTTTTGAATTATTAAATTAATTGACAAATTTAAAGACTTTATTAAATAAATTAACCCTTTGCAGTCAAAAGTCTTCTCTCGGACACCGTTGAAGACGAGGCATTTTTTGACATTTTATTTATTTATTTTTTAAATTTTAATTGTTAAAAATACCTACAGAATTTTATGATGATATAGATTGATTTTTCAGGGAACTCAACCGAAAGGAGTTGCATGTATTTATTTTTCGCTGTAATAAACAGATCCATATATTAAATGAATAATTATGCACCGAATTATCTTTCAGACTGCAAAGGGTTAATAATTAAAGTCATTGCATATTCAATAAAGATCTAACCTCATATTATTTAATATTGTGCTCTAATTCCAATTAATAATTGCATGTTTGGTGATGGATTCCAAAATTAAACTGAAGAAATATGTTTATGTCAATTCTGCCGCATTATATGATTTAATAAAAAAAAAACATTTCGTATTAACGAATGTTTAGACTAGATTGTTAATTTTTTTAAAGTTATGGCTATTCCCGTTGCTTTAAAATCTGAGCTTAAAACTGCAGTGATGAACACGCCACAGAGTTTTGAGGCCCATTTCATAAAATATTGAAATTCCTTTCAAAAGACCTTCGCCCATATTTTACTTTATACAGCGGAACAATTATTGCATGGTTATAAGTAGGGCCCCAAACTGGGCATACTTAATTTGTTTTTGTTGAAATTGCTTAATGTGCATTGTTTGGAAAAATCTCCATCAACTGAAGAATTCGAGACTACATCGAAAACTGCCTGACTGGCATCCCAAGCTGCTGATTCCGCAACAGCAACATCATTGCCTCGCTGAGAAACTGGGACGTGAAGAAATGATTTGGAATCCTAATGAAAAAGGACAAAGAAGGAAAAACTTTCCAATATTTACTTTTAAGTGTGTACTTTATACCTCATTAAGTAACTAGTGAGGCGAGAGGTCAACCTTGAGCTCGTTTAAAATGTGTTCGGACGTCCTTCCGATTAAGATTTTCTTGAATGCCTAACTTTTCTGCAATTGTTTTCGTCAAACTTTTAAGCCAAAATTCAGGTAAAACTGCAGGCGGTCGCATAGTTTCAAGAATAAAGACATTCTTTGAAGCTGATTTGAAATATTTCCGCATTCATTCTTCATGAATTTTTGACGAATGAATGAAAGATGAAATCAAAAATAAGCGACTGCAGAAATTCCCTCTCTAGTTGCCAATGCACAATCATTCATTTCATTTTGAGTTGTGTGCAAAATGTTAAATTTGGGCGTGTTTCATTTAATTTGTCAGACTGACGTCCTATTTTAAAACAATTCACCTGAAATACTTTAGTTCCATTTTTTAAAGTACTTTTTTGCGACGAAAAAATAATTAAATGAATAGTAAAATTAAACACACTAATTAAAATAAACAGAAAACTTATAGTGAGCTTTAATGATTCTTTCATTGTAAATTAGAACATGTAAATAAATGAATAACCAGATAAATTTTCTGCTGGTTTTCACACAATTATTGACAATAGGAAGTTACTTTACCATGGATCTTGTCTAAAATTTTAGAAAACGCTTTACCTCACACAGCATTCGGAGCAAAATTTTCTTTTTAATTCAATAAAAGATCTGAGACGACAATCTATATCTATACTTATAATAAAGCTCAATGTGTGTGTGTGTGTGTGTGTGTGTGTGTTGGCGCTCTACAGACCAGACCATTCAACCTACAGCTACCAAATTTGGCAGGTGTATACCTTGGAGGCCGGGAATGTGCACCTGGGGGTAATTTTTTCGAATTTTTAATTAGAATTTTATTTATTTAAAAATTTAGCGAAATTTTGACGTGTTTCTGCTTTAACTGCCGAAAATATTACCGCACAAAAAAGATTTTTACATGAAGTTAAAGATAAAAAATTTATCTTTTAAATGATACTACTGTTTTAACCTTAAAATTAAATTTCTATTTTTAATGAATTTTTAAATAAATATTTTAACTATGTTTTTCAATAATTTTTTTCGTCAAAAATAAAAATGAGGATTAAGCACGTTTCGCATTCATGAGAAAAAAAATAGTTTTTTTAAAAGTGTTGCCATCACATTGATTAAAGCTCTAACTGAAAATAAATTAAATCTTTTTGGAAATGAAATCTGCAAAAATATAATTTTTGGCACGTGTCTGTAGGAAATGAAACAAATATGAAATATTATTTTTTCTAAAAAATAAATTCAAGAAAAATTATCCCGGATCCCTTTTGATATTTAATGACTCATAAAATAATGAAGATGTAAACAAACTTATGGCATTTATTGATGGAATAACTCATATATTTTCCTTTTCAGGTTTGAATATTTTTACTTTTGTAAATATCGTCTGCGCGTGTTTTTAATTTCAGATAATTTCATTTTCCAGTCTAAATATCTGCACTTTTCTAAATATCGTCTGCTTATTAATTGCATTTTTCTCTCTTTTGTTTTTGGCAACTATTGAAATGTTATGTTTACATTTGATGTGTGTTCTATGTAGTACTTCTGTATGTGTGTGATGTTTTATTCGATCGGATATTAAGGAGAATGCCTACACCACAAGAGAAAGCACAGATTTTATGGTGGTCATAGAGTTAATTTCCAATCAACTAAATCACTGACTTTTAAGAGTTAATTTCCAATCACTTAAACTGACTGATTTATGAAGATTTGAATATCACTATTCAATAAAAAAAGGATAATTTCAGATTTTTCATCGATCGTTTCAAAGAAAATACGCCAATAAGCGCGCAGGTTTCTCAAGATTAATTGGCCTAAGATTATGAAAATGGTGAGTTTTTCTAAATTTTTAACATTTAAAACTTCATAAATAAGTCTTAGTTGATCGTGGAAAATAGAAACATTCATTCACTTATTTAAAATTTGGTGTGTCCAGAATATTTATCAGAATATGATACCTTACTGCATTAAATTTAGACTTCATAATTTTTGAAATATATTTATAAGCAGGAACAAAATATTATTATTGATTTCATTTCAATCCTTTTGAAAGCAAAACTAAAAACTGAATTTTATACTGAATCTCATAAATTTTTGTTGATTTATTGTTTGAGATATTACATAAACTATGAAAAATATTTTGTAGTTAACATAAGACTTAAATACCGAGCGATTCTGTTTGAAATACTCATATTCAACAATAATAATAATTAATAAATAACAATAAAGATGATAAATAAAATAAAACGCACGGTTTTATTAAAAAATATCTTAATATTAATTGCAATTTCGTCATTTACATTTTTAATTAAAGTTGAAGTTTTACCGGAAATGGCAACAAATTAGCAAAATATATATAGTAAATTGGACGAAACGATCTAAACAATATAAGTTTAGTATGACTATCAAAATTTGAAGATTAAAAATGTTTTGTTTGAGAATCCTTTAAGAGACCAGTTACTTAAAATATTTAATTGAAAATTGTAGCGAGCGGTAATACTGGCGAACCGGCTGGTCGCCAAAGGCGGCTAGTCAGAAATAAAAAATGAAGTCGTATTTAAGAAACAAAATATTGGCAAGACTTATTTAACATTTTTGGATTTGCCTCAGAATAGACAAATATGACTCTTGCACCAAAAAATTTCATATACACCATATATAAATTATTTGGGATTGATAAATTGCGGTCTTTTTCGGAAATTTAAAAATGTTATTCATTTTTTTTTTGGCATTTGAACGAAAAATATCATTAAGTTTCAAATATCAATGAAATATGCCAGAAATCATTTTTCGCTCCGAGAAAAACAAATACTTCTGTTTAAAACAAAAGGAAGATAAAATTCTATACATTTAAAAAAGATAGAATACATTTTGCTGAAGAAATGAGCTTGTTATAGTTATCTGTTTTCAAGACTCCAATTTTGCTTAATGCTTCATTATTCGATTCTAAGATGAGGAGTTTCAAAACAATGATTGATTTTAACTATCTCTTAATAACATAACACTGCATTTTCTGGCCGTTGATAGAATACAAAACGTACATATATTACTTTATTATCAGTTCTCGAGACATCTTCAGTATTTCTTGCGGAAGGTTTTTTTTTTGGGGGGGGGGGAGAAAAAAATCCCGAATTTTTGTCGATGGGGATTACGTACATACTAGAATTTTACAAATGAATGGTATAAGTTCAAATAGCATATAGCTTTATCGTACCTACAAGAGAATATGTAGAAAATTCCTCTCTACAATGCAATTACATACAATTAATTTATTCGAATCGAAAAATTCTCCCAACAATTAACGACAAATTATAGTGTTGGATTAAATATTAGCCTTTAATGCACAATTGAGAGAGCATTAGTGCATGGAATTAATTTCAAAACATTATGAGTAACCGAATGATGGATGGTAAAAGAAAAAAAAAGTCTATTTAAAATTGAATCTCAGTATTTTTTTCATGGACAATTAAAAAATTCATCAGTCTTTTCTTTTCCCCCATTGCTCTGAAGGAATATGTTCTTTCCTAGATAAATTCATTTGCGTTGTTCGCTGGAAGACCACCTGCCTTGCCAATGAAATGTTGTTCTATGCGGAAGATTATGGAACCGGGCGTTTCCTTTTTACCGAAAACATCTAATATCGGATGTTGGCCTCGGTCCATTCTTCATGCTTCGATACCACCCCACGGATACGCCACCGTGGAGAGGGGCGAGCAGCAAATTGTTTTCTCATGGACTTCACTCACATTGTCTTCCTTCACAGCTGTCTGCGGTTCATTCAGTTTTCGATCAAATTAAAAATTCGATATGTTTAGCAGAAACTCTTTATCGGTAACCGATTGGTTCATTAGCAGGGAGAAGCTTAGTACAGATACGCAATTGTACTTTTGTGTTTTGCTTTGAATTTTGAGAGAATGAGCATGGACAGCAGATTTTTAATGCCTTATGATAATTAAGGAGATAAAGAGTTAAAGGATAAGGTAGAGTAAGAATTTTTATAATTTTTTTTTTTTTTTACTATCGATATTTGAATAGAACAAGGACAACACAGCACGTTTTCAATGCGTTATAATAATTATGAATTTTGGAAATAGAGAGTTTCTGAATAAGGTAGAATAATAAAAAAAAAGATATTTCAAATATAGAATTCGTATAATATAAAGAAATATATGTACTTTTAATGCATTACAATAATTGAGAATTTAGGAGATAGAGAGTTATAAGATAGAGTAGCGTAAAGAAAATAAAATCGATTTTTCGAGTATCGAGTAGGGCATGAACAGAACATTTTTGATACATTTGAATAATCAAGAATTTTGGAAATAGCGAGTTAGAAAATTAAGCGGAGTGGAAACGATTTTTTTTTTTGAATATCGAATTCTTTATAGTGATCGAATATTGCGTATTTGTATACTAATCAACTGAAAAAATATTAAAACAAATTATATGTTCCAATCTTTAGATCGAGCAAAAAGTTTAAAGTTTGGAAAGGACGACAAAAACTGTATACACACAAGAAGAAAAAAATAATCCCTGACATTGATCTTTATGCTAAAATTATACATGTTATGGATTTTGGTTTTTAATAGAGTTTAAGAAGTTCTTCCGTTTTAGTGAGCGATAACAGAATATATTTTTTTTCTTAATCTTTGAAAATTCTTGAAAAATTAGAGTTTTACTGCTATATGAATTCACGCAATATTTTATTTATGACAAACAAGCACAAGATACTGTAGCAAGATATGTAGCACAAGATACTGGTGCTTCATAATAACTTAGAAGATATACTTAAATGGCAGGGAAAATAATATTACTTTCTAAGAAAAAAATAAGAGCTAAAATATATCAAAACTGAAGATGGATAAGATTTTAAGCAAGCTTGCACGCAGAAATACGATAAATGAATTCTCCTCCGATACATCTGTGCGGCGGCAACCACACAGGATAGGCTTATACACAGATCACGCAGGGCAAGGCCAACAACAGCGTGTGACACGATCCGTCGTGTTAGCAAAATAATTCTTTTGGAATGCCAAAAAACGATTTTAAAAACATTCGATCATTAGCAATATTTATTAATCATTTCTTAGAAAAGCATATTTGTCATTTTAGAGATACAGCTTATTGTTATTCATTGCAATTCGGAAAACAAAATCAAATATAATTTAATAATTTGACTACATAAAACACATTACACGAAAAAACAAAATTACACTAAGTTCTAACTGTGGCGACAGACCAAGGTTAGAATTTACACAAATTTATTTTACTTTTTCGATTTCATTTTATATTTTTTATTGCTTTATAGCATTTCGTCCGTCATGTCGTGTCATAATAGTTAATGCAAATAACCTTCTGATAAATAATTTATTATTCTAAATAATAAGCTTATTTTTTCGTAAATTTACCATTCTTAATAAATCCCCTCATATTAATAATAAAGCTTAATCTATAAGACACCAATCTCTTCTAAATTAAATTTAATAAATCAGATGTACTATTAAAAATTTTTAGGGGGGGATGAAGCTCATTTTCATGATAACTGTGACAAGGGTTTTGTCCTTATTTGCTATTAAATTTAATTATACAAATCGTAAACGAGATTGACGAAAGAAGTACAGTTTTCAGTAGAAAATAAAAGTTTATAAAGAATACTTTGATAATCATTATCTGATGTGAAACCGGAAAAAATTAATTAGGTTTTATAAGAGCAGAAAGTGCATCATTGTCAATAGCGGAATATATTAAAAAGAAATAGCAGTCCTTCAACCTTGTAACTTATGTGCCTTTGTTAACTTAAATATTTAAATAATTCTTTTGGAAAGATTCTATAATATTACAGATTTGATGAACATTCATGTAGAACAGACATTCATGCCTTATCAATTCCAGGCCAGATAGTCTAACTTTACACTAGAACTGATTTATCGAAATAGTATAACAATATTTAGAAAATTACTTTCCTCTCTACTTAACACCTAAAAGGGCAACACACAAAGAGTTATTTTCCCAACCACCTGTTCGTCATTTTTTATGGCGAAACGCTTCACTTTTCTTTTATCTTCGAGCCATATGCAAGATCATTGCACTACCCTTCATTTATCCTTTGACTTCCATTCACAATTATGCGTCGTCGGACATTTTTCACTTAATGTCTTACGAGCTCGTAATTCCTCCTTTGATCAGGCGCGTATTAGGGACATTCCCGACAGAGCAGATAATGTCAACCAACGAATAACGAAGCTTGATGCAAGGGAAGAAAAGAACGCGTCAAAACGAGTGAAAAAGAACCGAGGGAACCATAAATTCCGTTCCGAAACAATCGGGATGAAGACAAGACGAATCTCCAGAACCCTTCCCACTCCTATTTCGAATACAGGATGCGTCCTCAGCCATCCTTCAGACGGAAAAAATGCGTCGTGCTACCGGAATTTCACTCTCTCTCCTCGTCTGGCTGAAGAAAAGAAAAGTGCCCGCACCCCTCTGAAATATTCATGATTCCAGTGGCAGACGATGGATGGAGAAGATTGACCTCCGGCGATCTGTTTCCTTTTTACTTGATGAGTCGATTCTGTTATGGAGAGTGACACCTGTGGCAGGTTAGACCGTCTACCTCTGTCGTTTGACCTTCCTTCGACCAGACGACTGGTTAAGCCATCTGCAGTTGATGAAGATTTTAGACCTCCCATCAGAAAGGAAAGGACATGAATTTATAAGCTTTGAAATTTAATTTGATTCTGCCATTTGTGCGATGTTTAGCCTATTAGAAATAAATAAATCTATGAAGATGATAAAATCAGATTTTGTGATTTGTGTGGCGTTTAGTCTACTAGAAATAAATTAAACTGTGAAGACGATAATATCAATAGATTCTGCCATTTGTGCTATGTTAAATGTGTAAGAAATAAAATACTCTAAGAAGATGATAATTTCATTGGATTCTGCCATTTGTGTGATTTTAGTGTATAAGAAATAAAATAATCTATGAAGATAATTTTGTTGGATTTTGCCATTTGTATGATGTTTAATCTACTAGAAATAAATTAATCTATGAAGATGATAATATCATTAGATTCTGCCGTTTGTGATGTTAAGTTTATTATTATAAATGAATTAAAATATGAAGATAATTTTACAGGATACTTCTTTTTGTATGATGTTTCAAGTATTAGGAATAAAATAATCTATGAAGGTGATAATTTTATAGGATTTTGAAATTTGTGTGATGTTTAGTTTACTAAAAATAAATTAATCTATGAAGATGATACTCTCATTAGATTCTGCTTTTTGTATTATGTTAGTGTATTAGAAAGGATTTAAAATTTGAAGATAATTTCACTGGGTTCTTCTTTTTGTGTGACGTTCAGTATATTAGAAATAAATTAAAACACGCCGATGGCTATTTTATAGGATTCTGTTACTTTTGTCTTCTAGCACTATATTCGACTGGATAAAGCTCGGGTTTAGCTTAAGAATGAGCTGAAGGACCTTTTCAAACCTATACGGCTTCGTATAATAATGATTATATGTGAGAGTAGCAATATGACTTTTTGCCGGTCAGTGAAATAATAAACTGCACTGATTATTGATTTTTGAGCTCACTTGCTTTATTTTAAAGAATGAATATGTGTTCTATTATATACCAAATCTACAGATTTCCAAAAGCCATGTTTAAATATTCATAAAGTTAATAAAGTCTCATAAGAGGCAAGGTTGAATAACTGCTATTTTTTTAACGTATTCCTTTACTGACTGCAAAACCTTTATCTTCCTATAAAACATAAACAATTTTTTATGGCATTTTTTTTCAATTTAAAGCCAATGATTATCAAAATATATAAAAAGTATACAGGGATGTAGAAAAGATATAAAAAATATAGAAAAGGAATGTAGGAAAGATACTGGCTCGGTTTTTAGAAGTGAGAAAATAAAGAAATTGTCTTAAACAATCCCACGAATGTATAAAGCAACAAATGCTTCGAATACAGATTTCAGCTTGATTTTTAAGAAGTGTGCAGCGCCTTGGATTAATTAAGTTTAATTATTCTAACATAATTTGGGTGAAAATTAAATTCAATTTGAAAAGAAATTTCCTTTATCTTTGTAGTTTTGAACAGAATTTGAAGATGGCACGTGAAGAAACAAAGGCAAGGCACATCGAAACTCATTTGTGATCCACGCTGCTATTCAAATGGAAGTTGTTATATAATTATGAAGAAATTAAGAAAATTTTGCCTTGTAAAATCTATACAAAAAATGAATGTAACTAAAAATAAAGTCTACGGGAAACTGTTATAGTTTGCAAACTCTTGTGACTGATACCATTTTTCAAGACATAGCATATTTTATGGTGAATGAAAGGAAATTAAAATTCAAGTTTATCAAATTGTGCTGTGTGTAAACTCCCGGTTTAGACAGTACGAAAAGACACTAAAAGTTTTTTTCCTTTTAAATTTCTTTTTTTTGTGTGTGTGTGGTTTATTGATGATATCTTTCTGTGATAAGTCTTAAAGAAGGCATATGGTTGAGATTAATAATTGAAAATAGGCATTAAAAAATAGGCAATCTGATAATTTTCTTTTAATATTATCTACATTCTGAATAATTTTTTTTAGAAATGTTGGCTGTGTCCTGATGCTAAGACACCATTAGAGCCAACTCATTAGAACGTGTTGTAGTTTGAACTCAAATAAAAATTAAGATGGAATTTCTATAGCTGAATAATATGGTACAGTAGTTTTCTATACTTTTTGGAAACAACATTTAATTCAAATTAACTTTTATATTAATGTTGTAACTAAAACTTTAACCCTTAATTTTTATAATATTATAACTAAATACAAAGGTTCACTTATATTTTAACTTAAACTTCATATTTAGGAGTCTTGTGATATAGTATATTTCTCATTTTGTGTTTTCCTTTTACAATTCTCATATCTAGAAGCTGTTAACTCAGCCTTGTGTAAGAAAAAAAGAAGATAATTGCATCTTACTTAAGCAGGGTTAAAAGCGGCAGGGATGAGAAAAAAAAATATTGCCCGAAATATCCGAGATGTTTTCGAGTGAATCGAAGAGAAGAAGCGCGAATTCTTTTTCGGACGAATGTGTCGTAGGGCAGGACATGGGTCGTGCTCCGCGGACCACGATTCCTGCCCCAAACACTTGGTTCAAGGGAGCGGAGAAAGCGTCTCGCTTGCCCAAAGTCCACTGACACATCCAATTTGACCTGCAGCTATCGATTTTTCAATTTCGAATAGGATCAGATCATGGATTTAATCAGTGTTATTACAGACTCTCCAAAATTCAAATCAGATTTTCCCATTTCCATACCCGTTCATTACTTTCCGATTGGAGAAAATTTTTAGGATTTGTGAGAAAACAATGGCTATCATGATTCGAACTATTTTCGGAATTCGTTGCATCGAATCCTGTTAGGGTGTTCCGAAGGGAATCCTGTTTTGCAAAGAGAATGAATTCGAATCTCCTATTTACAAATGATTCTACATTAAATAAAACTAAATAGCTGTAATTGGACATTGCGCTCTGCTGTTGTTTGTTGAATAACAATTCGGTTGGTGACTTTTGTAGTTGTTTGTTTTGAAGCATTTGTGCTCAATAGACAATCATGCAAGATTAAATCTTTTAAATGCCGCCGGAAAAAAAAAGAAGAAAACTTATGAACTGAGTGGTAATGAAAACAGTGTTTCTCGACTAAAGTCTAATGACGGGGAAAAACATTTCGAGAAAAAAAAATGCTCTGTATTTCACACAGTAAAATACTCTTCTAAATTTTTTTAAACTAAGATTTTACGGAATCAACATTGTGACTAATGAATACTACATAATGAGCGTGATATAACATTCCTCCTCCAAAATCAAAATTAACATCATTATTTTAAGTATACATATGTATATTGTTGCCTACTGAATTTTTCTCTTGTAATTTATTTAGATATCGATTCATCAGATGCCTAAAAGTTTCAATTTAAAAACGCCAAACTAGATATTGAACGAACTTAAATAATTTATGGGAACTACTCGTACATGTTGCTTATTTCGTTCGGATTTTAAACTCCGTCTACATTTCTTATTTTGGTGTTCGTGGTAACTAACTAATAATATTCATAGAAAATGCCAGCTGTTCCATTAATTGTGGTAAAGTCGCCAACCAACAAAACTCGCCAAAAAAATTCAAAGAAAAATCAAATTTTCGAAATATTGATGTTCGTATAAATTTTGTCAATTACAATTTATTCGTCACTAATTGATGAATCCGGCTTTGTTTGGAATTAAAATCCGTTCATGTGAAATATTTTTAACAAAACAATTATATTGGTATTAAACATTATGAAAACCGTTTTGTTGTTTAAGATTTTCACCTTCGCGGGTCTGCTAAAAGAAAACGAAACGAAGCACAGCCTTGCTGTTCATCGGGAATAAAAAATAAACAGTTTGGAGTTTAAATTTAATGCAGTTATCGAGTTCAGTGTAAGCCCTTCCAGAAATACGAAGAATAGTGAAGTTGTGAGATAAATCATTTCACAATCCTTTCTGCGTGCCTGGTGTGAAGCTTTGAAAAGATGCTGATATACATGACGATACACTTATATATATTTTTTCCTCTGAGACTGCATCAAACAGTGTTGCTACCAACTGTCGATGAAGACATGCATATCTGCAGGCTTTCAAAGCATCAGATCAAAAATACTGTAAAAGTAAGGGATGAGTCATTGTATCGTTTTCACATCATTTATTTTTGGTGGATCTCATAACGGACCTTTATAATTGTGTTGAATTTAAACTTTCAACTATTGTTTGTTTTGTATTTTATTTTGCTTCCTTTTAATAGCCCTATAAAATCGTGATATTCATTTATGATCACCCTAAGATTAAAAATCTGACGAATTTTTAGAAATGCTGAATGCTCATTTACTCCGTAAGTCGCTAATGTTTGTTATTTTAGTACTGGAAATTTTTTTCATAAATGCTGAACAATTTAATAAATTGTCTTCGTTGAGTGGCTGACTTCAATTTTCTTTTAAGTTTGATTATATCAGTACTTTGTGGCCAATAAAAGCATTTTCAATAGACGTATTACGATAAAATTAAAAACAGTGTTAGAATAGTTCACAATCCAAAAAAAAAAAAAAAGGAAAATTTTTATTTCTATTTATTTAAATAGGTAATTGAATTTCGTTCTCATACATGCTTTCTTCCTCATATCTTATATAATATATATATATAATAAATGTGTAAAATTTGGTTAAACAATGCTATTTGACGAAAAATACATATATGTAAATGATTTATTTACATTAGGATTTTGGCTTTTAAGCACGTTTCAAATAATCTTAATTGGTTATTTGAAAGTTTTTGAGAATTGATGTCTTTCCCTATTGCGCGAATTTGCACTAATAGACGACACTTTCAAAGCGTAACGACGAATTTATAAAAAAATAAAATTGTAAATATGGAGCTTGTTATTAAAAGGACTTGCTCATATTCAATATCAGGTTATTTTTTCGTTTCTCGATATTTATCGAGCAACTTATGGGAAAGAGATTTTTCAAATGAAATGACTCCGTACCATTATTCTCTGTTAGGATAAATACTTTCCGTGTCTTGATTGATTGTTCGATTTCTATTAACAAGAAATCTATAAGCGTATTTACCCATTCGAAATAGAGACAATTCGCAGATTATTTTTTCCGGTACGAGCAGAACATTGTTTCACTAGCAGAAACAAATTCATCATTTCGGTTATTCTTTTTCTGTTACACATGTTTAGTGTAGCGCGGAGCGATTTATCATTTTTCGTCACGGGCTGCTGCAACTCGTGAGCACGATACTCTTGATACCTAAGGAAGGGAAAGAAAAAGTAGAAAAGATGAGAAAGAAATCCTCTTTTTTATTTTTGTGTTGCGGCTTCGCTTTCTTTTGTTTGATGGTGAGCAGAGCTTGTTCTTGTTCGGGGGAGGAGAGGGTAATACCGCGCACTTAAGAGGCAATTCTTGTGGAGATATAACGCCTGGCTGCACATACCAAAGTCAGACCTCACTGACCCATAAATGGGGAAAAAATTGCAACCTCGATGATGTTGCTGACAATGAAATTGCACTTGAAGAGTTGAAAATAGCCGAGTTGTTTTCTGTATTATTTAGAATAATTTCGAAGTCAGTTGCAGCCATTTGCTGTGGGCATTTGATCGATCGGCTGGATTGGATTATATTTATTAATTCACTAGGGTAAACAAACCTGATGGTGTTTACAGTTAAATGACATAAAGATGACACCTTCTGGGTGTATCAAAAAAATTTACAAAAAACTATAAAATAGAAGTTTTTTAAAAAAATTGAAGTGAATATATTCATTTTATTTTCCGAATTGCGACTTCGGGGGTGCAATTTTTGAATCATAATAACCGACTATAGAAGAGTATAATCTTATTTTTATTGGGTTGGTGCGCAATAATCAGGCGTTTCTTTATTTCATAAAAATTTACAATATTTTATAAATTTATGAATGAAAATATTCTTTTAAGTTATAAAAATGCTTGTCGATAACCATACTCATATTTGTCATATTATGCTGTACCACTTTGAGAAAGAATGGAAAGCAGCGCAGTTAAGCCAGGGAGGGGTAGACCATCCGGTTTCGACGACCAGGCACTTTTGCCAACCGTGGAAGGAGATGACAACTGGAATGCTTAAAGATTTTACTGTTGAATTTTTATGTTTCCTTTTTCAGAATAAATAGTATTCAAGAGCGCCTGATAATATCGTTTAAAAATGCCTGATAATTATGCACCAACCCAATATATATAAATTTATTTGTAAAATTATCTAAAGTTTTGCGAAATTAAAGATATTGGCTTCTAAAACATAACACCGTGAAACGAATATTATGTTCACTTTCGAAAATCAACGCTTGAAATATCAATATGCATAAGGGGAAATGCTGCTGCAATTAACCAATCCACATAATGACTCGTCTAGTCTATGATGATTTCATACTTTTATACTCCCACTGAATGTTTAATTTAATGAGTTTTTGTAATTAATGCATAGTTTTTTTTTAAATATGTAATTTTTATTTTCAACTAAATTCACTTAGAAAATAAAAAGGAAGTCTGGCCGGAAAATGCTAATTAGATAAGAACTATTAGAATCGGATCTTGCAAAATATAAATATTGATAAGATTGTGAACTCTTATAAGATGAGTTAAATTTCATAAATCATGTTTATAATATTACTGAATGTAAATAAAGGAAAAAAAGTTGCAGCATATAATTTTATATAAAAAAAGTACGTTGTCTGCAGAATTTATATGGAAAATTTCAGAATAAAATAACTTTATGAAGGTATTGATATTGCATTATCAAATAACAGCAGGATTTATCATCAAAATATATATGCCAAACGAAAGACAAGCAGAAAAGCAGACATCTTTTTATTCAATCAATACTCAAAATGATCCCCATTGATTTCTTTGATGAACTGGAATTGGATCTTCACCAAAGAGATTTTCCTGATGTTCACCTAATGGTGAAGTATCTATGTCGATTTTTAAGTATAAAAGTTTCGCTTCATAAGATATTTAATCTGAATAAGGAAGAAAAATCACACTAGGGAAATGTGCGACTGTGATATTTACTGTGAGACATCCAAAATCTTGGAAAGTTCTTTTAAAAAAGCGATTCCTTTTCCGTTACATTGAAGCCTTCTTGCTTGAAAAAAAAAATGAAATTGTTTATTCGTTGCTAAATACAACAATCTTTTTCTTTCATTTTCAAGAAGATAGTGAAGATAGAGTTTCCGAACTGAAAGGAGGGCCCCTCGTCGTATGGCGAAATGCGGACATCATCATTAGCCACAATATTTTCCTCAGCAGTTAAAAACTCGTCGATAAGCGGTTTATCTCCCTCTTAATGGCTCTCGGTTCGGTCCATTAATGGAAAATAACACTTACCCACTCACTCAAAGAGAAAGAGGTTTCGAAAATCCAAATAAAATTTTTTGCACTTCGCTTCTCGCCTCGCGGTTTATGACCCCCATTAACAAGTAAACACGGGGTGGTGGAGAAAAAAACATATTTGGATCACGTATCCGTTAGTGTCTTCATAAGATGCACCCTCCAGGGAATCGGTTTCGGAGGTGAGCTGCATCACAGGTGCTGATAACCCTTGTGTTCCATTAGAGCGGCATTTCAAGGTCCCAATCGCATTCTTCTGTCGATATTATGAACACCCCTCTGCCAAGAAGAAGGCTTTGGTCATCTGAACTCGAAAATCCTTCTTGGCTCCTCCTCAGATTGAGTTAAGATCTCTAATCTCCAAGTTGACATCTCCGGATCGTTTATCCAGCTTATATATTTTAAAGCATCTCTGATTTCGGTACATTCGAACATGTTTTCACTTTTCAGTCAAGCAGTTACAAAAAGCAAACTGCATATTTGGAAATCATCTTTAAAGTAAATAAATAAGAGAAAAATCTCTGTCAGTGAGCTGGAAGATGAATTTTTTTTTCTGGTGATATAAGAAATTTTCATGGTCATGGGGCCCTTGGAGACTCCACCCTCCCCATTTGTTCCTCTAATTTCCAAAACCTGAAGCTTTGAGGATGAAATAGTTGAAAGAGGAAGCAATTTATGAAAACTTCTCAATCAGATGTCACAAGTTATGGTTAAAATGTAGTCGAAGTTAGTTAAATTTGGTAATAGTTTAAGTTAAATTCACTTTTTTTAATCCCTACATTTTATTGCAGCTATTGAAAAAACATCATTAAAAACGATATTCTTAATGAAGAGGTGACAATTCCTCTGATTTGAATTGTCTTCAGAGTTTACAAGTATAAGAAAGTTAGGGGGAATAAAAATTTTAATCTTCAAACCACTACCACTTCCTTTAATGAAACTGGATAAACCTCCTTTAACCTGGGAATTTTTTTAAAGGATGCTTTCACTTGGGAATTTTTTTATTGGGTTTCAGAGATCATGGTTGGTGTAGATCTTTAGAAATTTTATTGAAGTCATTTAATGAGAATTATTGCAATAGGTATACTTGTTTATAAAGAAAACTATATATGAAGGGGCAAAAGTAATGAACATACTTATAAATCTAAAATCTCCCCAAAGGAATAAAATAAATACAGATAATACGGATCTTTAAAAAAATATTTTCATCATCCCCCCCCCAAACTATCTTTTGTACCCTTTCCCCCCAAAAAAAATCCTTCTAATTTTTTTCAGCATTTATCATTCAATATGCAAATATATTTATATAAAAGCAATAAGAACTTATATAATCTTCTAATTGTTAAGACTGTATTGAAAAACACTCTAAAACACAATTCTATATTCCTCCAACGATAAATTTCACATATAACTTTGAAATATAACTTTAGAGAATAGCATTTTCCTATATCACCCTATTCTAAATTAGTAATCGAATCTGAAAAGACAAATCCTCTATATTTGAATGTTTAAGACATAATATCAAATACTTAAAACAACAACCTTTAGCCATTATTGCGAGTGTCAATTCTCTTTATGAATTTTAGACCAGAAAAACAGGAAATATATGCTTGTTTAATCAAATCCTGTTTAACTCTTCTTTCTTCATATTTAATTTTTTTTTATTTCTTTCATATTTTTTAATAATTCTTTCATATTTTTTTCATTTTTTCAAATTTTTTTTAATATATTTTTTAAAAATTTAACTTTTAAACTTATTCTTTTTTATAAAGGTTCCTTCACATTGCATTCTTCTCTGTTTATTTGTGAAATCAATGGAATTCTGAAAGTTTATTTTTTTTAAATTGGAACTCATTCATTCAGTGTAAGATAAAATGAGGTTTCGAATTTTATCCAGTGGGGACAGTCACAAATTTGCAGCATAAATATGCTTATGTAGTTGACAAAGCACATAAATAATCTATTGGTGTAAGGAATATATTGCCTGCATTATCCTTGCTGTAAAGGAAGCAAGACTCTGCGGATAATATCACATTCTTATCGGCTTTACAAAAATTAATCCTGGTATGAATTCTGGGACATGATATCTTTATAACCAGAAATACATTCAGCTTTTAACGTAACAAATTGATTATTTTTTCAATTTTTTTTATGTAAATTCATATTTATAATTTATTAATTACATAAATGAATATATATATATATATATTAATTAGTTTAATTATACCTATATATATATTAATTAGTTTAATTATACCTATACACTACATACTTTTTCGAAATTTGTCAATACATTGCATCACCGTTTGGTGGTAAGAACTCGGTTTCAGGATAGGACGGTTCCAAATTCAAAACCTGATCTTACCGAAAAACATCTTATAAATGGATCTATTGCAAGTTGAATCCTTCGGTCCCAAATGGCCTTCCGTTGATGATGCATAATTATTGGAAGATGAAGATATGGTGTCATCAGACCACGCTTCAAAATTTTGATTTAGGCTCCAAAATGGCCTCTAAGTTGCTTCGACTAAATTTCTCTTCTCCGTCCTTGTCTTTCTTCTAGTAGTTGATTTAAAAAACATATGCAAATAAGTTTTCATTTTTGTCATTTAATATAAATAAATACTTCTCCTTCCTGTAATAATGGATAGACCGATGAATGAAGATTTCGTATATGGGTGCAGCAGTAAAACTTTCTTTTTTTTTTGCTTGTTAGAAAAAAAAGTTCAAAGGTGGGAAAAATATTGTAATCCTTCACACTGAATTTACAGATCTCTTCGTAGTAATCAGAATTACGTAAAACTATACTGCTAAATATGTATATCAGATGGCCGGTTTCACCCACATAAAAGATAAGGAATTCTCCCTAAAAGGACATCATGTTTGATGAGGAGAAAGCCCCTTCCTTCTCAAGTGGGCGTCTTCTCTGCCGAACGACCTTTCCAAGGTAAAATCCAGAGATGGGAGTCCACATTCCGATCTCTACCCACACCCGGTCACAACATTGAGAGCACTGTTTTTATTTTTTTTCGTTCCATGCCCCTTTCTCTCCTTGCATCGCCTCGAAATGAGCATCCCCGCCCGAGATGCCAGCTCATCCATCGCCTTTTATTGTGGCGAACAATGGACAGTGCCCGCGTCAAGTTCTATCCCGCTCTGCCTTTTTTTGTTATTGTTGTGGAAGCGAGCGCGCTTTGATGAGATGGAAACGCATCTCAGATGTCCGTCACGATTTCGGTACTGACCTTTCTGCGCGCGGCGCGATGGCGATGAGAAGTGACACAAAGAGCGGATGGAAATTCAGTATCTTACAAAAACGGAATCTTCAACGCAAGGGAGTTAAAAAGGAAAAAGAAAAAGGCGAGAGGGTTGGAAGAACACGAAATGTAAACGTGAATCCACAACACCCCATCCCCTCCCCAGAACAGTGCAAAGTAAATCATTGTTAAAGATAAATGAAAGTAAAGAATATCTTGAAAGTAATGAAAACAATCAAATCCGGAGGATTGTTTGTCCGGAGGAGGTTTAATAACTTTGAGCGTGCACAGGAGGAAATGAACGAGTAAGAGCTATAAAAGTCGATTTTTTTCATTTGTTTTATATTATTATTTTTGCGTGACCTTTGGTTGTCAGAGCTAGATGTGAATTAAGATTTGAAATAGCTATTACTTTGATTATAGGAATAATTAAAACCAAACTAATTAGCTAAGTCTTAGCAATCTTTCCGCAGCTTTACACTTAGCAATTATTGAAATGTTATAATCGAAAATATATAAACACCAAAAATAGTTTCAGGGGTGTCTGTATCAAGATCTGATAATTTTGAGTTTCTGTTCAGCACCCAAGATAAAAAAAAAAGAAAAAAAAAAAAGAGAAAACAGATTTTAGAGGAGATGACAGGGATTAGGAAGTTAGTACGATGGTTGTTAATTTAATATAAATATATATTTTAATTAAAATTTCTAAAAACTATTTAAGGATTGTATGAATTTTAAACCGCCATGTGTTGATGTTATAAATGTATGTGTAAATGAATTTGGGAACTTAATTTTTAACTCCCACAAGTTCCTTTTTTAAAAGTCATGCCATGACGTATATACAAGTCGGACGTAATACAAGTGGTTTCATAGTAAATTTTACAAAAAATCATAACAAAGTGAATACGACTTCATTTTCATTAGTAAAAAATTGCATATCGGCCGCGCCAAAATGAAGATTTGGATTGGCGTGTATACGTTGAGCACTCTTAACTAATTAAATAATATATGAATTCATAATCATTCAAGAAAAAGTTTAGTTTGGGGATTTAGATGCTACACCAAACGTAAAATGTACATTTCAATTTGTATTTTTGTCTCTAACCGCAAAGGTGAGGCTTCTGAGAACAGAATTTATAAGCAAACAGCATAAATATTAAAGATGCACCTTCATTGGTGTATTTTGGTCCTTTTTCTCTTCACTCTTTCACCTTTTTCTAAAGATCCATTGGTACATTTTCTTTAATGCTCACACAATTTTTTTTATTTTTGTATCGAGGTAGAAGTAGTACTGTCTGCCTAAATTCCATTATATGCTTCATTTTATAATGTATTTCTATATATTTAACCCTATTACGCATGAGTTTTTTTTTTACAAAAATATATATATGTGTTTTGAATAGCTGCATATAATTTAAGAAAATTATCAAAAATTTTAAATTAATTTTTTTGTGAAATTTAAGCAAAAATTAAAATGTGTCAAATAGTTACATTATGAATTAAATATTACCCCAGTGGCACAAATCATATTATAACAATTCTTCAATAAAAGTCTTTTTATATCAATATAATTTTTACATCGCAAAAGAAAAAAATATGTTGGTAATATTTTTAATGGCAGAACAATTTATATAACAGCAATGTTGGTGCTTTTCCAAGTTTCAAGTTTAAATCTAATTCTAGTACCACTATTGCCATATATCCCGCTTAACTACAAATGTTTATCAAAAAGCATTAAAAAAAAACTGGATTCCCAAATACCCATTGTTGCCCTTTGGAACAATCATATAAAGCACATAAATGGAAATAAAAACGAGTATCCAAATGGTTACAAGATGCACTGTAGGAATAAAATAACCATCTTACCCTGATTAAATAAAATAACCATCTTGGCTTAATATTAATATTAAGCTTAAAATATACCATAGAAACTCAATTTGGCATTCGCCCTTGACCAAACCAATTAAAGATATTTAAACAAATCCTACCTTCACGAACTCGGAGACATTCGTCCACTTCCTTTAGGAGGGTCTCTATACAACGCTTCCTGTCTTCGGTCAATCCGTCCGTCTCGCTAAGGATACTTCCGATGTCAGAAGCATTGGAGGGGAGGACCGTCTTCTCTCGTATGTTGATAGGGCCTCGGGCTTCCCAATCAATGCTGATTTCTACTTCTCGAGGTGCTGAAACCAATTGGTCCAAGGCTTGCAGAATATCTTCAATAGGACGTTGCTGCTGCTGATCGATTGATGATTCATTCGATTTTTCATCCATCTTATCAAACAATGCATTGACGTCAGCTTTTACATCGCTTATGGGTTCTTGAGATTTGTCTTCAGGTGTCTTGCATTTTTCTTCTTCCTCACCAAGACTATTTGCTGAAGGCCAAAACTCAACGGGCTGACTTGCATTACTTTTTATTTTAATTTCTATATTAGGAGCCGATGCAACTTCTGAAGGAATTTTAGCTACTGGAGTTTCCTCTTCGTTGTCATTGTCGTTTGGAATTGGGACTTGAGGATTTAAAGGAGCATCACCATTCTGTATTTGACCGGCCACAGACACCATCAAGGCAGTTTCTGGTAAGATATGTTTTTCAATATTCTTTTCTCGCTTTTGGGCAGCAATCAAAGATGGTCTGAAATAGAAGAAATATGTATTTACACATTGAATTAAGGGATATAAAACCCTTTAATTTTTCGAAGTTTTTAAGATTTTATTTGATACCCAAAACCCTTCTGAGCATTTTTTGGTATTGCACATGTGTGTACGTTAATTAGTTTAAAATTTATAGTCAAAAGCGTGAAGGTCACTATTGATTTTTCACTCGGAAACGTTTACTTTAAACTCAATTTTCTGAATACTAACATTTTCAGAACTTGCGCACAAATTTAAAAAAAAATATTCTTCGTATCGATATGAAATTTTCCAAAAATGCTTATACACACATATAAAAAAATTCATGCAAAATCAAAGCATTATTATGAATACTTTTTTTCAGTGCTTGCTAATATGCTAAGAATGTTTTTTTTTTAAAAGCGTTATTATGTTTTAACAATATAAAAATAAAATAACTCCAGTAAATCTATTAAAATATTCGTCTTATTTGTATGATCATCAAGTGATGTTCTTTGGGAGTAAATTGGTGTAACGTTTGTTAATATAAGGGACTCGACAGTTTATTATGGGACATATTTTTTACAAATATTTTAATTATTGAAAATTATTTCATGGACTTAAAAGGTCATAATTCTCTAACGATAAATGTCTCATAAAACTGGGATAAAAATCTATTACGTTTAAGAATATTTCTTCGCATTTGGTCAACTTTCGAGGTCTGTTTTAGCTGTTATAGGTCATATAGCCCCTTGTTTCGTTTTAAATAAGTTATTTGACACAAACAAAACTGGTGCATGTAAAAGCTTTTTAGCTTTTTTAAACATTCTGTCTTTGAGATTTCTGAGCAAGCTTTAATGTTATTTTTAAATTAAAGGTAGCATGCGCCCATTAATATTTTTTTTCATGCAGTGAATTTGTAAATAACAGAGGCAGAAAGGAAATATTTAACTATTAAAAATTTTAAATTCTGTTTCATATTTTTTTAATACACTAGAAATAATCTAAAAACAATACAGGTATTTTAAAAACTCCAGAAGACTTAGATGTAATGTTTACAATGTGCTTGTAGTAAACAAATGTATAGAAGTTAAGAACTAATAAATTTGTATTTTCAGCCTGAATAGGTTCCAGATACCAAGGAAGAAGGGTTACGATATTCATCCACATATTTATATCGCAATATATCTCGCCTCGTAAAGCCCTTCGGAACCCACTGAATCGTAGGTTTGCCATTGTTCATTGTCCGGTGTGGGTGGCCTCTTTGAAAACGCAACGTGCCTGGAATCAAGATATTTTCATTATGACAGTGCTTATCTGAGAGCAGTTCAAAGAACCTGATTTGTTTTCGGATCATAACGAAATATTGCTTCATACGAGATAGAATCAACTAAATAGGAATAAGTGTCCGAAAAATGTGTCAAAAGGAGGAGAGGTGTACACCAAGACTTTCGAAAGCAACAACAATAAGTTTTTATGCTAATAAATTTTTTTAAAAAAATCACTAATAAATGTCATCTTAATATGCATGTAATGGGTTAAAAGAAATCTCCTCATAAAGAATGAATTATATACATACATTAATGCATAAAAAGATAATTTTAACAAGTTTAGATGAGAAAATAAGGGATTATAATTTAACCCTATCTAGGGCCGTGGGAAGAATGCTTCCCACCAAATTTATCAATATTTGTATAGAATTATGTAGGTTGGGATAAGTTCTGACACATTTTTTTAGAAAGACAGAAACTTAGATGCTTCAGTTCTTTATCTCAGACAGAATGATGTGTCTTGATTTGTTACTTAATTATTAATTAATCAAATGAAATTTATCTAATAAGCTAAATGAATCTCTTTTCTTATTCTAATTTCAAGCCTAAAAATATTTTAACATAATACGACTAGAAAAAAATGGCCCTTTAAAGGGTTAAATCGCTTAGTAAGTAGGTGATTTGATAATAACTGGTCTCTGACGTTTCGATGCAATTGTTTTGAAACTCTGAATTCCTTTGTGAAATGCTTTTTTTTGATAAATTCCTTCACAAATGAATTTGATAAGAAAACCAATGGGTAGGTATTCCTTAAGTAATGCATAATTGCATTGTGAAAGTTCTTTAAAAGAAACAGGTTTGGGATCTGCAGGACGAGAAAAATACAGCATTTAGTGTACGTTTGAATGTTATTTTGAAAAATAGGCACTTGGACGATGCACTTGGATGTGCATAATAGGAAAACACGACGGATTTAACTATTGGCGCGAATTCAGCATTTTTACTGATTCTATCATATGATGTTTGGCGAGTGTTTTAGCGATTAATCCCTGGTATGTGGGTAATAGTATCCGAAAATAGAATTTGGCTTTTAGACGCGTTGTTCACGACCAACACAAAACTATACTTACAATCACAAAATCATGTACCAAATTTGATATATTTAAATCACTACATTTTTTATTTGATTTATAACTTAAATGTCAACTTTTTGAATTTAAAAATAGAATAAAAAGGTTATTATACAATAAAATGTTCCGAAAATGTTGAAGAGAAATATTAAGGTTTCGATTTATTCTAAATCGAAAATCTAAATATAATTTTGAATGAACATTTTACACCAAATAAATAATTATCAGTCACATTTGGTAGCTCTAAGTTCAAGGATATGTTTTGTAGAACGTTTCGCCTGAATTTTGCATTATGCAGGTTGCAATTTAGAGGTAGTATCCAGTTTAAAAAATGGTTATTTATAATGTCTTGTAGCTCACTTAAAAAAAAAAAAAAAAAGGTAAAAAAGTAAGAGCAAGAAGTTTTTACATTTTTCGCCGTGATATTTCATACTGTTAATAAAAATCATTTATTATAAAATATTATTTTCTTCATTTATTTATCTTTAACAGATAAAAGTATGATGCGTAAAAATTATCAGAATTTTCAGAGGAATTTAATGCAGTGTATAGGCTAAGTAAGATTGAAATGTTTGGTTATAAATACAACTGAAATATTGTAAAAAAATATTTACAATTTCAATATAACTACAAATAAAGGAAAATGTGCGTCTGTCTCTCCGTGTATATTAGCGCTTTACTGAGAAAGCTGGTGATCGGGAGGTGATGAAATTGGTTGAAACATACTTTAAAAAAATGGAAATCTGCTACTCGAAGCGATTTTTCCGAAATTTTAATTAGAATTTCAATTAAAGTTAAACAAAATTTTGACATTAATTGGCTACAATTTCCAAAAATAGTATTGCACAAAAATCATCTTAATATGACATAAAATACTAACAAGCACCTTTTCTACTTTGGTTGTTGTCCGATTTTTTCACAAATTTATTAAATTATATATAAATTTAAAGCAATAATTTAAAAAATATATTTGCATTTTATAAAATGCTTTTAAAATATTTTCGTCAATATTTTTCATTGTTGTTGTGGAATTTGAACTATTTTTATTGCTATTACCGATTATTAACCCCTTAACCGTTTCGTTCACTGTACAATCTCATTAGACGATACTATTCGTTTTAAGTGCGTAATGTCCGACCGATTCAATAAAGAATCCATACAATACTTGGGGAATCGTAGAGTTATGTACGTTTTTTCTTGAATCTTATTATATATCATAAATTGACTTATGCTTGCTTTTAAATTTGATGATGAAAGGTTATTTATATATTTCTTTTCCAGGGCTTAAAATTAAGTAATGATGATATTTAATTTAAAAAAGTATCTTTAGTGAAATGACAATAAATTTTACTTTTTCTTTAATCTATCAATTTTATGTAGAATCTGTACATAAAACTTATTGAGATATTAAGAATTATTAAACAAGTAATTGCAAATAATATTAAAAAAAATTATGATCAAATCTTAATATAGACAAAGTGCTATTGGATAAAAAATATGCCACTTCTTTTTAATGTTGGAATCGACTGCATATTACGAGCGGAGAATGAAAAAGGTAAATGGGTGTTGACATTTAGATGTTACATTTCTCGGCGAGGCCGGGATAGCCTGGTTGGTAGGCCGTTGGATTCGCATCCCTTGGAATTGTGAGCTCCAACCCCGCCGGTCGAAGACTCTATAATAGACACGTCTATTGTAACCACAAAGTCCTCCAAGTCGAGACAACACCACTAGGGGTACTGAAGCAGAGGTGATCACTCTCTGATTCAGGGCTAAATTATGATGAATGAAGTCCACCGTGTAAAAAGGGCTGTAATGTAGCTAAGACGTACTCTTGGTCCCAGATGGCGCTACTGAAATAAGAGACGCTAAAACTCGGCTTAAAATCGGGCGGACTTGTCTATGACAAATGTCACAAGTAACAACAGCATATTTCTCGGCAGTTACGTCACGTTAATCGAAATCATATCAAGGTTCACGAATACAGTGAACAGAACAAGTGCAAAACCATAAAAATACGTTTTGAATGTCTACCCCAACTTGAAGTTAAAAAATATTTTATTAAGGGAAGCATGGATATCAAATTATGTATAAGAATTTAATTTGAATTGAAACACAATCATTGCCGTCAATGAACAAATTGGAAGCCAAAGACGGGCAATATGAAAAATAAATCTTGCCGAATGTGAATTCATATTTTATTATCATAATAAATAGACATTATTTGCTATCAAAACACAATTTTCAAAGTTTTTAAATTTTTAGTTCATGCAGTTTAAACGCAAAAGGCTGAAATTTATGATTTTCAGCTGCATTAAGCGACATGTTTTCGATTTTTAGCTAAAATTACTGTACACAACTCATTTTTTAAAAATTTAAAATATTTAAAAATATATATATTTAAGAAATATGACTTATAGGTTATTTGCTGAGAAAAAAGATTATAGATGCAAGAGGTTGGTTTGATATAATTTTGTTATGGAAAGGCTTTAAACTCATTTTCATGGTAGTTAGAAACGAATTTCGATGCATAAAAGTAATAGATTGTATTTATAAAAAAAAAGCAATTTTAATATGAGAGTTTAATATAGAATACACGCATACGTGCCTTTAAAACTTACTTTTCTCCACATTTGATTGTAAAAGCATTTTTTAGTATTTAAAGGAATGTTTCTAGCATTATAATGGTGAAGAAAAAAAGGCTTCTTTGTTAAGTTATTCCACAGGAGATTGAAAAAAACCTTTCTTTTCTTAATTAAAAATGTCTATAAACATAAAATCAATCTTAAAGTCTGATGTAATCGGTTCCAAAATAATTCTTAGTTCATCGCACCTGCGTCAACAACAGCTAAGTGCATGACGGGAAAAAGCAAAAAGATCATTTCTCATTCAATGACACACAATGAATAGGCAAGAAAAAGAAAATCATTCCAAAGACTTAACCATTAATATTAACGACGCGCCCATTAATTATTGTTGCTACTGATCTCTTGCTGTGTCATAAACTCCATGAAATTTTGAGAATGCTTTTGTTTATACCATGCCTGTCCTGACTGCAGAGGACTCTTATCAGTTAAGACACTATGTGTTACTAATAAAAAGAAACGGGTAGTTAAGTTCTTTGCTTTTTATTCCGAATGAAAAGGCCAGCTCCAACCACTATTTTCCTTTTAATTATAAGCTTAATTATTAACTGATTTGATGATGGGTTTTTAAAAAGACAATTGCCTTAATTACTTTTCACAGAAATGGAATGCAGAGAACTTGATAGAATTTAGAGAATTTTTTAAAGATCTTCGGACATTCCTATGTTCTATTTTTCAATTAATATTTGTTAGATTTTTTGTAACTTGTATGTTGTAACAGTGACCAAAAAGCGCCAAAAAATTGTCAATTTGGCGATTTTTTTTTAATAATTTCGTATATTTTTTTATAATTGAATACTTTAATATATTTATAATATGCTTGGGTATATTTCTATAATTTGGCGAAATTTTTCCTTGGCACTTTTTGGTGTCGTTAAAACCGAATTGTACCAGGTTTTTAAAGATAGATAAGAACTTTGTATTGGAATTGCTAAACATATTTAATCATAAACCATCATTAAAAATTTATTTCATAACTATAGATAAATATTTATTTACTACTTAAGATATTTATTTATGAATTCAAAATAAATATCGACTCACTCTAATCTCAATTTATGATTTTCAATCTCAGAATCTCAATTAGAAATCTTAATTTATAAATTTTCTTGTCCCCTTTCGTCTCTTTAAGATGACAAGTTAAAAGTACCAGTAAAAGCAAATTAGGAATAAAAATGGGTAAATACCAAACGGATTTGGTAAAAGCTTCATAAATTTATGCAGGCGATTTTGAACTCTCTTGACGTTATTAAATGGAAAGAAAATATTCAACTATTGGAATATCAATAATTTTAATCATCAGTGCAAGAATGTACATTATAAAACATTGCATCCTTTTATTTTTTACAAAGATCAAAGGTACGTAGCTTTTTCTTATATGTAACAACAACAACAAAAAGACACATAATCGAAAGTATTTGATATTCTTTTGTTATTCTATAAATGCCGCAAGAAATATGGAAAAATTAATTAATTTCAGTCTTAAAATTCTACCATGTAATTTAATTATTGTATGAAAAGTATTGCATTTTTAACGTTTTAAGAAAAAAAATACAAAATAAGTAAATAAAAGAGTTTAAAAAACTTTGAGAAAATATCATTCTTTCTATCTTTCTTCAACATAATCTTTGAAATAACATTTTAAAGATTTTAGAATTGAATCAAAAAATTGTAACCGTTATTGTTTTAAATATGAGCAAGCAGTCTAGTTAAATTGTCAAGAAAAATATCATCGGGTCAAAAATGCAAAATAATAATAATAGTAATAACAATTTTATTGGCTTAGGCTGTTTGGTTGGCAATCTAAAATAGGTAATAATTTTACTTCTTAATATCCGTCATGATTAAATGTGCAAGCAGTGGGAAAGTATTAGCATCATTTTTTTAAATAAAAAACTAATATTCTGAGAGGAAAAGTTTAAATTGGAAGGAAATAGGTACGAAAAAGGCGTCTGCAATGAGCAACAGATGGGTAGGATAACTGAAGTAGAATCGGAGTAAATTTTTAAAAAAGTAGATATAGGAAAATATTTGCTATTTTTTTTATTTAAGTAAAATTCTTATAATTTCATTTGAGTGTTACATAACGCAGAAAAACCAATTCTAAAAAATTTCAGATTTATATCTGAAATAGTTTTTGAAAAAATAAGTATTCTTATCGAAAAATGCCGAAATTACTTTTCTGTCTCTGATTTTGTGGACAGAAAAAAAAATTATATTCCAAAAGTGTTATTCTGCGATTTCAAGCGGTATTAAATCAATTGATTTTCAAAAAAGATAAAAACTGAATTTGAAAAAAATAATAATAATCTTTGTGGTAACTTGCTTTCGAAAACACCAGACAGTAATTTTACTAACTTAGCCGCCATTGGAAAATGGGTTCAAGTTTAGTAATTAAAACAAAATGTTAACTCCAAATTAATTTTTCACTTCCTTTTTCCAGAAATCAATTACCATCATTCATAATTCCTACTGAATTGGTGAGTAATGCTTTTTGATTATTATTATTATTATTTTCTATATGAATTCGAGCAAATAGAAAGACACTACCGATATATTTTTTTTATGATTCAATTTTTTTTTTCCTTTTTTATTTTGAAAATTCAATTTTGGGAAAATAATATAGATATCAATCTAAAACCTTTACAAGATATATCCCTTTATGTTGCACACACTTATGTGAAATTACAAAAATTTCTTTGAAACCGAAATAAATAAACAATAAAAATATCTTTTTCAAAACTCTCAAAACTGTTTTTTTTTAAAATTCACTTCTGACTTAATTGAGCCGTTTTATTGTTCGATAGCTCATTAAATAGAACTACATTTATTAATTTTATAGGCTCTCATTGCCTCAAACTACTTATGCAATACGATATCCGGCCCTTATTTTGAATTACAAACCAAGCAACTTAAATCAATAAAAGTGCAGTTGTCTTTTTTTTTTTTTGCTCATCAAATTAAATTAACTAAAAGACTTCTTAAATGCTAAAAGGAAATCAAGTAGTTGTGTTTTGGATTAAGCCGTTTTTACAGTAAATTTCGCAAAAAATATTGAAAAATAATTTTAATTCTAACCGCTCCACTATGTAATTTAATCAAAATTAATTTTTTATTAATTATATTACATTTTTTCACTTAAAATTTTCAAAAAAGGACCAAAAGAAAAAAGTTTTAAAAAATGCCTCGCAAAAATATTCTATATTTTATGGTTATCCTGACAAGAGAATATTTAAAATTATATTTTAAAGATTTCATTAAAAATTAATAAATAATCAAAAATGCAAAAAAAGTCATCTGTTGATGTTACAGGTTTTTATTATTATAAATATCACTGCAACTCCAATTTTTCTGATGCTAAAAGAACTTCAAACTACATAATCGATTTTCTTAAACTTTTGTTTAGAAACAGGATGACAAACATCGAGGGTTTCAGAGATTTTTTCACAAAAATTAAATAGTTTTTGAAATTAATTAATAGTTTAATAACTTTAAACTATTCTTCTTTGCACATGAGCAATATTGCGATATGATGAAGCATAAGTTTAGTTTAGAAAATAAAATTCAAGTGGAGTTAGTGCTCTAAAATAGATAGACTGGATTCTCTGAAAATATCAAAACGCAAGGATAAGTATTTTGCGAAATTGTCATTTTAAAAGACAACTTATCATGGGCCCCGACTCTTTCAACTGTTCAAACTTTTACTGTTAAACCAACAAACATTTAACCTCCCTAAAGCATAAAAAAAAAAAAAAACGAAAAAATTTGGGGGATAAATATGGGAAAAAGAATGTATAAAGATTTATCTTATTGAAAAGTAAAAGCTTTTGAATAGTTGTTTTTAGGTCTCTTCATGATGAAAAATTGATTCAAAACATGATTATATGCTTTTAACGGTCGATCGAAAGTTAAATTTATGATTGATAACAACTGCCTTCATATTTCAGTATAAAAACATATTTCAGTTGCCATATTTATCTAAATGTATTGATTTTTGGAAATTAATTTATATGGAAAATAATTTTCCGGGATTTCTTAGAAATTCTTTGGAATAATCTACAATTTTTGAGATTTTATTTTGGAGTTGATACCCAAAGAACGTGGTTTTCTTATCTTAAATAAAAATATATCAAAAGCACGCGATTAATTGTTTACACGGATAAAGTTAAATTTCGTCATTACATTAAAAACATTGATAAAGATTGTGTATTAAATTAAATTAAAAAATATTAAAAATAAAGAAAAATATAGTTCTATAGAGACGAAAGTGATATCATGATAATGTTTAAGGAGCTTCTTCATTTTTCCTCATATTTATTCGAGTATTTTCAAATGATTAAATGTAATTTTTTATTATATTGTGTTGTTGTTGGGGTTTCTAATCCCAGGTGTTATAGCTGCGCACAACCACCATGAAACTAAAGATCTCTAAAAAGTCCAAAAACAATAGCGGATACCTTAAAATATCAAAAATCGTAAAATTTAAACATTTAAGAATGTGACTGGGGGAGGTTTGATTTGCCTTGACACCAAGGACATTCAGCAAAGATCCTCCGTCCGTGTTGGAAAGTGAGGATTTGGTGTGTCCACTCAAAAAACGAGAGAGAGCCGTTTGCTGTTTTCTAGAGATATTCAGGCGGTGACACCAACCAAGAGTCTTACCAAAGTACCAAGGGTGAGCATGTGGAACTCTCCAAAGTGCACTCGGCTCCATCTTTTTGATAGAGGAGATTTCAGAATAAGTTAGTGTTGCATCACCATGAAATATGTCAGCTGAGGCAGTCTTAGCTAAGTTATCAGCTGTCTCATTACCATTTAAACCAACATGTGAGGAGACCCATTGAAAGTTCATAGAGTGTTCAGCGGAGAGCCTGGCAATAAGGTCTAAGATATTCATGCTAATCTTGTCCTCCACTTTCGTCCGATGAGAAAGGTGCTGTATAGAGGCACGACTATCCGTTAAAATCCAAATGTCTCCGAAAACAATTTCAGAGGACGTGTCGATATATTGAATTCCCTTTTAGACTGAAATAAGTTCGGACCTGAATACAGAACAGTTGATAGGATTACTAAACAAAATATCAGTAATTCCTTCAGGGGTCTCAATGTGTACGCCACTACCAGAAACGCCACCATCTCCTTTACTGCCATCAGTGTACATTTTCAGAGCCGAAGATGAAAAGCTATGAATTGTTTCCAGAGACATTTGTCTAGTTAATTCAAGTAACTCTGACTTTTTGATAATCTTGGCAAAGAGATCAGAATGGAAATGAATTCGATGAGGGCAAACTTACAATTCCAATAAGGGTTTAAGGAATGTGGTTCCACATCTCCAGAAGGTAGACCCATCTCTTTTGAGGAGGACAAAGGGCTATGTTTCTTTAAACGCTTATTATTGTGCCATGAATGAAGATAAGAAGTTCTGTGCTGATCATTGTAGCTAAAGAGCTTGTTGTAATATTTTGAAAGACAGTAACTTCTCAGAGAAACAGGTGGTAGATCACTCTCGTACAGTACTATATCATTAGAGCAGCTATTACGAAGGCCAGTAATTATTCTTTATTTTTAATTTTTATTTATTATTTTTTTTATTATTATTGTGTTTGAACGTTATTTGTGTGTTATTATTATTATGTTATTTTTTTATTATTATTGTGTTTGAACGTTATTTGTGTGTTATTATTATTATGTTATTTTTTTATTATTATTGTGTTTGAATCGTAGACCAAACAAATAACTTAATAGGCCCTTATAACTAAACATAAATCAGTTTTAGCAAAAGAACAAGCAAGCTTTCTTCTGACAGGAATATGGGAAGTTTACGTAAAAACTTATATTTAAATCAAATATTACAAAAAAAAAATTTTTTTTGAAAACATTTGTTGTGAAAAGTACATATAACTTGCATCGAATTCTGAATGTTTCATTCTAATACGGAGAAATGCTCTGAAAAAAAAAGAAATCCGTTAAAGTTGTGTAGTAAACAAATATGTTGATTCGGCGACATCTCAAAAAAAGGTATGGGGGGAATTTGGATATTTGCCATGGAATATTAAGATGATTTATGATTTTTTTTGCCGTCCTGTAAACAGATTTTGAAGGGTGTATATATATATGTCCAGAATACAAAATGTTAGAATAAATACTCATTTTCTTCTAATTTTGACTTCAAACCTTTTGAAAACATTTATGTCAATTGTAGTAGTTTCAGTTGTAACCACCTCGTCATTAAAAATTGAATTTTTTTTTTCTTCTCATTTTTATCTCAAAGTAAAATGCCAGTTTTATCGCTCTTAAAATATCATCTACAATTCATCAAATCATACATATCAAGATTCCGATTCAAACATCGGTTACAAAGTCCTTCTGAGGGAAAGTACGACAGTAACGACTTAAACGCGTCTCGCCCAATGACAAAAAATAATCACAGAGGTAACAAAGAAAACAAAAAAGGGTCTCTCAAGAAGCTATTGACTTTAAACATCGCCTCTCTGGGTCTCTCGAAAGACATGCGTGTGGTCCGAGAAGACATTCCGGCATTTAGCAGAGGGACCACCGGCAGAGCGAGGCACTCATAACCATTTGCTGTATTTATTGCGTTGAGGGTGTACCTCATTAAATGGTGTCAGATATGGAACGAAAGGGTGGTCAGGCGATAAAAATATGGTGCGAAGAACATCTCTTGCCGTGAACTCTGCCCTATTCTATTGATGACCTCTTACCAATGATATATTTGGCGCTGCGTCGCCAGTGCCAGAAAGTCACCACTGTTGGCAAAGGGATGTATTTCACTTGAAATCGGAAAGGGACGAATTCCTCTGCAGTGATTTAATATGCATATTTCGAGTGACATGCCTCGAAGCAGGGGAAGGTTAATGAACTGTTTAATCAACACTTTAATGATAGAGGGCATTTTTTTTTGAACGATTGCAGTGATGGATAGCTTAATGCTAGGAAATGATTTCGGAGTTGAAAAAAAAAATACAAAATGGTATATTTATAAAATTCAAGCATTCGCTGCCATAAAACTTTTATCGATGAAAGTTGCAGTTTTTAATTCAAACTAAAAAAATAAAAAATGTTAATTTTTTCGTATTAAAAAAACAATAAACAAACAAATCAATAATAATATTTCTTAATCATTTTTCAAAATGCCAATAATAATATTTGGCTGTTTGAAATTCGACCGTGAAAATTTAATTGCTACTGTTTAAATTTGTTTTGAACAGAATTTGAATATCTAAAATGTTTTGATATTTCAAACAGGTTTTTCGGTTCGAATTAAAAGAATTTGTTGGTTCGAATTCATCGAAAGGGCAAATTTAATTTCGGAAAGAAGATAATTTTAAAGTAAGCTTTCTTTAATCACTGTAATTGTAACTTTAAACATATTTTTGAACTGACTTTAAAACACTCACGCACACTTTGAATACAAGCTAAAAAACGTTCCTATAAATTTAATATTGTCGCAGTGGTAAGTTGACATGGCTTTGAAACTATCTATGAATTACGAATTACTAAAATGTTTTGATCATGATGATTCTGACTTAGTTTGAAACTTTGAGAAGTAATTATTTTTAAGAAAAAGCTAAACTGAAGGCGTTTAATTAATTTCCATAAATTTTTAATTAGTTAATAATTTGTCAGTGCTACTCCTATTTCACCTTTTGTCAAATGATACATTAGGAAGGATTTATATTCCTTTCTGAAATTTTATTTCAGTGGTGTGCAGGGTGATTGATAAAGTCATTTTATGCCCTATAATTCAAAATGGCTTCCTGTATAATCAAGAAGTAACCTATAGTAGAATAACCGCATTGAATTCATTGCGACAGGTTATAGCGATGAAATAAAAGAGTTACAAAACTAACTAGAAAATACAAGAGATCCTCCAAAAAGTTCAGTTTGAAAATTGTACGCTATACACAGGAAGAATTTTAATGGAGTTCTCTATAAAATTATCGATGATAATTGCAATTAAATTATGTACTTTCTGTGACTTAAAAGAAAGAGATTCACTCTAAAATTGAAAAATGTATTCTGCTATATTGTCGTACAATTTTCAAAGTTAAGCTATGTCAAAAAGGAAATTAATGCAGCGATGAAAATAAACAAAAATAATTATATAAAAAGAGTATGAAATCCGCATATGGTGGGGGATCTGAGATTATTCAGGGAATATTTTAGAATGAAACCTTTTTAAAGTCACGGAAAGTTCATAATTTAATCATAATTTAATAATTAAAGTTCATAATGTAATATTGGCATTTCCGCCATTTTTACAGATAGTAAAAATGGCGGAATATTATAGTGTAGTTTTTTTTTATCATACATTTATGTAACTGAAATTTTTTGACGATCTCATTCATTTTTTTATTTTACTTTTTGTAACTTCCTTATATCGACGCTAAGGGTTGTATAGCCTATCTCCATAAATTCTACATAGTCACATTAATATAAGCACATATTATTTCCTTAGCTATAGGAGACAATGTTTTACTGATCGCTCTGTATATCTTAGAGGAGCTAAAATAAGTTTCTATTTTTTTTTTTCATTTTTCTGGGAATTTCAGTTTTGAGCTAGAAAATATGATGAATTGAAAGAAAATCTATGTTTAAAGCCTACTTCCAACCACAATCACTTTGGGTATGCGATAATGCTTCGTTATTTGTTATTGACACGCGCAATGTATGAATGGAATCAACTTTCTGATGCTGGAGAATTTAGCCTTGAATGCTAATTGTTAGAGTTTTTCGTCTTTAAATCTTCAATAAAATATTTATTTTAAAAAAAAAACTATTTCTTTTCAATAAGATTTTAAAAATCTCTTTTCCGAGGGTCAAATTTCCTTACTTTTAGAGAGACTTGAATCTTGATGCTTTCATGAAATATATTTGCTTATGTTAAAATGAAATATAGTTTTGACACGAATACGTTTCACATATTATTAAAGCTACGCTTTTATGATATTAACAAGCAAAATATTTCATGAATAAAAAATTAGATTTCTATTCTAATTTTTGGTACGTAGACGTTTTTATTAATATTTCAGGCTTATTTACAATCATTTTCAGCAGTTCAGCGTCTTATATTTTATCTCTGGTAAGATATTATACAATAAGTTAAAAGCGAGAATATGCAAACATAGTATTTTACCCATACATGTACGTCACTGGCTTAACAATAAAATATTGACAAATCGAAGTTATTCGAATATTTAGGCTTGCTGTAGTCGCTTAATTTCTTTTTATTTAAATTTAAACACAACGTAAGAAATAAAAAAAAGTTTAGATTGCGTCTGAAAATTTGGTAAGCGTTTAAATTTAGCAATTTTAACAAACGGGCAACATAATTATTTTCTTAAAAATATAACTGATTTTATTTCTTATTTTTTACACTGGATTTATTCATTTTAACTTCACTTTTACTTAGAGCACACACGTAATTTTAGAAGTATAAAAGAGTTTATTCTCAATCAAACAGCTACCAAATTTCCCAAAGGAAAAAAATTGAAATTACATTTGCGAAAATGTATTCTAAATGTTCATGAATTTAAAACTCACTTCACCGTAGAGAGTTTAACATCTTTTTAAAATGTTTCAGAACAGCATCTCATGCCTTTAAATTTGACGCAAGATCTTCAAATGTTTAAGTTGCTCATTTTTTATTTTATTTTGCTTTATCCAAACATTCTGCTCACTGATGCATGAGTCTCTCTTACTGTAACATTGTTTAAAATTCAACGCTTTACTGGTTGACTTTCTATTACTTTCCCATTTCGTAGATGTGAATGGAAATAATAGTCGAAATCGAAATAACTCTATTTCGTGATTTCTTCTTTTTGAGATCCCAGAAGAATATTCTTTTGTTTTTTCAATAGCGATTTTCAATGTTTACTTCCTGCACCCGTATATTGGAATATAATGAGTAAATCTTGCAACACTTTTACTTGCTCTTTAAAAGATCATTAAATATCTGATATGTGATCTTAATGTTTCTTTGATCGAGTAAAATCAACTCCCCCCTCACGAGTTATATGCGAGTGATGAGTAAGTGCATAGCAATTCATCCAGATGACTAACGTCAGCAATTTCCTTGATGAAGTTGAAATCATTCAGGTATCAAAGGTATTAGGTAATAATCAGAAATTATCTCTATGTTATTTAAAAACTGCAGTCGAACTGGATTCGATAACTCTTTACCACGAAGAAATTCTCCCCTGAGTTCAAATGTAAGTAGGGGAGAATCGTTCAACTTGAACCATCATCTACGATGAACCAGTAACGTAATTTCGTTCTTTTAAAGATTAGAACCTTAAAATAATTAATTTGTTGCAATGACGGAAATGGAAACCATTTTTTCTTTTAAAGAAAGTGACATTTGGTTGCATTTAGAGAACCAGTGTTTTTATTTAAATATCATGAATTTGATATTTTACGTTTGTCGTTATGTTGAATTTAATATATGTTGTTTAAAAATATATTATGCAAAATATATTATGTTCTGAGAGTGGAAAATTTACTGAAATTATTTAAGGTTAAAGTTAACCGATTTTTTTTTAAAAATTTGTTATTTAAAAGCTACCTAGCTTTGGAACTCAGTTTGATCATTGACTATTTATAACATGGACATTATTATCTTGAACTAGAGGAAAGATAAAAAATAAATCACAAATAATCACTAAATAAATTGGGAATTTAACAAAAACAAAGCAAAAACACACAATAAAAGAACATTAAAGCAATCAAATATTAGTTCGTAAAGAACAAAAACTAATATTGTTTGGTCTTGTATCCAATATGAGAAAGCAAAACAGGAAGAAGAAAGGGCAATCTATAAAATGTCATATTTGAGGTTATACTTTATGAATTTGTGATTTTTGAATTTTAAAATCAAAGAATACTTTTATTTTGATTGAGCTTCAAAAATTTGGTAGTCCAATTTCGTTTAACAGACTAATGGCACAATTTTTATGTTATTTTTTTTTCTTTTAATTGAAAACACAATTCCTAAAAAGTTATTTATATTGCTCTGAAAACAAATAAACCGTAATTTGCAATAAATGCCTCCATTTTTTTGTTATTAAAATCTTTAAAAAAGTTTAAGTGGCCTTTATTCGGTAACCTTTTTAGAAACTATCTTCTGTATGCAGTTTTTGAATTGTCAATACAAAAATTAAAGCATAAAAAAAATTAACAAAAATATTTCAACAATATTTTGAGAGGACAGAACTTTTGTAAATGAAATCTTGACTCAAAAACAGGAAGAAATCATACGTAATTTAGAGTCAATTACTACTTCGGTTCTTGAATGCGAAATAATTAAAGAGAAGAAACATTTTAAGGGATTAAAGAAGGAATGAATTATTTGCAATTCGAATAAAAGAATGATATTATTAACAAGTTCTTCGAAACAGTTGTGATTAGTTCCTTTAGTAATTAGAAGTGTTTTTAAAATTCTCATTACAAACTAATTTAAGTTGCATTTACTCATTATATTATTTTTATTTTTTGCGGATTCGCTATCTTTATTGTTTAGAAAGAAGAAAATATACATGCTTTAATATATGTTTAACAATCATGACAGTTGGAAGCATATACAGAATAATGGAAACAAATTAGTCCTTTACTGATTATCGTATAAAAATGTATCCTATTTGTCATTTAGAATTGAATCAACTGTGTTGTTCATTAGACTACTTATTAGTGACAAATTTCTGTCTGAGCAAACTCAATAACTGTCTGGGGCCGCTTGGCTGATGAAGGCGAGTTAGTTGAAAGCGTGAGATACAACATAATATCATTCCACGCCCTTGCAACTATAATCTTAAGGATACTTAAGTAATGTCGTGAACATGAAGTGGAAGACAAATCACAACCCCTAAGGGCAATGATCTAACTTGGTTCTTGTCAGCTTACCACCGTCAGAATTTAAGTTTTTAAAATTAAAAAAAAATTAAGTATGGTGATCGTTATTGGGTGCATGGGTCTGGAGTATTCTTGTGTGTTACAAAATTTGACATAAGTATATTGGTAACAAAAACTCTGAAGACATAAAATTACACGAATACACATGGCAGAAATAATCACAAAATAGAAACAGAAATGCAGGCAGATTGCAAGGTGGAAATAAATGTTGTTTAAAAAATGAAATATGAAAGAAAAAAAAAAAGAAATGGAAATCTCGTTAAAAAAAATGTTATTTGTTTAGTTGTCAAATAAATTCGTAAAAATTACAAATTCTTTTAATTATAAAGTATATGAAGGCAGTTCTAGATACAAAAATATTTAGTCAATTTTCTATTTGTTTCAAAAAGGTTACCTATTTCATTCAATATTTATTGCCACTGAACATCTAGTCAAATAATATTGGGTAAGATCGTGGATATCGTACAATGATGAGTCATAATAAAATTTTAAAAAAATTATTATTAACATTTTTACAAAATAATTCAAATAAAAAATAACCTAAAATAATAATGAAGGTGTTGAGTAAGTTAAAAAATATGGTGAAATGTGGAACTACATTGATCAAAATAGAAGGAGGCATCATAATGTGTACTGCCTAGGGTCACAAAACACCTAATTCATCGCTAAGATTTATTATTAATCTTTGAAAAATGTAACATCAGAACGTCATGAAAATGCTGTTATTGAATATTATATATATATATATATATATATATATATATATATATATATATATATATATATTTAAAATTATTTCCCTACTGAATAACAATACTTGTTTGAAAACCAAAAGAATGTTTTATGACAAAATTAGTTAAGCATGGTGGAGAAGCAAAACATGATATTTTTGAATTTTCTAGTATTACAGTTAACTGGTAGTGTGACGTAGGAGTGATGAATGCATAGCAACAGTTTGCAGGAATAACTTGAAGCAATTTATAGGAAGCTATATATATATATATATTATATATGTATGTGATGATATTTTAAAATCTAATTTAAACGTAATTAATTTCCTAATTTTTATCTTAATTTAACCTCTATTAACTTCATGCTACAATGTTCTCTTATTTCCTGATACAATTCCACATTTTTTATTTAATTAATGCTAGAACACGACAAGTTCCTACACTCTGAGTGAAAGGATAAAAATCTGTCAAGACAAGCAAATTCTTTTAAAATATACCTATTTCCCCCTTACCTAAATCTACACGTGTAAGGAAATCCTTATCAGAATCTCATAATATATAATCGTGGGGACAAATATTTCTGTCGATATTTGTTCTTTCGCGCTTCTCTTGTATCGATCGCTTGTGAAGGGACGTCAGTTCCGACCGCCAGTTCTTGTACATAAATGATGCCTCCCGGGATGGAATAAAGAGAAGTTTAAAAATTCAAAGTGTCTTTATTATATTATGTTATATATTCTAGAATTATGTTAACAAAGCAAATAATGTCGAGAGTAGGTCTGTTAAGAAGACAGTGCATCATAATTTCAAGATTAATATTAGCAATTTCTATATTTAAATTATGAAAAACTTGCATTCATTCCTAAATTGATATTGTTTCTAACACTTTAACTGCAAGTTTCGAAAAAATTTTAAACTAGTCACTTCAATTCACATCTAAATTCACAGTTATTTAATCGGAATCGTATAACTTTGTCTACACTATAACCGCAACTGATATGTAAATCTACTGAATGTTAGCAGCATATATCTTTTTTCTATGTCTTGTCTGTAATGTGCAGGCAAGTGTTAGAGGCTCATCTCTGTAACGTGCAAATGTCGAAAATATAAATATGTTCGTTATAATAAATGTCAGTTTGAAAATATCTTTTCTTCATCTCTAATACAACTGGATTTTTCTTTCATTCATTGAAATTCTACGCAAGAGTAAGGAAGTTTTAGTCTATTATCCTGTAGAAGCTTTTTCATAACAAGAATTTCTAGACAAGCTTCCTGTTTCAAACTACAAATAAAGTATCAAATAATGCTATTTAATATTAAGCATGCGAGCGGTTTTATGCTATCCAATGACATTAAATTCTGTTTGCTACGCAATGACATTGCATGTTTACTATGCATTGGCATACATTGTCACAAGCTCCTGGATTTCAAATTACAAAAGTTAAGCGCACTCGATTTGTACTAAATGAGCATACACTAATTTTTCTATAAAAATGGAGATGAATCACTAATTTTTCTGAAATAATGGAGATGAATATTAGAACAATAAATGGATGACTGAAAGGATATCAGTTTTTCATTTCTTTTGCTCCATTTATTTATTATTAACTTTTTGCTTTGTTTTGAAATTAAGATATTTGAAAATGTTGAAATTTTCCTTCTGAATTTCCATGAAGAACAAGAAGGCTAACACTAAAATTCCTCGCATCTAAGATTCATAATTTTTACAATAATTTCAAGAAAAGTACATCAAGCGGATATGAATTGCGATTCAGTTCTTTTGAATGAATGAAAATTATTAAAAGACGTGTTTTTTAAAGCAAATAAAATTTTTCTGCTCCATTATATTCGTTCCATTATGCTATAAATTGGCCCACATCATTCTCATCCATCAAATATGCACTGGCTTTTAATAAATACATTTAATTTTTCTTCCAATCAATGAATTTTTTTTCATATTCATTTTTAAATTTTTATGAACTGATTCATATTTCTCTTTGAATCGGTGACGTCCATCGTTTCGACTCATTTTCACCAGTTGCATCAAAACACGATTCAATTCAATTCAATTCAATATGAAGGAAGAAATCCATTATAATATATGAATAAAATTATGCTTTTAAAGAAAATTACCTCAGATATTGAGGAAAATGGATCACGCCATTCAAACTAAACATAATTCATATTTCTAAAAAGATTTATCGGAATTCTTTTACTGTTTTTTTTATTCATATCATAATTGTGAAATAAAACTTTTTATATTTTAAAACTGTTTTTAAAAATTTCTTTACTAAAATATTTCGAAATCTGATTCAAGTTTTTTTTTCATACCAGATATATCACTAAATAAGATTTCATATTTTCTTTAATCTTGATTTTGACAAAAAAAAAATCTGAAATATTTTTTTGGAGTATATTTAGCAGTGTTCAAATATTTTTGTCATGTAGAATGACCTCACAAATATCATCATTTAAAAAAAAGACATTATTTCCGAATATTGATTTCTCCACTCAGGACAATAGTAATAAAATGCATTAAGAAAAGTAACAGCTTTCTTGTCGAAATTTTATGAATCGATTAACCATTTCTAGGGCCTTGGGAAGTATGCTTCCCACCAAATTTATCAATCTTTGTGTAAAATTATGTAGGTTGGGATAAGTTCTGACAAATTTTTTTAGAAACACAGAAACTTAGATGCTTCAGTTCTTTATCTCACACAAATTGATGTGTCTTGATTTGATACTTAATTATTAATTAACCAAATTAATTAATTAATTAAATTAAATTTATCTAATAAGCTAAATGAATCCCTTTTCTTATTCTAATTTCAAGCCTCAAAATATTTTAACATAATATGATTAGAAAAAAATGGCCCTTTAAAGGGTTAAATTGTATAATATCAAATCTTTATTTAAATGTTTCCGTTCAAAATATTAAAATATGTTAAAATTGCAACAATTTCAGCATGCAGCTTAAACCAGTTTACGAGATATTTTTAAGCTGAAAAAAGGCAATTAAAAACTGAACTAACACGTGCATAAAATGTCGTTATGAAAATATTTTTTCTGGCAGTGTGCATGATATAGAGTTTTGGACAGATTAAGAAGAGTTACATAATAAGAGGATCCCAGGGATTCTACCTTGGAATGCGCCAGGCAACACACCATCATATTTCAAAAACTTCTTTTTAGATAAGAGGTAGAGGAGACGTGGCATTTTGGAGAGATGACATACACCCACGTTCGGGACGTGATCGAAATGAAGACAAATTGCAAAGTGCCCAGTCACTGCACTGATGCACGGCTCACAACATCTCTTTACAGAGATAAGATCTGGAAATTTTTCCATTAGAATTCCACTGAAGTCAAATACGACCCGTTATTGACTTCAGCTTTTGAAGCTGTTTCGTAATCTTAAGATTTCATCTTATTTCAAAATAAAACTAATGGACATTTTTACTTTGATTTAATAACAAAAGCAGTAACATTGTTTTTAAAAAGATAAACTTATTGCTCATAAAGGTAACGCGCATTTAAGGAAAAGTCAAATAACTACGTATTTTATTGTATCAAATACATTTTTTTGAAATTTAAAAATTTAACTATAAAAATAAAAAGCGGAGACTAATTTCAACTATTCAAAATTATAGTTTCGTAAACCGCATTAACCCTTTCTAAGGCCGTGGGAAGTATGCTTCCCACCAAATTTATCAATCTTCATATGAAATTATGTAGATTGGTATAAGTTCTAACAAATTTTTTTAGAAAGACAGAAACTTAGATGCCTCAGTTCTTTATCTCACACAAAATAATGTGTCTTGATTTGTTACTTAATTATTAATTAACCAAATTAATTAATTAATCAAATTAAATTTATCTAATAAGCTAAATGAATCCCTTTTCTTATTCTAATTTCAAGCCTCAAAATATTTTAACATGATATGACTAGAAAAAAATGGCCCTTTAAAGGGTTAATTGACTGCAAATAAAATAAATGAGCGCTTTACGAAAAATATATAGTCTAAATTCAGAAAGGAATTAGTTCGAGGCGTCTCAAACAGTTGCTGTTTTACAAACATATTATTTCTAGAATTTATGAAAAAATTCCGGAATTAAAGTCTCAAAAAATACAACTTTAACCGGTTAAAAAAAACACACGACAATTAATGAACGGAACGGAACCGGAAATTATTCTACAAATGCTTCTATTCACAAGGAACACCTTTCGAACTCGCTTTGTGCGAAGCCGACAAATGTTAGAGAATGCCTTTAGAAAAAAAAAAAACATTTAAAAGCTCTTCCGCTGTTTATCTTTGCTACTGTCTTTGTCTTTGAACGCTTCTGAAAAACCAAAAATAATTTCGGTTGCTTCGGTGGAAATAACAAATTGGTTCTCTTCTTTTGGTAATGTATGCTAAAAAACACGAAATAATCAGTTCTTCACGTCTGGCGTTCAATAGATTTTCAGATTCCCTCACGAACAAAAGCTCTGAAAACCTCATTTTTGAACTAATTTTATATTTGTTACTCATCCATCAATCAAATGCACAAACAATAGCGTTGAAGTAGCTCTTAAAAGGAATTAGAGAATCATATGTTTTAGTTTATTTTAGAAGGTGATTGTCTCAAAACAATTGGTTTCAAGGTAAAAAATGCACAAATTTTAGGATTTATTATCTTGCTCGATCTCCATTGTTTCAAAAAATTGTTTTATATTTGAAAAAAATTATGTTTGGGGGTCTAAAAATTCATTTGCATAGCGTAAAAATTATTAATTTTGGAGTTTTATATCAAACTAACATGAATTTCTGATATGTGGGTTTCTTGGTTTGCAATAATTTTCTTTCATAGATATAATAATTTGACATACATTAACACAGTTGTGGTCTACCTATAAGCTAATTTTCAGGCTTAACATAAGCTATAAGCTATAACTAAGCTGTTTAACCCAAGCTATATTTCAGACAACATTTTTTTTCTCAATTATCATATTTCTTTATTTAAGTAATAGCACTTTCTATCTTGCTATGTGTAATACATTACTTTAATTCTTAAGAAATGATATTTTTATCAATTTTTACCATCCTTTAGAAAAAAAACCCCTTTAGAATTCAGGAATTGTGCTATTCTAACCTTTTCACAAAGATTATTTATTTCAGATTATATTCTAATGACCATATATCACACATTACTTATATTAATTCAGTATATTTTTCATTATTATCTAGGTTTTTTTTTTAATTTTATATTCTGAAAACTGAAATTAGGAAAAAATTGAAAATTTGCTTCTTTTTAAAAATTATTATTATATAATAATTTAAAAAAATAATATAATAATTCATTGCATTGCGAAATTTTCCTCAATATGGAAATTTGTCACAATAGCATATTTAAAACTGAGATTCTTTATAAATTATGTATTTCACATTATATTTAAATAAACAGATGTTATATTTAACAGATGTAATATTTAATAAACAGATATATATTATATTTAATACAGACAGTTATATTAAATAAAGAGATATTACACTTATATTACTCATGTTGATGAGCAAAATTCAAAATATTTTTTTTTTAATTATTTTCTAACCTTTTTATAAATTTTATATTCTGGTAACTGAAATTAGGAGAGAAAATTGTAAATATTTTTAAAATTATTATTATGATATAAACTTATTGTATCGTGAAATGTTTCTTTAACATGGGGATTTGCAATAACCGCATATTTTAAACTGAGATTCTTTATATTTCACATTATATTTAAATAAACATACGTTATATATTATATTTATCTTACTCATGCTGATGAACAAAATTCAGCATGCTTTTCATTATTTTCTAACCATTTTTTTTATATTTTATACTCTAAAAAATGAAATCGGGAAAGAAAATTGTAAATATTTTTAAAATTATTATTATGTTATGAACTTATTCCATTGTGAAATGTTTCTTTAATGTGGGTATTTGCAACAACAGCATATTAAAAGCGTAAAACACGTTTACAAGAAAATATTTTGTAAGCCATTAAAGACAATAAATGTTATAAAATTACACAAATATTGTATAGATAGTGATCCATTATAAAAATAATAATAAGCTCTTAAAAAACAAAGTCACAGTGTAGAAACACTGTTTATGAAATTTAAAAACACTTAACGTAAAATAAACAACCAACATTTTTCAACTAAGCCTATCCATTATTCTCGGTTCACTGTCTTTTCATATCAGTATGAACACAGTGAAAATACAGAAATTTACATAATTTACTGACATTCTCCAGAATAATCGAAAAAAAACAAAAACATAATGAGTCTGGCTAAAACACAATACAAACACGTTTGTTAACACTATACAAACTTATTTCGGCTACAAGCCGTGGTTAAATAATATTTTAAAAGGAATACTTTTATAATCAACGGATTTAGGATATAAATTGATCAACGAATCCCTTTCAAAGTGAGAATAATTAAAAAACTTATTGAAAATAATAATTTATAAAATAATTTTAAAAAAACTCAGCTGAAGTGATTTTCCTGAAACTTTTTTCATATTACAATAAATATACATTAGTATTATTAACAATTGATCATAGTCATGAAAGAACTTATAAGGGTGCGATATTTGGCGGTTGGGATGTGGTTAATACACAAATACCAAAAATTAATTTGTGCATTTTGGACATCTTTTTTTTTTTTTTTCTGAATGACAGAAGTCGCAATTTGACACATAACTACAATTGTAGATACAAAATCACACACCAAATTTTATACATTTAAGTTAATGAATATTTGTGTTAAAGTATTTAAATGCCGGTGAAAAACCGATCTACCATTTTGTACCAAATTTTATACATGTGTGCATTATTCTAAATCTGTGCATCAGATTTTACCTATCTAGCTCTCGTTATTTTGTTAACTTATCGTGTTTATTTATATTAGGATAACTTGACTGACTGACTTCCTATGAATGGATTTTACTCCAAATTTGACTGAAATATACAAATGCGTAAAGACCACATTTCGAATTTAATTAATTTAGCTTAACGAGTTTTCGAGTTATCGTGTTCATAGACCGACAGATATAATTTCAAAACAGTATTTTTTCGACCCAGAGAGTTTTAAAATGTGGAGATTCGTCCAAAGTTCGAAATAGAATTTCTTAAGGATTACCATACTTTGAGTTTACTTCGTTCACGAGAAAATAAAAAATAAAAAATAAAAAAGAGATGCTTATTCTGTAGTTTATGCGTTGAGTGCGTTTTTCGTTTTCATCAGTTTCATTGCATTTAATGTCTCTAAATATTTCAAAGAAATTAGAAATTATATGCAGAGTTTTGTAAATACTATAATAAAACTATTCATTTTCACTGATACATGGTTATGTGTATCAGTGAATCGTGTATTCACTGACACACGATTATGTGTATCAGTGAATACACGATTATGTAATTCTAATCCAATAGGCATCTTTTAGGTGGATATTATAGTATGGTAAGAAGTGGTAATTAGATGCTTATTAGCATGCATTGTGAAGTATCGAACCAACTGAGCTATTTCTATCACATGTATTTCGTGCTTCAGTAGAAAACGTTTAGTTGACTTTAAAATTGTTTCATTTGATGCTTTTAGCACCAACAGGAATATAGCGATATCATTAAAAAAATCACATAACTTACATTTTCAAGCTCTTTAGTAGAAATAATTTACCGACTCAATAAATATTTTTCTATGTATGTTGGCAACATATTTTTCTAAATATGTTGAAATTAATACTGTAAAATTATGCGATGACATTTTATGGGGTGGAAACGTATTCATATTTAATCACTGCCTGCATGTCTTTTTAAGAATCAAATTAATTCAGTTTGTAGTCTTATATATCCATTTTGCATATTAGCCATAAAACCTTAAATATAATATGTTTTAATGGAAATAGATAATTAGAAATAAAGGGATAATTATAAAATAAAGTGGGAAGTTTAATTGAGGAAGTGGAACATTATTCAAAATAACCTTTAATCTGTTAAAAAGAACAGAAATTCAGTTTTAGAAAAAAAAATTAATGAAACATTGAATTGAGGACAAAAATGAAAGTTTTAATACTGAAATATTTATTCATGAAGTAGCTGTGGTAATAGTAGTCAACTAATCATCTTATTGCATAGTGTAGACCTCATTTCCCAGTTCAATTTTTGTTTGTACACTCATTTCTATTTTAAATCGCAGTTCAAAAGTATTCCCCGTTTATTCATTTAAGAGAAGAATTGCTTCTATAGCCTTGAACGCATTCTACGAATGCTTTCAATGTGCATCTGAATGGAAGCTAAAAGCCATTAGTATACTAATTTAAAGAATACAAAGAGTAAAGATGGTGTGATAACGAATTTTATAAAAGTAATGGAAGATATGAAATGATTTATTAAGCAGTTTAGTTATAATGAGAAAGATTCTCATAAATATTGCTGTAATATTACATGCAGTTGCAGTTTAGAAAGAAGACTGGAGACGAAAAAGGTTACCCTTAAACCAGTAGTGGAGCATTTTCTTTCGTAAAGAGTGACAGTATCTTCTAATTAATTTTTTACTTTGGTTTCCTTGTTCATAACCCATTTGAAATTTCACAATTGTTCGAGTTTGAAAAATGATTCAAGTTCCTATTCAGTTTTGAAAATGCATTCATTTTAAAATTAAGAACAAAATATTTACTACAGAAAAAAAAAGTCGTTATAAATAAAATATATAAAATGGTTCCTCCAGGCGCGAACGCAATCGTCTGGAATATACATATATAATTTATCCAGTTCAGCATTAGTTAATGTGAGGGAAAGCACAGAACATTTCGACTTTCAAACCACATTTTCATATTGTTTGCTCCTCTAATTTATTCAACTTGATATATAGTGAATCATTATTTAAAAGAGGTACATCTACTTTGATTGCAGATTTCAAAATTTACTTGAAATAAAATTTCACAGAATTTTTTATTCTGCCATAAAATGCTGTTCAATGATTGCTTAATTTCAATGGTTACATTAATTCCTTATTTTGAAGATATAAACTAGCTACAGAAGGCTATTGTTATTTTGGACGAAACTGCAACCAGCATCCCACATCAATTCTTACCAAATAAAATAACGTACTTAAACATGCATCAGGATCATCCATACATGCAATGAATTTTCAAATTGAACGAACTATATTGACAGGAGAAAAAGGGAATAATCTTTTTTACCCCCTCCCTAGAATTCACTAAGTTCAAACTTTTTTTCTTTTTTGCTACAGAAAAGTTTTATTCCATTAAATTCTAATATTTAAAACAAAATTATTTATTTATACATTCCTATATTTTTTTATTCTCGTGCAGATCTTTCATACATTTATGATTTAACAAAAATTTGAGTGCCAGAAACGAAAAAGGAAGAAAAACGGGAAGCAAAGAAATTGCTTTCAGAAACATTGAATCTTTTATAACCAACCGTCACTATTTTTTGGTACTGAGAAATCCGAAGCCTTTTCATAATTAAATTGTTGTCTTCCTTTGTCTTTTGATAGATTGATTCTCAAGCTGTAAAAAAAAAAAAATCCATTTACATCCGGTGCTCTTCGTGCTGAGGTAAATTCAGAAGTGATCCGCTTCTGCTTTTTTGAACGTTTGACATAACGCGCGGGTCAACCACGATAACATGAGCGCTCCTCGCTTCATTTCATGTTCCAAGAAACAAAAGGCAGTCTTTTCTGCGCAGATACTTGTCACGAATGATCGATTGAATTGGATTCCTTTTTTCATTCTATCTGCTCCGTCCTTTCAGGGAGATGCATCGAACACGAAGAAATTTATTGATTATTTAAATGAAGACATCGTATACGCACACCGCCCATTGATGGGATGTTCGCCACTTGACAGATGCCGAGATTGGGGCATTCAGACACTTTAATTGAGTGGGTTTTTCGGGATGCATATTCAAATCTGGCGACGGATCGTGAAGCAGCAAGAAAGCCTTGACGTCCGAGTCAAAGCAATCGAAGAAAAGAGTTCCTTTCTTTCGCAAGAAACAACAACTGATGGAGGTCAACCATCCTCATCAAGAAATTATTTCTTTTTTTATCATGAAAGGAATTCGGCCAATCGTGATCCTCTTGATCTGGTTAAATGTCAAAGATGCTGTTAAATTATTCAACTATTAAAATAAAGCTTTTTATTGTAAAATAATAAAACGGTATAGTTCGATTTAGATAGGCCTTAAACTTTCGCATACATAAGTAGCCTATGGTAGATGGATTTAATTTTTAGTGCACATCAAATCGAAATTTCGGGAATTCATTTATTTTGTTTAGCTCAGGTTGAAGTTCGAACATTGGGGATTGGAGTTTGCTATAAATAGGCTATGGAATAGCGTATGGTAGTTGGGTTTCAATTTTTAGTGTACATCGAAAATTCGAGGACAGCGAATTCATTTATTTTCTTCGGCTTAGGTTGATATTCGAATGTTGGATGCTGGGGTAGTATTAAGTAGCCTAACTACGACATATATTTCATGACTGTAATTGTTTGCACTTGAAAATTATGAAGTATTACAGAATTATTTTGCATTCAGTAAGTATATCTCTGTCTGAACGTATATAGCCTACTTTAATAGTGGTCCAATAAACAAGTTATAAATAATTAAAAAATATTCAGATTAATTATCTTAAATAGCTATATTCAAAGCTTCATAGCTAAATTAATTTTAGGGGCTGCGGTGGCCTGGTGGTAAAATCTCGGCATGTGAGCCGTAAGGTTTCAGGTTCGAGACCCGATTCCACCGAAGAACCGTCGTGTAAGAGGGTCTGTTGCACCTAAAATCCGTCATGCCAAACATCCTCCCGCTGGTGTGGTGTGACGTGGAGAGTGGGGTGCCAGCTCAAGTGTCATCCTCGTCATCTGACCGTGGTTCAAAATTACGAGGTCTGTCGCAAAATAGCCCTAGTGTTGCTTTAGAACGGGACGTTAATATAACTAAACTAAGTTAATTTTAATCGTCATAGTTGAAACATTTTTTGTTTTTGTTTATAATGTTAGCGAATGAAAATAAGTTTTTTAAAAAATGTATTTAATAGAAACTGGAAACTTAATAAAAATTTAGATTTCGTCTCCTCGTCATTATCATACTTTCTGACTAAACCACCTGAAATATAATTCATTACGTTACTGAAAATGCTTTTACGATTAGAAGTCTATGTTTATCTCTCATATGGTTTAGAAATCAACTATTGGACCATTATTAGAATGGACACTTCGTATATTAAAAAAGAAAGTAAGCATAAATATTCAGAAAAAATACATTATTTTAGATTCAGAATTTAGAAAACAGTTTTTTTTTTTTTTTTGACAGAAGAAAAAAAAAATCATTTTTTTATTTGAAGTGCTCCTACTATTAAGAATATAAGTCAAAATTTATAATTAAGCAGCCTAAAAGAGAAAAAAGGGAGGAGGGTGGCATTCATTTTGAATTGAAGAAAATTGAAGTAGGGTGTAAATTTTATCAAGAAAAGACCAGTGCTGAAGATATGTGGAAATGATGCAAACTATCTGTTAATAGATACTGTTGAGCAATGGATAAAAAACTGCCTTAAATACATTTGAAGAAATATAATTTATTAATTTTTTATTGTGAAAGATATTCAGTAAGAAGAACTGAATAAGTCCTCACAATAGGTACAGGTAGGTCCTGTACCACTAAAGGATCTGAAGAGCTTTTTATAAGATCAAGATAAAAGTTGAATGGACAGTAACCACAGAAGTACATTCTTCCAGTCACTTACTAAAAAGTCTAAGCAATTTCCTTTTTATGAAAATTGAAAATAGCAGAACAACCTTTTTATTAGTTTTTATTGTTTTATTCTGATAATCAAACTTAAGAAGATTTATATATTTTTTTTATCACACTTAAATTTAAATCGTTTCAACGAAAAATTAACTTTCTCTACTCTGCTTACAAAATCGATTACACACAGGATTACAATTACAGTTGACTATAATAACAAAAATGATTACACTCAATTTCAAAATGCTTGGCAAAAATGCTTGTAATCAATAAGAAAACTAAATGCGGTATCTCATGGGTAATATGAATCTGCAGGTAATCTGAAATGGAACACAGTCTAACTGTCTCCTCACCTGTACTATAAATCACACTAATGTACAGGCAGATCCCCCTTGCATGCTACGAGTCACGACAGCCTTTGTATTCTTTCTGCGTCTCGGGATTACATGTAGAGTAATTTTAATTTAAATAATTTAAGCATGGGCTTTTCTTTGTCTTCTTAACTTTGACCGTGACGAAAGCGGGGATGACGGATGATCCAGGGGTAGAATTTAAACATGCCCAATCCAATAATTAATGATGTTACATGCCTTCATAAATGCGCGCACTTCAAGAATAAATTAAGGTTCAAGTGTCTTAAAAAAACCAATTAACTAAGCAAAAAAATTGTATGCTTTTAAACTGTGTTTGAACAGGAAAAGAAAGCTGCACAAAATTCTTTCATTTTAGTTGAGCTTCAAGATTTTATTATTAGAGTAGAAACTAAAGAGAAACATGTTATTTACTGTATGAATGTATATGTCATCAATCTTAATTCAGAAAAAGAGAATTTTTGTTGCACTTCAGTGATTAGAGAACCTATTAAAAAAATCGATTAAAGGTATAGTAGTTGAAAGCCTATTTATAGAAATAAAGTATAAAATTTATTAATTTTAAGAAAATCGCTTTTCTTATTTTTTTATAAAATATCGCAACATATCTGCGCTATCTGGAATATTTTAATTACTCGGAATCAGCCAATTTCTGTCTATCATCTATATAATCTACAGTTCTTTCCATAATGTGTTTGAAATATCTGGTTTGTCTGAAGTATTTTTTCCCCTTCAAATAACGTTTTCTAATTTCCTAATATTTCTTTAAAACTTATTTTAATTGATATAATTTTTTCTTCTTCTCAGAATGATACCGATTGAGTCTAATTTGTTCCATTTTTCCATTAATACATTCCATTTTTTGTTAATAATATATATTATGATAAATAAGCATAAATTTGGTCTGAAAAAATTGACAAAGATTTTGCCGAGAAAGTTTTTGTAAAATATATTTAAAGAACAATGTATGCGTTCAATTCCACACACGTTTGAGTATCTCTCTCCAAAAAAAAAAAAAATTTGAGAGTGATTTTCTCAAATTTTTTCGTATACTTCCTGATAAAAGAATCATTCTAGAGAATATCTTGGATAACAATGGTGTACAATAATAACGAAATATTAACTTTTGTTCTTGAATTTAGCATTTTTACTGAATCTATCTTGTAATTCTTGGAGTCTTATTTGGCGATTAATCCCTGGCATGGATAGTATCTGAAATTCGAATTTGTGGTTTAGAAGCGTTTTCCCTAAACGTTTGAAAAATTTGACACGTAATGCAGTCACAAAATCCCATACCAAATTTGATATATTTAAGTCATTGTGCTTCTGTGTTATCACGTTCGCGTGTTTCTGAAAGTACAGACTGACAAACGGTCTATCGCTTGTTACGTTTGGCTCAAAATTTGACAAGTAACAAAAATTGACCACAGATATTAATTCTGTGTACCGAATTTTATCCATCTGCTCTCTCCGTTATTAATTAAACGTGCTAACTTATATTTCAACATCCGGACAGACAGACTTCTGAGCATATTTTGCACAAAATATGATAAAAATATACAAATTTGTTGTAAAGATCGTACACCGAATTTCATTCTTCTAGATGAAAGCGTTTTTGAGTTATCTTTGTCACAAACGGACAGACGGACATTTTGCAAAAACACGTTTTTCGAATTCGGAGCTCTAAATCGTGGAGATTCGCCAGAATCGCGAGTTCGAATTGTTTGACGATTCTTATACTTTCTCTATACTAGGCATAAGAGAAAGTAAAAAAGATATAAAAAAATTATAGTTTTCGATCACATTCTTTTAATAAAGACTAGAATAAAGCCTTATGAAGCTATCGATCTATATGCAAAACGCAATTAGGAGTTGGGTTTAACAGATTCATGTTGTTGCCAGTTGACAAAAGGGAAATGTTTAGCTTCTCTCTCTTTCTCCACTGGTTAGATTCTTACACAATGCTATAACTGAAGGGTAGACCTTATAAATCAGATAGAATTAAAGTGTTTTAGGATTTGTTTTTTGATAAAAAATTTTTTAATAAAAGTCCTATACTGCCGAAAAGGATTGTTCTTAATGACCGATCATAATTCAGTAAAAGCTTACAAGAAACTTTTTTTTTCCTCTTTCCGTTTAGGACAATTATTCTACGGATGTTGAGGAGACTTTATGATATTTTGAAAATAAAAATGAGAGTAAAAAAGATCAATAGTTTGTTATTTTTATATTTTAGTTGTACTATTTTTATTTACATTCGGATTGCATATTAAATTAGAAATCCAAACTGCAGAATAAAAGTTAGAATGTTCCCGTAGTTCTAAAAAACAAGTTTATGTATAAGCACGTTTCTATATAATCACGCATTATGCATAAAATTAATGGTAGACGACAGAGAATAACAGTAATAATAATAAATGCTTTTAGAAAGAAGAATGTCCTCCATTCTCCTAAATGTTTGAATTAAGAAAAACGATTTTTGACTCATTTTTCATTCATAAACTTTCTTTCCTTCAAAGCTTTTTCATTTAGAAATACAGAAATCTCGATGCAAATTATCATCATCATAGAAAACAATAAGATTATATATTTACAATGTTTGTTTGTTTGTTTATATAACCTGTTTCTATGTCTTTTTTTTTTTACTCGACATAGTTGAGGTAAAAAAAACAACAACTATGAAAATTATTTTGCTCAATAGGTGGTTTCGTGAACATGTCAGAGAGTTTGCGAGCCAATCAAAACATGAAAGACACATAATCCGGAAACACCAAAATCAAATTGAGAGCAAAGACGCATTTGAATGAGAGTGATTAATCGTGTGACGCTTTCAGAATGCTTCATCTGCTATTTCCCCTTAATAATAGTCTGAATGAGAGGGGGTGGGGTGGGGTGGAGAAGACGCCGAAGTGACCTCTTGCTCGCTCTCCACCCCTCCCTTTCTTTGCCAAACGACAACAAAAGCACCAGAACAAGACGACGCAGAAAAAATATGTTCCTTTGCTTAATAAAAACGATAACATCCACGGAAAAACGAACGCTTAAAAAATTTACAAAATGGCGTCTAGGGGATCAAAGGTCTGACTTTGGAGTTGGTGCAACATGTCACTCCTGGAAAAAAAAAGAAGTGAAATGTCTTTTGCGTTGACCCCGTCAGAGATGGGGTCGCGTGCCTGTTTAAAGAGAGAGAAGAGCACTTATCACGTCTGGAAAGGGGGAGGACGCCAAGTACACGATTCACAAAGTGTGGGCGTGGTGCCGTACCGTACCTTAACTTTCTTCCGGATTAACCTTCTCTGCCTCCGCTCAAAGGCAATGTCGCTCGAATGGAATGCGGCAAAGTCGCTCCCTGCAAGGGGAATCGAATGATGAAGTGGCCGTCATAAACAAATACAAAGGAGGGATTAATCTTATCTCGATGGACGTTCGCTGCATCCGGATGCCTCCACCAGGTTCATTCGGTTGTCTCCTTCAAAGACATCTTTCTCTGCAAGTCGTGAGTTCATAAAACTGTTTTGTGTCTTTGAAGATAAAGAATTGCAATCATTAAAACGATAGAAATCTGTGCAAGTTCAAATTATAATCAGTCTGTTTCTGTCTTTTCTATACATCTATCATCTTAAACATTGTTGGAGTGTTTAATCTTAAAAAATAGGAATCAAGAGTTCAATTTATTCAGCTTACATATAGTTCCTTTTTTTTTTAGTGCTTACTTTCGATCCAAAATGAAGATATGGGGAGTAAAACTCTGCATGTTTATAAACTATCAGCTGGATAAAGAGACTATTACCTTAAGAAATAATTCATAAATCATAGTTTACGATTTCAGATTGAAATACATCCCAGAACCTTTCAATCATACTTTTTTTATCAATTTTTTTCAGCAGAAATAAACAAAAAAGAAATATAGAAAACATTTTTGAATTTGCATGTTTCATTAAAATCATTGACTATTTTCATAGAAAATCATAATGAATAGCTCTAGCTTATTAATTGCCGGTTGCTCCACAAAGTAATTTTAACCCTAGTTTTGGTTTTGGAAATAAAAATAAAGAATTTCTGGTGAAATGGTAGATACTTAGAATTAAATGTTCAGACGTTTTTCTTAATTCAGAAGTAAATATTTCATTTTCCCATACGTACTTTATGATAATATTTTTTTTTTAATGGCAGACAAATGCAACAGAATAAATCCATTACATTATCCTAATATGTTTATATTGTGAGCCATGTGTTTGTGCGAGAAATTGATGATTTCTATGAAAGTTATACAGTGTTCGGAAGCTTGATGTATTTTTAAAATGCTGAAACCGCTGAAAATTAAACTTTCTTCTCTGCATCAGCTGCTTAGTCTCATTTTTGTATGTTGCATACGCACACCTCACTTTAGACATGCATTGTATTACGAAAATTGAAATTCCAGTTTCTGACCATTTAATGACAAATCCAAATCTAAATTCTTATCCCTCGTTAACCTAAGGTCGATTCAAATGACTTTTAAAAGAGCAAACATTATAAAATCATAAGTTACATATTTTTGATATCGATGTCCTCGAACCAATCTAGAATACTGAAAGGCAAAAAGTGTTATACTTCCCCTTTAGTCATTCAGAAGGAAGTAACTGACTCAAAAGGGGGATTAATTTTATTCAGCTATCCTGCTGTATGGATGCCCACACTCCTCATAGTCCCGTTCTTTCCCACAAGGATGTCATATTCTCTTTCGAGTTAAAGTGTTTGTAGAAATATTTAATTCGTAAACTTAAAAATAGTAAGCCACTTTAAAGCATGGGGCCCACAACAGCCTATGCAAATTTCATCTGGTCTGTTGACAGGATTCCAAACGATGGTAATTGCTCAGACTGGTAATTTCAACTGATTTTTTAGTAAAGAAGATAAATTATCATTGAAGTGACAAGTTACTCCCGTTGAGATGTATTAAAAAGGTGGATTATCCTTTTAGATATTCACTGAATCCTTCTAACCTCGCCTGTTCTCTTCCTTTGTGCTCCGTAAGACCTTTCATTCTTTCTTCCTTTTCATTATTTCTCTATGAAAGCATGAAGTGCCTTGAATCTGAAGACGCATAAATTAAATCATAAGATAGTTCATTTTATTTTCAACATCAGCAGCAGTAACATTTGAAAAAAGCTGGAATTATTCTCAAAAAAAATCTTATTACATACGATATTACATAAATATTTTAAACTGATTTCTATTGTCTCTCAAGTGTTATATTTTTTTTTTGAAAAATATTTTATAAAACGTTTATCTTAGTTTAAAAAATAAAATGATAAGTAGCTGGCAAAAAATTAAACCCCGTATGGGCTTAGCCAAGTTTAATTAAGATAGTTTTTTAAGTCAACGAAATAAATCCGAAGAGATTCTTTTTCTCTATTTCAAAATCTAAAGCTCTAGCTATAAAATTTCGTGATCAAGAGATTTATTTAAGCATATTTTGCATTTGTTGAATTTCCATTGTAGTTTTCTTTTAAAAAAATGAATACTACTTTCATAAAAATCAAACTAAAATAGATCTTACATTCGAATAGCATTATACCACCAGGAAAAACGATAAAAAAAGAAGAAAAGAATGTGTTGAATATCTAAATAAACTGGCCAACTCGAATTTTCGCAATCAAAAATTCATTTTTATCAATCGCTTTTCATTTCATCAATTATTTTCTTTCAATCATTTCGCTTTTTATCTTTTTTGCTTGAATATTTTTGACTTTAAGAAACGTAACGATTTATTCAAAACTAAGTTGGAAAGAAATGCCATAAGAAATGTGCTTCTAGGCTTCCCATGAATTTATAATAAATCTGTGTTTCATGCATTTCCATTCATTTATTAATAATAATATACAACTAACCATCGATCCCACCAATTCGCGTAGCATGGGGAACTTGAGTACCAAATGCTTACCAATAAATGGTAAACAATATTAGGAAACATCTATGAAGTATTTAGTAATGATAATTAGATTGTTTTTGCGTTGAATTCATTGGATAATTAAAAAAATAATTATATAATATAAAAAAAATATTGTTACTTCAGTTCGTGGTTGCGAAATTAAACTATTTAATATCAGCACCAGACATTTGTTATCTAAGAGATTCTTTAAATGGTAGACAGTGTGGTAGTGAACTCATGATCAATGAAATGCATTGGCTTTATTTATAGTGAGCAAAATAACCACATTCTTTTAAACTGAGTCTGTGCCTTTCATCCATCACTGTGGTTTCGCCAATAAAGTGCTCGAAGATATTTCCTTTCCGACCTTTGACGACACAAAGGCAGAGAGAAATAAATTGTCAGACCGCAGTTACGGAAATAAAGAGAGAGAGAGAGAAAAAAATCATTTAGACCTGCTATCAGAATGACGGATGTATTTACTTCCGGACGACAGCTACGTGTGGGTAGGGTGAGCAATCATCCACTTTTTTTCTGCAACCATTCCTCCCTAACGCCCTGCAATCCGATCGCTTTGTTTTAACCACAGAGAAATATTGCATGTCAGGGTATCCTCTCCCGTTGACGTCAATGAGGGAACCCATTAATACTTATTAAAAAAGAGGAGGGGAGGATGGATGCTCGCATTCTTTTCTGTTGAAACACGAAGCTTGTTTGCTGAAAGACACCACTTGTTGAAAAACTCCATTGCGATGCTTTTAAAGGAAGGCCTTTTTTTCCTGGGACATTCCAACGTCCTTGCGTCAATTGCGCGAGGGGTCCGCGGTGGCGAGGGAAGGTATTCCTCCCTGTGATGGAGCATCCTTCTTCAAAGAAAGAGGGTAGGCTTGATAACCTCATGGTCCTTTCTACGTAAGGTCGCGGTGCTTCTGATATCTTAATGGAAGACATAATTTCATCCATGGAATGCACTGCAAGTTAACTAGAGCTGGATACTAAAGAAAGGGTGTAGAACATGCTTCGAGAAAGTGTCGATGCACTTTGGGGCGACCTATACAGTTCTGGGTATTAACGGGTGGAGACATTTTTAGCTTTTTCTTCCCCTCACCGATAAGCATCGGTCACGTCCGTTTACCATGCATCACAGAGTTCACAAGCGCTATCGGTGGACGAGATTTCGTCATTTCTTGAAGGAATTTCGATGTGAAATACTGAATCGGTGAATTGTGGAAGAAAGAATAATCATTTAATGGGCCATAAAATTCTCTTCCTAATAAATTTCGGTAAAGATGTATTAAGATATTGCTTATTTTTTTTCCCGTTGTCGGAATGCGACATTGCATTGAGGTATTTTGGGTAAGTAAAAAATTATAAAATAGCAAATTCTTTCGAATATTTATATTGAATAACGCCTTAAGAGAATATAGATTATTCATTAAAAATAACGTTCCAATATTGGCTCAAAATAATTATCTTTTAAAAAAAACTTGAAAAGAACGCAAAAAACTTATTTTAAAGGCTTAGTATTGAAAGGAAAAAGAAAATGAAAAATAAACAGAGTTATAGTAGTTCAAAAATAGATTCTAGTCACATATAATTTAAAAAAATATATAATCAAGGAATAGCAGGTGACAATCTGTAATAAGAAATAACCTGTGATCATGAAATAACAGGAGGCGTTCGGAGCCCTGTAGCATGTTATGTATTGGACGAAATATAACAAAATTTGGCCACCATACCCATTAAAGTATGCGGTTTCGATTTGTCAACAAAAAATTAGTACTAAAAACGACGAAAAGGGAAATCCTGGCGCTACAAGCGCGTAATGTGTGAAAAAAGAATACATAACTGCCAATGGAAACAGTAAATAACAACACACCAAATACCAATGAAAAATGTTACACGAGGTTAAACTTTAAAATGCAGTACCCGAGGTTTTAAAATGTAGTACACGATGGTGAGTCGCAGCATATCGACATTTATTCGTCTGAGATGTAACGTTATTTGATCTTTTCCAGTGAAAGTGAACTTCATTGCTCTATAAAATCCGCCATGGCCATTTGTCATCCACTTCCAATCGAGCCAAAAATCACAAAGCAAACTCAAATCGGGTATTTCTGTCCCCTGGGAGAAATTCTTGAATAGGTGCTATTTTATACGGATAAAATTTCAGGATCTTATGCAATATCTTCTGCAACGTCGAGGATGGGATATTTGTTTGCCGCGCTATCGAACGTGCACTGCAGGTACCCTGCTCATTAGCTATCGTCTGATCCGTAACGGTAGTTGCAACTTCTTCAATTTGTTCCTACTTGATACCTTTACGTCCTCGGCCTGCTTGAACATGAAGAATTCCTGCTGTTTCAAATCTTTCAACCATTCTTTGTAAGTTAGTTATGGGCATCGGTATTCAACGTAACTGTTTAACCGCCGGTATTCACGAAGAGCAGCACTGGCATTTTCATCCCGCTTATTAAACAGCTTGACTAATAAGGCACTTTCACGTAGTGACAATTCCATCGACAGGCGAATTCTTTCACAATAACTTAAATTCCATCAACCCTTCCTTTTACCCTCCATAGCATATCACAAAGTACCCATAATGCAAATTACATAATAATGGTTTTGATCACAGAGGTCAGAATTTCCCCTTTTGGCGATTTTTGGTACAAATTTTTTTTTTCTTGACAAATCGAAAGCGCATATTTTAATGTATATGGTGGCCAAATTTTGTTATATTTCGTCCAGTACATACCATGCTACAGGCTCCGAACACCTCCTGTCTTGATTTCTTGATCACCCTGTATATAAAATTTTTTCTATATATTTTGAGCATATTGAAAGTTAAAAACGGAACGAAGTTTTTGAAACTAAACGCCTGATGGTACGGGAGCACTGAATGCTCACATATTGACAAACTGGCCTTTCGCTTGGGGATAAAAAAAAAAGAGCTTATATATGTAATAATATCTCTTAATCTAATTTAAATCCTAATTAACTTCCTATTTTTTTTAAAAATTATCCCATATAATTTTATTCCAAAATTATCTCTCATTTCTTTTTCAAAGGCCACATTTTTTATTTAATTATTTCTAAGACGTGCTCTAAGAAATTTATCTCACAATGCAAGCGAAGTAATAAAAATTCCTAACGCTCACAGCGTTCCTTTCAAAGATACCTAAGATTCCCTTTCCTTAATCGACATGTATCAAAGAAATCTCTGTAAGTATCTTTCAGCGAAGGCGCTGAGGTAAAAGCGTATGAGATTTTTGTATCCCAGTACGAACAGACGTATCCCACTGTTGTTTCCCGTATATCAATTGTGCTTTCTCATGAAAAAATAAATTAAAGTTCAATTCTCAATTTGTCTTCCTATTGACCATTCGTCTAATATTACAAATACATAAGAAATATACAATAAACTACAACAATGACTGAGATGGCCTTTTTTTTTAATTTAAAAGAAATAATAGAATTATCACAGCAAGACAAAAACATTCAAATTTAGATATTTCATTGGTCTCATGTCATGGGTTATGAATGTCCTAGAATATTGAAGGCATGTTCAAAATGGAAAAATTATATTAGATTGGCTTAAAATGTTTCCTTTTGTTATAGTATGGATTCAAATTAGCATTTCTACATTCAGTGGCACACATTAACTGCTTTAATGTGAACATTTTCTACTCTACTGTTATTTATTAACATTAGAGGAGAAAATAAATATTTTATACGTTCCACATTCTGAAGTTAAATGAGACGAAAGCAAGTTTCCATGACTATCGTTCTTCCTATAAGTCTATCCATTCCACTAGGGAAACCATTCTTACAGATGAAACATAGGCAGAAAAATGACTCCTTTGTGAAACATTCTCATTAGCAGAAAATAATTAGACCAACATGGAATTTGCGTGATTCAACGCAATCGATGGAATTATAGCCGAGCCGCCCACGACTGGTCTTGACCATCAAAAGTTCTCTGACCTCTTGGCGACAACAAGATTCAGAAGAATTCGGAAATTCTTATTTACTGGCTGCGGCCGTGACGGTGGACAACAGACGAATGTCACAAACAGTGAAAAAAAATGGCAGAGAAATAATCGACTGAAATAAAAGAAGAAAACCTCGAAAAAGAAGAAACTTTTTTTTTGTCGTCATTCCTTAAGGTCATTGAAACAAAGAGGTAGTTAAGGTTGAAAAGATTTGCCACGGTTTGGTTTGAAAAATGTATGCTATAAAAGTAGTCAAAGAATTTTTTTTTGCATTATTTTTGCTCGAAATGCTTATTTTCATTTTGTCACCAACAACTACATGTTTGGTAGTGAATACATAGAAGTATTCAATCGTCATGCATTACCATTACATTATTGTGGAGAAATAGCCTCCGATTTTTATCTTGTCAGAATTCGAAAAGAAAAGATTCTTCTGAGAAAAGTCTACACTAAGAAAAGACAATTAAAAGACAATGATCAACATTTGGCTGGTTCTGAATTTTCTTTTAAAAACTGTTCTGTTTATCATCAGGTTTTGTAATTAACAAAAACATGTTTTCTTTCTTACTTTTATCCTAATTTATCGTCGTTTGACTGTTTATAAGGAATGCTATAAAAAAAAGTTTATTTCACATCGAAAAAATAAATTAAAGAATGAATGCGATTTCCCCGAAAAACCTTTCTATATATTTTTTTAGGGCTTCCCCTACTACTCACCCCTCTCCTTCATTATCATGAATCTCAACAAGTAGTGTATCGTTTTGGAGACAAGTGTGGATAAAAAATATATATATATTTTTGCTGAATCAATGAGTATTGAGAAAGAAAAAAATCAAGTCCCCTTCCCCCTAGAAATAAAACTTAAAGGTTTTTACCGATAGAAATCGAAGCTGCCCAACTGGTATTTTTATATGACCGCAGTGAAAAATGGGCATTTTTTTTCAGAATAGTTTTGTAATAATTATTTATCCTTGTTTTAAAAATCTGTCTTTTTGGGTGCGGGCGTAAAATTCTCTGGATTCAAGCTAATGATTCATGATTTAAATAAAACAAATGAACAAGTTGGAAGAAGTACATTACTGAGATCTTAACCCTCATAATCACATTTTCTGTTTTTCAACAGAAAATTAATAATAGTTGCAAAAAATATCATTTTATACACTTCAAAATACATATTTAGTCAACAATGAACTATTATTTCAATTAAATACAAAGAAAAATTATGTTTTTTTACGTATATATCCAAAACTATCGTCTAAACTTATTTGGTCTGTAATTTTATTGAATTAAAACAAGAAAGGTGATATTCGTAAAATAAAAAGAGAACGCAAGAAGGAGAGATAGAAGAGAAGTGATTATAATAAATCATGTTAGAATTTTTTTAAAATTCAGAATAATAGAAACAGGAAGTTCCTCTTCAAGCTGTAATTTGTATCTTCGGTAATTTATAAATTTAAAAATTGTATAAATAAAAAGTCAGGTTGCAACAAATGGGGTAATAATTTTTATTCCTTCATTGTTTTTTGGTATGTTGTTAAGAACTCAAAAACATAATATCGTATATCAGGTTTTGAATTGAAAATTCCAACATTATTTTGTTTAATCTGACGAGGACTATCAAAATAAGTACATTGATTGTTCTCAATTTTTGCATGACACAATATTTTTATGATTATAAAAATATGAGATTGAAATAATTACGCAATACATAATTTCGTAGAATTACTCTCAGTGTGAGTGTGTTGGAGCTAGCTAGAATGTTTGATCGTTCGAACTATTACACTTAGTACATGTATACCTCGAAATTATTTGTTTTTTGAAATTTTTATTAGAATGTTAATTACATAAAACCCAGGCACAATTTTACCGTTTTTTCGCGATAACTTCCGAAAATATAACAGCACAAAAATGATTTTTACATTCTACTTTAAAGTTCAAAAACATCTTTCGTATGATATTTATTATTTTATCAAATAATTATTTCTGTTTTAAAACAATTTAAAAACTATTACAACCATATTTTCTAACAATATTTTTCTTATAAAATAAAAATTAATTTAACATTTACGAATATGTTTCGTGTACATAAAAAAAAAATTAAGGTATTGCCATCATGCTTACAAATGATTAAATTAAAAGATTAAATTAATTTTCACTGGAAGGCTAAACAAAAAAAATTAACATGCGTCTGAATAAAAGGAAATAAATATAAAAAATGAATAAATATGAATCATCTCAAAGAGTTTGCATAAGATTGATCGGCCTAAGATAAAGAAATTATTGATTGTCCTAAATTAAGGATATTTAAAATTTGATAGCTTAGTTAGATTTGGTTCGCTGTAGATTGAAATGTTTTTTAATATCAGAATGCCTATATTTTACTTAATATTATTCAAAATTATAAAATTTAAATTTTAGAACTTTTTCAGAATTACACTTATCCACTGAAGCGAAATAGAATATTATTTAAATATATTATGGAAGTAAAACGGAAAATTGAATCTTATGTTGAATCAGAGAAATTTTTATTTAATATTCCTTCGTGAGTTTGTATAAATTATATAAACATATTCGATTGTATACATAAAAACTTCAAAATTCTAAACGATTCTATGTTTTGTACTTTTTAAAAAACAAATTTGGTTCTAGCAAAAAAGTTTTTGAATTTATTGTAGTTCAAACACTTCCATTTTAAATTAAAGGCCTAATTTTAGAAAAGATGACAGAAATTAGGTGCATTCAAATTATAAAGTACAAACGGTTTCAGGCTTCTGAAATAGTATTTACAAATTTTTAAGCTGAAAAATGTTTTGCTGAAGATGACATTAAGACCAAGTTACATAAAATATTTAAGTGAACATTTTATCGACCATTAACTCCAAAGAGCCAGCTGATCTCCAAAGGCGGTTAGTTTCTTTATTAAATGTGATTATTAAAAATAATGAAAATTGCATGACAGAATTATGATTTCAAGTCTTATTCCGACGATTCTTATGATAATCACAGTACTTGCAGTTTATTTCCCACTTTTGCTTTGTATTTAGGAGTTTGCATTAAAATTGCGTTGAAAGACATTGGCTAATTCAGCACCTTTCTTTACTGTCATTTACGAATTCATTAAAAAAAAAAACTTTTCTCAGATTTCGAGTAATTTATTCTCATGATAAGAATGGATGTGACAGTAGGCGTTGCATCGTTTTCTAATCTGAAGCGATAATCCCAGACATGCAAATGATCCATTTTAAAATCATTGATAAAAGTCCCAGAATAGTTCCCGCCTTCCGAAGGAGTCAACAGAAAGCGCTCGCAATGGCATCCGGGGCGTCGACAAATTCCTAAATGAGATCATGCTCGTAAACGCAGGTGGCGCGCCGCCCTTCCCGATTCCAGCAGAATGGAATGAATTTATTTATTCAATTAATGCAATGAGTTTTGTGTTAACGAAGCCACTTCATTCAGGCAGAGGGTGATTTGAAAAGAATATGGAAATAGATTCAAATAAGGAGGCAATTAAGAAAGGTCTACACAACTTTTTTGTTATCTGAAATTCAACTGAGGTTATTATAGGGTGCAATGTGCTGGTTACACATACACACACACACACACACACACAGACAGAGAGAGAGAAATTATATATTAACTATAGTATCACGATAAGAAGGGACACCCTGATTGATTGATAGGTAGACAGACAGTTTGATAGATACACATAAATAGACAGACAGGCAGATAAATAGACACATAAATAGATAGATAAACAGGCAGATAAATAGACACATAAATAGATAGATAAACAGGCAGATAAATAGACATATAAATTGACAGACAGACTTGTATATATGTCTGAATACACAGAGAGAGATTAAATATTAGTAATAGGGCCACAATAAGAATGTGCTCCCTAAATATTAAAGCATTTAATTTTTTATGAAAAGCAGATGGTAGATTAGATAACAGTCAATCTTTGCATTTTAAAATTCGCTTTAATTCATCCCGGGAAGGCATAATTTATTTACAAGAGCCGCGTACAAAGCACGTCCGCTCATAGCAACAGATTAGGCAAGAGAAATAAATTATCCCTGGTCTTATATAACATGAGATATCGATAGGGAAAATATTTTTTCACAGTGCTAATATACTATTAAGATTCTGATAGGGATTTCTGATACAAGGGAAACACAGGGATCTTTTAAAAAAGAATTTGTTTAGATCAGCAATTTTTATCCTTTCACTCGGAAAGGGGGAACCGCTGACTAAAGCATTTTACAAAGCTTCTCTCGAATTAATTAAGTAAAAAAAGTAGAATGGGATCAGGAAATAAGAAAATATTTTAGAATGAAGTGATTATGGGCTAAATTGAGCTAAAAAATTAAGAAATTAAGTTTAAATTAGATTTTAAAATATTATTATATATAAACATCAAAGAGTGAAATCAGGAAATCAGTTATTGTCAACATTACCAGTGAATGTCGACATATCAAATATGTCGTTAATCCAAATATGCCGAATATTTGGATTATTTTCATACGTTCGTACATAATAGTTACGTTTTCCGTGTAATTAACGTCAAAAGCATAGGTTACAATAATCTTGATTTTTGATAATTATTTTAATGTTCCAAATCTCTATATATTTTTTATGTAAATAGTTTATACATATCGTTAATAACAGACGAAGGTTAAATCTAGGTAAAAATGACTTCAAAACATCTTCTCAGGTAATAGGTAATTCTAATATTAAACCCTTTGACTAGATTTTTTTTAAAAATCGCTTTGTCCTCTTTTTCTACGCATTTGAATAATACAAACTTGTTGAGAAATTTTTTTCCTAAATGATTTATAAGCTTAAATCTGGGACATTTTACTACTTTTCTTAAGAATTAAATAAATTTTAAAAAGTTAATGGTATGCATATGTCGCATTTTTATCAGACGAAGTGCTGAAAATCATTAGAAGTGGTCTTCCCAAAACTTACTCGCATACTTTCTAATAAAATACCCCCCCCCCCCAGGTATAAAAGTATGGACTTTGGAGAAGATCGCGTATACCTTGCTTGGCACTGACTGACAATAATTACAAAATATATATTAATGGAATTAATCTACAATTTCTAATGAATCTATCGTATAATCTTTGATGGTTTTTATTTTGTCTGTTAATCCCTGACATGCGGTTAAGAGTAGCCAAGAATCGAATTTATGTTACTTTTAACCAGCCGATTGAAACCAAAATTTGAAATAGAACTACACTTTTAGTCACAAAATCGCATACCAAATTTTATATAATGAAGTGGCTGTATATATAGTTATCGCGTTTACTTACTTGTAGAAATATAAGCCGAGAGAATGTCAATCCTTTGACGGATTTGATTAAAATTTTAATAGCTATTCATATTTTAGGTGTTAATTCTGCATATCAAATTTTACCCGTCTCGTTCTCTTCCTTTTGAAGTTATCGAATTAAGTCATATTAAGACAGACAGACTACCTTTGAATGGATTTCTCACAAAATTTTATAGAAATTACAAATTTGGTGTAAAGACCTAATAAAAATTTCAAACATTTCCACGAAAGCGTTTTTGAGTTGCCTTTGTCACAGACAGACAGACATAATGTCCAAAACATGTTTTTTGAAATCAAGGAGGTCTAAAACGTAGATATTCATGAAAATATCGAGTTCAGTTTTTTTGAAAATTATAATCTTTTTTCTTCTACACTTTATATATGAAAACTTAAAAATCGCTCGGAAATTCATTAAGAATAATGAAATATTACGAGTTTTCCTCGAAGTATATCAAGGAAATAATTTTGCTAACTTCTAAAAACTGGCTTTCTCTGATTAACTTAACTATTCTTCTTGTTACCATTCAGAATAATGAATAGTATAACGTCAGGAGCAGACAAATGAGGAAATGCGTCGATCAACATGATATCTGACCTTGCCGAATGACTATCAATTTTGTAAAACTAGGCTAAATTTTTATAAATGACAACTTTTAGGTTGTCCTTCCACATAAAACCTGTCTTTTCGTTTACTTATATTAAGAGCAAACGAGGAAAAGAATTAATTATGAAAGAATAATAGAAATTGGAGCCAAATATTGCCGCCGAAGAAAATTTTGAGTATGACATGAATGAGATGTCTTAGTATCTTTCATAATAAAGTATAATGGTACATTTTGCTAAATTCTATATTTTACAACGAAAACTCTTATATTTTTGACTTTGATGAAAAGAAAAATAATTCGCTTAGCTAAAATTCCCCATAGTGTAGTATAGATTGAGAAAATTCTTCACGTTAAAGCGTATTTTTTGAGAGCTTTGTAGCTAAATTTCTTTTAATCTAGCTTCCTTTTCAACACTTATTACTGATGTATCAGCTTTTTTCTTATATTTATCTGAAAAGAAAAGTAAAATATGTACCTTTCTACGTTTCTCAGTCTTTGATTGTTATTTTCAACCCTTTAAGATGTTTTAGGTTCATTGATTCTAATTAATTACTACATTGCATCTTTCAAATAAACATCATTTTTAATTTCCCCGATTGGCACATACATGTAAAAATTAAATGGAGTCCCCACTTTAGAATAAGACGCATAAAATGGGTCATGGGAAAAGAGTAGATTTTCTAAGCTTAAATACTGTACATTATTAACTGTTATTACAAAACCAAAATGGACTGAAATAGTTGATGGACAGCATATTGCTTAAAATAAGAGGAATTAGGAGAATGTAAAATTCTGAGGATAGAATTGAAATATAAGTTGAATGTAAATTTTTTCTATCAGAATAGTGACGTGCATTCAGTTCGGCATAAACTTATTGATTCACAGAATTGTTTCATTACAAAATTTTGTTGGATCTAAATTCCTGAATAACATGATGAATAAAACCAACTTTTAGATTCAATATGATAGCATTCGATTACAAAGAATTAAACAAATTCTATAGGATAGTAAACAGCTTCCGCTTTATCCATCATAATGGCAACAGATTTGTATAATAAAACTAATAATTAATAATTATATAATAGAAAGGAATAACAGTAATAGAATTTTCTGATACTTCTGTTGGATAATTTATTAACTTTTTTTAAATTTGCATTTTCAAGAGTTTTGCGATTTTACTAAACCATCGATAATTCTTATTATATATATATTGTAATTTCTGAGCAGATATTTGAAATTAATTCTTTCAAAAAGAGTACTAAAAAATGAAAATAGCTAAAATAGAAAAAAAAATTAATGTTTTTTTTTCTTCTGAAAAATCTTTGATAACTCAGACTAAGCAGTCACTTTGTGGAGTTTCATAAGGGAATGAATATGCACACTCGAATGCTTATCATTATGGCTTGCTTTCAGAGTATTTCTAAAGTTCTGAGGCTCTCGGGCATGCCTTGAAATTCATCTGCTGGTTTTATAATTGAAATGACGTTTAGAGTTTAAATGAAATTCATCTGATACTAATCAATAATTTTTCCTATAATTCTGCCGCCATTTCAGATATATTTATTTATTTTAAGTAATAAAAACGAAAATGAAAATATCTGAAGAAATCAATTTTACATTAGCAAAGGAGTGGGAGTAATAGACGAGATTAATCAGTAAAATAAGTTTCATGTTTTGACAAAAAAGAAAAAGAAAAAGTATTGATATGAATTTTGTTTAAATTAACTATGAAAAAAAAATAGTATAGAAATGAAATGAATCCACTGAAAATATTTTTTTTTTTAATTTTAACGTGATTTTTTTAAAATTTTTAGGTGAGAACATTTTAAATTTTTTTCATCCTCTTCAACAAAATGTATACATTTTTTAATAATGCGATTAATGTTTCTGGTTGCTTTGGAATGACTAAATTTGTGAAGGGATGTGGATATATATGAGGTTTAAGCAAATAAACCATTTTCAAACAAACCATGCATTTCATATATATACATTAGATGAAATAAACAGCGTTTATTGGAATAAAATGCCGAAATAAAAAAAATGCTTTGAGCAAAAAATTCTCTCATCGTTTTTGAATTTCAATTAATACTTTTAAAAAATTTATTATTAAACCAGAACGAACGATCTTTCCAAAACTTGCATTGTATACTCTCTAAAATATCTATTTGTATTAACCACTTGCCTTTGATGAACAAAAATTATGATTATATAGCATTAATTTCGAATGCACACTAATAGGCAAACCGTTTTCCTATTAGTGTGCGATTTTTGGCGATTAATCCCTGATATTTAGTTAATACAAAAGCATCAGAATACGAAATGTGTATCGCCTTTTTTTCGATCGATTGAAACTTGAATCAGACACAAAATTACAATTATAGTAGCAAAATCTCATATCAAAATTCATATGTTTTAGACAATGCATTTTTGAGTTATCGCATTGCAATTGTGAAAATACAGATCGACAGAAATGAACAACTTGAAAGATCTGATTCTAAATTTTCATAAGAATCCACATTTTAAATGCTAAACCTGTGGGCCAAATTTTATTTACATCGCTCTTTACGCTCTGCAGTAATCGAATTTACTTGGTTCGAGCAGCTAGACAAAATTAAATAGGAATAGATTTTATTCAAAATTTGATATAAATCTACAAATTTAGGGTAAAAAGCATATATTAAAATTCATTTTTCTACAAAGAAGTGGTTTTGAATTATTATCGTGTCACAGCCAAACAGATAGAATTCCAAAAAGTGTGTTTTTTCGGACTCGGGGGAGGGGGGGGGGGTGAAACATCGAAAGACGTCAAAATCTTGAGTATAAATTTTTGAAGATTATAAACTTTTCTCTTTTTTAAGTTCGTAATCGAGAAATTAAAAATCGATGAGTGAAACGCTTAGAATCAAAAAATAATAAATGTAAAAACAAAGTGAAATAAAATTCCCCAGTTAAAAGCGGAAGAAAAGTTCTTTGTTGGAGCACAGCAATACCACTTCATTGCATTCCTTCACCGGTTTGTTATTACGTAAATTAACAAAAATAAGCTCCATAATTAATTGCTATCAAACCTTCTTTGTATTTCATGGTATTTGTGATCAAAATTTGAAGAGTGTCTATTCAGTAGTTTGGATTTCTATAAAATACTTTAGAAAGAAATCTTAGTTAGTTAGTTTTTTTTTTCGTCAGTTGCAATATACAAACATCTAAAGAAAGAGAAAAAAATCTACATTTGAACAATAACGAGCATTTTTGTTTAAGGATAAATTATATTTTCACGCAACAAAATTCGATATCCAGCTACAGCTAAGTAGAAGTGATATCTTTAGATATATTTGCTTATGCTGATGATCGAGTTCATTCAGGTATTAGAAAGGAAAGGAAATGAAAAATTTAAACTATCATTCTGTAATACAGAAATGTACTTAAAATATCTCTGACCTCAGAAGTTATTGAATAACTCATTATTATAAATATTATGGAATTTCGAGAAATAACTTTTCTTAAATTCAGTACCAAAGGTGCCAGTGTTACGAAATCAAAATTTAAACAAATCGATTGATTTATTAATAATTAAATACTGAAAATATTAGAATGTCATCGGAAATACACAATGAGATAAATTTCAGAATTCTAATTCATCAAGAAGTAAGTGAAAAAATCTATTACAAAACTTTGTTTTCACAAACATGAACAAATTAAATAAAAGGAATTAATTACCTCAAAACAGTTGAGGCTTTTAATATAGATTTTTTTATTGTCTGCAAGAATCTTTAATATAGATTTTTTTATTGTCTGCAAGAATCTAAGTAAGATAGGTGCAAAATAAATGGCTTTTGACAGTTCATTTCATTAACATCAATACGGTTTGTCAATTATAACATTATAAACAATTACAGAAGAATCTTTCCCCCTTATTTAAACAAAAGAAAAATATTTTATGAAAAATGTTAAATGTTTATAATTTAACATTTTTGTCAAATTATGTTAAATTATAAATGTTGTAATTTTGATTTTTTAAAATAATTCATTAGTTACGAATAAAACAATGCCTCGTAATTTATTTCGGTTATTTGACGTATCTTAATAGGTAAATAATCATTCTTATAAAATAATTCTTGGAAATTAATTTCCAATTTTTTTAAGAAGAAAAGTTTTACTGTTTATAACATTTTATAGTTTCCTAAACAAAATACAGAAAAAAATATTTTGGTGAAGCCCGGTTTAGGAAATGTGATGTATTTAGTCATTGGGGGAGAGAGGAGTCCATAAAGTGAATTTTTTGTCTGTAATGAACGTCGAGAACACAACACTTTTAAGATTTATGAATTTTTAAATTGCATTTAATTTATCCATTTGCCAATATTACTGGTTGAATTTATGATGTGCTAATCCAGAAACAACTCAAAATACTTTTATTAATACACCTAGTAAATATAATTTAATATTTATTGCGGCAGACGTATTTGTATTCTGGCATTTTAATTCAGTTTTAAATAACTATGACTATTTTGGAATTTAAAAATTAAATACTTTTTAAAATATCATGGCCGTTTTAATTTTATACTTAGCAACATATGTAAATATGGGGTGGCACATTCAAATAAGCCATTAATTAAACTCGAGTATCGCAGCACATAAAGATTTATATAATCGATATTTTGAAAGGCTTCTACTTTCTCTATAATGTAAGATTCTCAATACAATTCGCTGTTTAATCTACATTTTTTTCTTTTTTTATATTTCAAATTTTCGTTATACCAGCCAACGGCTATTTCATATAATAAGCAGTCATCCAAGTTAAACATAAAGGGATTGTCACGTGATCCATCCAACGCAGGTGCCTCCATTGACCCCTCCCCGTACAAAGCGGAGCAGATAATTTAGTTGCCATTTGTAAATTCCAATGTCATCCCTGACGGCGGCAGAGCAGTCATTAACATCATGTTTGTGACTGTTGCTGCAGGTAAGAAGAAAAGGAGAACTTGATAGATAGCCAGATGAAAAACGAGAACTCCCGCTGAGCCTTGTCCTCAGCGCTGGTGCTGCGCTCTATGTTTAACAGTTTGAATAAAAAAGGAAATTTTCTTTTCTGCTTGGAGGACCATCTGCGCTTTACCGTGAGAAACTGCAGATCATTTGCCATAGTATAGATGATGTCGCCATCTATTGGACATAGATGAAAACACTTTGTGAGTTGTTCTCTACAAAAAGTATTGCTTGAAAGAAATACTTATGCTGCCATCTATGGGCTGTACATGGAAACGAAACAGTTTTGTGTGTTTATGTTTTACACTTCTATATTTGACTTAAAGCTTGCATTCCAATTTTCAGCATAGATGTATTTATCTCATACATATTTGATATTAAAATTTTCTTTCTGATAAGAATACTTTGATGTCTGAAATTAAAGTCATTTGCAGGAAATACATACAATTTGAAATTAATTCATTAGTACTAAATTACCAAAAAGTCTCTTTAATGAAATATTAAAAAAAAATAGGAAATTGATACAAAAGACATAATTTTCTTATCTCTGAAATTTCTTAATATAAACTTTGATAATTCTTTTGGTAATTGGATAAGCTCTTAAATATTTAAAAATCGAATGCAGTAATGCTTTTATTTCAATTTTTATTGATGTAATGAAACAAATTGATGTCTTAATTTCTCCGTAAGATCAAAAATACATTAAATTTAATATTTTTAAAATGAAAAGCAAATCATGAAATTTAATGGTTTAAAAATGAGTCTATAAGTGCAGGTTAACAGATATAATTGTTTAAATATGTAAGAAAATGTAAAAATTATTGATTACTTACAAACTTTACATTATTTTTAATATAAATCGAGTAAAGTGTACCAAGTAATCTAGAAATTAATCAAATACTATAAAATTTTAAACTCTTTAATTAAAACTACGGCTTACCTTTCTGGAATGGGTGGGGCTTTTACAGCAGCGGATATTTGAGCTTTGGGCTGTAAGACAGGAATACTTTCGGATCCATCTTCTTCAAAGGGATTGCTACTCTTGATAAAAGGATTTGTACTGTCTCCATTAATCCTGAATGGGTTCTTATCGTCCTGGCTGAAAGGATTTGTAATGCAATCAGTTACTATTACTTCTTTCGATCCATTGGATGAACTTGAGGCCATGCCCTCTTCATTTTCATCTAATTCATTGAACCAAGTATCAGTACCATTCGTTAGCTGCTCCGTTTCGATTTTATTCGAGAAATCTGAAAAATCAGTATGGTGTTCATCAACTGCAAGAGACTCAACTTTACTGCCCAAAATTTCTGTTTCATTCATGGTTAAGTCAACCTCTGTTAAGACGTCGACAGACTTCTGAGTAATTATGGCTTCATCAATGTTGACTTCCAACTGGCTAATCGACGAATTAGTTTTGGAATTTTCAACGTTCGTCAATTTCTTGGAGGCGTTTATTTTTGGATTTCTGAGAGCTTTTGGTCCTCCTTTACCATTTGGAATAGGTATATTCGATCTATTAGCAGAAGATATAGGTCTTGGTATCCGCGAAGGTTGGTCAGGACTTCCTGGATCACTTCTCGTTCTACGGGCAGGGGTGTGCAAACTCATTCTAGGAGGGATATTAGGTGTTTGGTAAGATCTCTTAGGTGTGGTTGGTGGTGGCAACAGAGGTATTGTTTTGTCCGATTTTGACTTCTTCGCAGGTGTCTTCTCATTTCCCTTGAACCCATTTACTATTTTGGTCCTCGTTGGCACAGAAGACGAGGCATTTAAATTGGACGATTTCACTGAATTTGTGCAGTTTTCCTTTCCTGTGGACACAGTGTTTTCAGGTGCAGATGCATCCTCGATATTATTGTCCCCTTGATTAATTTGTTGATGTAGATGAGGATTGAATGAATCTTGATTTTGTATCATAGGGTCAGTGGACTTGTCCGTAGTGTCATCCGGCTCACTGTGAACATCCTCGCAGCTGCTACTGTTGGTGATGACCACGATCGGACCTCTCTGTATTTCATTCTTACGTGGCGGAAGACCATCTTCTTTATGGGCATCCAATTCTTTCTCTAACCTGGGAAAAGTGAAACAAATTGTTGCACGACAAAAATCATGAGATAATTATTGCTTAAACCAATGAATCCAGTATGAAAATATGCAATTCGTTCGCAAATAATCCGTTTCATAATTTGAAAATTAGCACAAGGATTGATTAAAAGCATCTATAATAATCTTCAATGTTTTATGTATATTGTATTTCAGAAACTTAATGATTAGGGAGGTTTGATTATAAAAATTCGACATAAAATATTACTTAGTTGATTAAGTGAATTAAATATAGTAATTAATTACTTTACATATGAACTGCATTATTTTACTTATAAACTAAATCTAATAATTACTTACTTTTCTACTACCAATTCTGAGATACGAAATAAAAGAAATTAACATTTGCATTTTGTTTTTAAAAACCTGGTGTAAAGCATAATATCACTCAATGAAATGGAAAATATTAAAGGAGTTTAAGATACAACTTTGAAAATGTTATACATTCAATTTTGTTCATTTCCATAAATTTTATATTAATAACTTTCTACAACAATAGTGAGCGTATTTAGTAGTAGTGTATGTATTACGACTTCATTTCATCGTGGAGGCACCTTCTCTGTAACTATAATGATCTCGTTTTTCATGATTTCTCATTTGAAGTTTGCTGAATAGTAGAAATGATTATAGATTATTACATTATTAGGCTTATATGATACCACCGTTTTTAAATAATTACATGCCATTACGACTTTACCCTTAAATGCTACCAAATCTCGGAATAATTGTCTTTGGAATATTTAATATAAACTTTTAGTTATGTGCATTATAATAATTTCTAGCCTCATTAAAATGTATAGAGTTTTGATATAACAAAAAGGAAATTTTAAATAAGTTTTAATTTATTTTAAAATAAAGAAAACTACTTCATTTACTGTTGAAAATGAATAAAGAACTTGCGTCATAGAATACATCTTGTGATGAATGATTTCAATATTCTTCAGAATAGTATGGAAAAACCAGCAAAGAATAGTAAGTGGAAAAATTAGAGGAATTACTTGGAGAACATCCTTACCAAACACAGGCGCTATTCACTAAATTTTGCACAATTATGCGTATACATGCAACAAGCATTGTTCAAAGCAAAGAAATTGATATAATCTTATTTCATTTGAAACGAAAGGATAAAAAGGAATCCGATATGCGAAGAAAATATCAGTGTACTGCATGAAATACAAAAATAAAGTCTTTCTTTGTCTTAAATTTTTATACTGGAGATAAAAAAAATGGATTCCTTAATAACAGTCTTAAGTGACTAAAGGGGTGACGACGTACAAAAACAGGCTTACCTGTGCCGAAACAGAATATTCAGAGCAATAAAGTTTCTCTATGACAGTTGAAAGATTAAAATGTATGGTTAACAATAGATTATTACAAATTATATTGGTAATGAGGAAAAACTGGAACAAACAATCAAGAAGAACGTTAAATGAACCCATTCAAGCTGAACGAAACATGAATGTTAAACGTTCAGATTCTAATGAAAGACAATAT